>WNWK01001832.1:0-246731 GCA_009830355.1 Cherax destructor | reverse complement strand
GGCTCTTCTCTCCACCATCCTTCATTTTGTCTACATAATCAGCAAATATGTCTCGAAACCGTGACCACGATATATGCATATTCATATGTATAGAGATGCTCAAATATTCATAAATACTTGTAAACATTTAAAAATTGTACATTAATACATACATAAATAAGCTGGACATAGGAGACTGAGACTTATGAGAACTTTACAGTGGGTCCAGCATCATTAACTAGTCACTGGGAAACACAAAAGGTTGATAATAACCTTGATAATATTATCACCAGGAACTACGTCCTGACACCAGTCTTTTCCAGATGATGACCCGTCACTGTCTCCTGAAGGTGTGTCCGTGTTTGTACACCTGACTTACATATGTGTACGTGTACGTGTATGTGTGTGTGTGTGTGTGTGTATGTGTGTGTGTGTGTGTGTGTGTGTGTATGTGGTGTGTGCTCACCTAGTTGTGCTCACCTAGTTGTGGTTGCAGGGGTCGAGTCAAAGCTCCTGGCCCCGCCTCTTCACTGGCCGCTACTGGGTCACTCTCCCTGCGCCATGAGCTTTATCATACCTCTGCTTAAAGCTATGTATAGAGCCTGCCTCCACTACATCGCTTCCTAAACTATTCCACTTCCCGACAACTCTGTGACTGAAGAAATACTTCCTAACATCTCTGTGATTCATCTGAGTCTTCAACTTCCATCTGTGTCCCCTTGTTGTTGTGTCCCATCTCTGGAACATTCTGTCTCTGTCCACTTTGTCAATTCCTCTCAGTATCTTATATGTTGTTATCATGTCTCCCCTATCTCTCCTGTCCTCCAGTGTCGTCAGGTCGATTTCCCTTAACCTCCCTCGTAGGACATACCCCTTAGCTCCGGGACTAGTCTTGTTGCAAACCTTTGCACTTTCTCGAGCTTCTTCACATGCTTGGCTAGGTGTGGGTTCCAAACTGGTGCTGCATACTCCAATATGGGCCTAACGTACACAGTGTACAGGGTCCTGAACGATTCTTTATTAAGATGTCGGAATGCTGTTCTTAGGTTTGCTAGGCGCCCATATGCTGCAGCAGTTATTTGGTTGATGTGCGCCTCAGGAGATGTGTCTGGTGTTATACTCACCCCAAGATCTTTTCCTTGATTGAGGTTTGCAGTCTCTGGCCCCCTAGGCTGTACTCCGTCTGCGGTCTTCTTTGCCCTTCCCCAATCTTCATGACTTTGCACTTGGTGGGGTTGAACTCCAGGAGCCAGTTGCTGGACCAGGCTTGCAGGCTGTCCAGATCCCTTTGTAGTTCTGCCTGGTCCTCGTCCGATTGAATTCTTCTCATCAACTTCACATCATCTGCAAACAGGGACACTTCGGAGTCTATTCCTTCCGTCATGTCGTTCACAAATACCAGAAACAGCACTGGTCCCAGGACTGACCCCTGTGGAACCCCGCTCGTCACCGGCGCCCACTCTGACACCTCGCCACGTACCATGACTCGCTGCTGTCTCCTGACAGGTATTCCCTGATCCAATGTAGTGCCTTCCCTGTTACCCCTGCCTGGTCCTCCAGCTTCTGCACTAATCTCTTGTGTGGAACTGTGTCAAACGCCTTCTTACAATCCAAGAATATGCAATCTACCCACCCCTCTCTCTCTTGCCTTATCGCTGTCACCCTGTCGTAGAACTCCAGTAGGTTTGTGACACAGGATTTCCCGTCCCTGAAACCGTGTTGGCCGTCGTTGATAAGCTCATTCCTTTCTAGGTACTCAACCACCCTTCTCCTGACTATCTTCTCCATGACCTTGCATACAATACATGTCAGTGACACTGGTCTGTAGTTTAGTGCTACGTTCCTGTCTCCTTTTTAAAAATTGGAACTACATTTGCTGTCTTCCAAACCTCAGGTAGTTGCCCTGTTTCGATAGATGTGTTGAAGATCGTTGTTAGGGGTACACATAGCTCCTCTGCTCCTCTCTCAGGACCCATGGAGAGATGTTATCTGGCCCCATCGCCTTTGAAGTATCTAGCTCGCTTAGTAGCCTCTTCACTTCCTCCTCATTTGTGTGTATTGTGTCCAGCACTTGATGGTGTACCCTACCTCTCCTCCTTTCTGGAGGCCCTTCTATCTCCTCTGTGAACACTTCTTTGAATCTCATGTTGAGCTCCTCACACACTTCCCGGTCATTTCTTGTGACCTCCCTCCTACCTTCCTCAGCCTGATCACCTGGTCCTTGACTGTTGTTCTCCTCCTGATGTGGCTGTACAGCAGCTTTGGGTCAGATTTGGCTTTCGCTGCTATGTCATTCTCGTACTGTCTTTGGGCCTCCCTTCTGATCTGTGCATATTCATTTCTGGCTCTACGACTGCTCTCCTTATTCTCCGGGGTTCTTTGCCTTCTGTACCTCTTCCATTCCCTTGTGTGTGTGTGTGTGTGTGTGTATGTGTGTGTGTATGTGTGTGTGTGTGTGTGTGTATATGTGTGTGTGTGTGTGTATGTGTGTGTGTGTGTGTGTGTGTGTGTGTGTGTGTGTGTGTGTGTGTGTGTGTGTGTGTGTGTATGTGTGTGTGTGTGTGTGTGTGTGTGTGTGTGTGTATGTGTGTGTGTGTGTGTGTGTGTGTGTAGCGTAGAGGAAGAAGTGGGACTTGTAAGTGCGTGTGTATTTCTTCATATAATAGTAATACCGAAAGGAGAGGATAATATACATTGGTGAATAAATGTATGTGTATGTTTGATACAGATGATTATGTTTGTGTGTATGTTGCTTTATTTGTTAATCTGTGTGATTGTGTAGGATTTGTATGTGGAAATACAGAATTTAGTGTAAAGAAGAGTGCGCGCTTGAGAACCTTTGCGTACCATGCAAATAAAGAAGATCAATAACAAGAAAAAAACGATAATTGATAACAATTAATTATAGTTATCGTGCAGGGAACACAAAGGTTCACACATCTACACTAATTTACGCACATAAAAACGTTCACAAATACACTTATACAACTAAATAATTGAACAATTTAATAATTGACATAGGTACAATATTAAATATAAATATATGTTCAAAATTTTAACTTAGTGGCCACTCCTTGGTGGACTAACTGGGACAGAGATCTCTCTTGTCTCAGGTAGTCGACGTTCGGGTCTGTCCAGGTGGATGTTATTACAGAGCGCAGATTTTCTGCGTGTCCTCCTCTGTAATAACATCTACCTTCGTATACTGATATTAATACACTTGTGTAGTAATATCATATATGGACAGTGCCTCAAGGGTGGCTAAAACGCTGACCTCAGGGAAGTGGTGAAGGGTGTATGGATGAACACTTGGACCCACGGACCTGGGGTGGGACTTCTGACTTCAGGAAAGTGGTGAAGGGTGTAGGGATGAACACTTGGAACCACGGACCTGGGGTTGGGACTTGCTGACCTTGGGGAAGTGGTGACGGGTGTGAACCTGGTCCCACGGACCTGGGGTGGGACTTGCTGACCTCAGGGAAGTGGTGAAGGGTGTATACCTGGACCCACGGACCTGGGGTGGGACTGCTGACCTCGGGGAAGTGGTGAAGGGTGTATGGATGAACACTTGGAACCATGGACCTGGGGTGGGACTGCTGACTTCAGGAAAGTGGTGAAGGGTGTATGGATGAACACTTGGAACCACGGACCTGGGATGGGACTGGGGGGGTGGGACTGGGTGAGGCCTCAAAAATAGGAAACGAGTTTCCAGAACTTCAGGGGAAGGGAAGACATCCGGGGGCCCACGGATAGATTCCTGGACACCTGAATCTGGGAAAGGCTTAGATTACTGAGTGTAGCATAGGAAGTGGGGAAGGGAGAATATCTGAGGGGACACAGATGGACTCATGGACCTGGGAAAGACTTAGATGGAAGATTACTGAGTGAAGGATAGGAAGTGGGGAAGGGAGAATATCTGAGGGGACACAGATGGACTCCTGGACTCATGGACCTGGGAAAGACTTAGATGGAAGATTACTGAGTATAGGATAGGAAGTGGGGAAGGGAGACTGTCTGAGGGGACACAGATGGACTCCTGGACACATGGAACTGGGGAAGACTTAGATGCAAGATTAGCAGTAAGTAGGTACCTGGGTGTTCTATATAGTATGTGTTTCTATACCTAGCCTATACGTGAAGCTTTGATCTGTTCTAACATAAGTGACATCACACCTTTGCCATTGGCCAGGCTCGTCTGTTGCTTGTCTGGTCAACCAGGCTGTTGCTGCTGGAGGCCCGCTGCCCCACATATCCGTCACAGCCTTGTTGATCTGGCACCTTCTTATCTAAGACTCAATGACATCAGTCATCGTTATCTAAAACTCAAGTGACATCACTCAATGTTATCTAAGACTCAGTGACACATCGTTACGTAAGACTCAGTGACATCACTCCTCGTATATGGACTGATCCCAATGATTCCAAGTGTTTTAACTACTTTACTATAGTGACAAGTTTGTCTACACACAGTCTAAAATGACCGTAAGATGCATCAACCATTACGTACTGACGCCGTTCACAAGACTCAATTATATTTCAAGGTTTCCCTTCAGGAACTCCTCAGAGTAACTGGTGAGTGGCTGAGGTTGACAGTAGCCCCAAACGCTTAATTTTTCTATGCCACATTGTGGCCTTATATCTCAAGAGTCTGAATGACAATAAAAATATTGCAGGGAGACTTGACCTGGTGACCCAACACACTTGACCTGGTGACCCAACACACTTGACCTGGTGACCCAACACACTTGATCTGGTGACCCAACACACTTGACCTGGTGACCCAACACACTTGACCTGGTGACCCAACACACTTGACCTCCCGATGATCCAACTTGGCCACCAAGCTTCCTATGTTTTTAATAATGTTTTCTACTTTCTTGGGAGGGAGGGTTGTTGTATTGTTTTGCTATATTATGTTTTTCGTCATATATTTTATGCAATATTATGTTAATAAGCTATTAACATAACATGGAGGTAAATGCTGTACAATACCGACACGATGGAAAAGTAGACTCGCATGCAATATAATGTGATTCTTTATTGACAACGTTTCGCCCACACAGTGGGCTTTATCAAGTCACACACAGATCTACCTGAGCAGACTACGTGAGTATATATATGGAGAGCATAGTGACGCGACGGGTCTGCCGGGTCACCATTTGGAGAAGACCCGGGCCGGATGTACCGGCGAACATACAACAACGCGACGGGTCAGATGGAGAGAGTTGATTGCTGAGAAAGACCTACCCGGCATGGGGCAGTAGGTTTTTTGCTGTTTAGAACAACGTTTTAAGAAATTTCCTGGCAACGGGTTCAGCTCTGTTGTTAAAGCTTCGTTGTAAAGTCTAGGGAAAAGCGAGCAACCAGCAGGATCTTGTCCACTTGTACTCTCACCACAACACCAAAACTAAACGTGGCGTAATAATAACCTTCTTCCTTGGTGCCTCCGAATCTTCACTTCATTAGAGACTGCAGACGCCGAGCATATAGCATCTTCAGCTAATAACACACACACAGGAGAGAGAAAAGCTTATGAAGAGAGAGAGTGAGCCAGCATATATAGACGAGGAGGACAGCGACGGCAGAAAGAGAGGAGGAAAGAGAAGTAGTGGAAGTAGTAATGATGGCTATGGAAGTAGAAGTAGAAGGGGCATTAGTTTGTGCTACAAAAGAGATAAAGGGGAGTGAAGGGAGGCAATAGTAGTAGTAATAGTAAATGTAGAAGATATAAGCAGAAATAATAGTAAAGGAGTGATAGTCGTAGTACAAGTAGAAGTGGGTACAGTCTAAGGACAAGAAAAAGGAACACTGTAGGATAGCTAAGAACCCACAAGGGGCACTGCAGGAGAGCTAAGGACCCATCGTGAGTCAAGGACTCACGATGCATTACTCTCGTGTTTTTTAACAGAAGATTCCATTATCTTTCTCTTCATGATCGAAATGCAGGGATGTTGTTGGGTGTGAGTTAGAGCTGCCTGGCATGGGTTCGTAGGCCTGTTGCAGTCTGACTTTCCAGATTTAACAAAGCCTACTGTGGAATAGAAATTTCCAGTAACTCTAATCTGTTTTGTATCTTATTTACAACTCGTTTGTATTCCCGATACCATCCCAAATAAAGTATGCCTATTGTTGAACTGTGACTGATTCTTGGAGCATGACTGACAGTCATAAACCCAAGTTCCTCATGAAATCTCTCCAGGTAACCCAACATTCTCTTCCTGTCTTCGTCAGAACTTTACCTGGAGTCTACCTGGAGGGCATTCCGGGGATCAACGTCCCTGCGGCCCGGTCTATGACCAGGCCTCCTGGTGGATCAAGGCCTGATCAACGAGGCTGTTACTGCTGGCTATGTGTGTGTGTGTGTGTGTGTGTGTGTGTACATACTCACCAAGATGTGGTTGCAGGGGTCAATCCACAGTCCCCGGCCCCGCCTCTTCACTGGCCGCTACTAGGTCACTCTTCCTGCTCCATGAGCTTTATCATACCTCTTCGTAAAGCTATGTATGGATCCTGCCTCCACTACATCACTATTCCACTTCCTGACAACTCTGTGACTGAAGAAATACTTCCTAACATCCCTGTGATTCATCTGAGTCTTCAAATTCCAACTGTGACCCCTTGTTGCTGTGTCCCATCTCTGGAACATCCTGTCTCTGTCCACCTTGCCGATTACTCTCAGTATTTTATATGTCGTTATCATGTCGTCCCTATATCTCCTGTCCTCCAGTGTCGTTAGGTCTATTTCCCTTAACCTCTCCTCGTAGGACATACCCCTTAGCTCCGGGACTAGTCTTGTTGCAAACCTTAGCACTTTCTCTAGTTTACTTACATGCTTGGCTAGGTGTGAGTTCCAAACTGATGCTGCATACTCCAGTATGGGCCTAACGTACACAGTATACAGGGTCCTGAACGATTCCTTATTAAGATGTCGGAATGCTGTTCTTAGGTTTGCTAGGCGCCAGTATGCTGTAGCAGTTATTTGGTTGATGTGCGCCTCAGGAGATGTGTCTGGTGTTATACTCACCCCAAGATCCTTTTTCTTGAGTGAGGTTTGTAGTCTCTGGCCCCCTAGAGTGTATTCCGTCTGTGGTCTTCTTTGCCCTTCCCCAATCTTCATGACTTTGCTCTTGGTGGGGTTGAACTTCAGGAGCCAGTTGCGCACACCTACTCACCTATATGTGGTTGCAGGGGTCGAGTCATAGCTCCCGGCCCCGCCTCTTCACTGGTCGATATTAAGTCACTTTCTTCCTGCTCCATGAGCATTATCATACCTCTTCTTAAAGCTATGTATGAAACTTGCTTCCACTACTTCTCTCTCCAGATTATTCCACTTCCTGACAACTCTAAGGCTAAGGAAATACTTCCTAACATCCCTATGACTCATCTGGGTTTTCAGCTTCCAACTGTGGCCCCTTGTTCCTGTATCCCATCTCTGAAACATTCGAGCACTGTCCACCTTGTCAATTCTTCACAGTATTTTATACGTCGTTATCATGTCCCCTCTATCCCTCCTGTCATCCAGTGTTGTCAGGTTGATTCCTTTAACCTCTACTCGTAGGGCATACCCCTTAGCTCCAGAACTAGTGTATGTGTTTGTTTGTGTGTTTGTTTGTGTGTTTGTTTGTGTGTGTGTGTTTGTGTGTTTGTGTGTGTGTGTGTGTGTGTGTGTGTGTGTGTGTGTGTGTGTGTGTGTAAATAATTTCACTAGTCCAAAAAACGCTACAGGCTTTATGGCAGCCACCTGTCAGTCCATCGTAGAGGATCTCTCGGAGATTCAACCGGATTAGAAACACGAACGCTACTTTTCGTAGCAAGGAGAAAATATTTAACACCAGATACCTCTCTAAGGAGAGGCTAGATGGTCTGGGTGTTACTGACCTGTGGTATACCCGTGAGAGGTTTGAAGAGTATTTGTACTCTCTCAACCCGGCATGAAACCAGGCTTTCACGGTAACCGCCTGCCCGCGGGGGGCGTTGACCCCTGAAAACATCCATCGGGTAACAAGGCTGTTGCTGCTGGACTCCCGTCAATGGACTGGCTTCCCGGACGTGAAGCTAGTGTACTCACCTAGTTGTGGTTGCAGGGGTTGAGTCATAGCTCCTGGCCCCGCCTCTTCACTGGCCGTTACTGGGTCTCTCTCCCTTCGCCATGAGCCTTATCATACTTCTTCTTAAAGCTATGAATGGATCCTGCCTCCACTACATCGCTTCCCAAGCTATTCCACTTCCCGACCACTCTGTGACTGAAGAAATACTTCCTAACATCCCTGTGATTCATCTGAGTCTTCAACTTCCAGCTGTGACCCCTTGTTGCTGTGTCCCATCTCTGGAACATTCTGTCTGTCCACTTTGTCAATTCTTCTCAGTATTTTATATGACGTTATCATGGTTCCCCTTTCTCTCCTGTCCTCCAGTGTCGTCAGGTCGATTTCCCTTAACCTCTCCTCGTAGGACATACCCCTTAGCTCCGGGACTAGTCGTGTTGCAAACATTTGCACTTTCTCTATTTTCTTTATGTGCTTGGCTAGGTGTGGGTTCCAAACTGATGCTGCGTACTCCAGTATGGGCCTAACGTACACAGTGTACAGGGTTCTGAACGATTCCTTATTAAGATGTCGAAATGCTGTTCTTAGGTTTGCTAGGCGCCCGTATGCTGCAGCAGTTATTTGGTTGATGTGCGCCTCAGGAGATGTGCCTGGTGTTATACTCACCCCAAGATCTTTTTCCTTGGGTGAGGTTTGTAGTCTCTGGCCCCCTAGACTGTACTTCGTCTGCGGTCTTCTTTGCCCTTAGCCAATCTTCATGGCTTTGCATTTGGTGGGGTTGAACTCCAGGAGCCAATTCCTGGACCAGGCCTGCAGCCTGTCCAGATTCCTTTGTAGTTCTGCCTGGTCCTCGTCCGATTGAATCCTTCTCATCAACTTCACATCATCTGCAAACAGGGACACTTCGGAGGTTATTCCTTCCGTCATGTCGTTCACAAATACCAGAAACAGCACCGGTCCTAGGACTGACCCCTGTGGAACGCCACTCGTCACAGACGCGCACTCTGACACCTCGCCACGAACCATGACTCGCTGCTGTCTTCCTGACAGGTATTCCCTGATCCATTGGAGTGCCTTCCTTGTTATCACTGCCTGTTCCTCCAGCTTTTGCACTAATCTCTTGTGTGGAACCGTGTCAAACGCCTTCTTACAGTCCAAGAAAATGCAATCTACCCACCCCTCTCTCTCTTGTCTTACTGCTGTCACCCTGTCATAGAACTCCAGTAGGTTTGTGACACAGGATTTCCCGTCCCTGAAACCGTGCTGGCCGTCGTTGATAAACTCATTCCTGTCTAGGTGCTCCACCACTCTTCTCCTGATAATCTTCTCCATGACTTTGCATACTATACATGTCAGTGACACTGGTCTGTAGTTAAGTGCTTCATATCTGTCTCCTTTTTTAAAGATTGGGATTACATTTGCTGTCTTCCATACCTCAGGTAGTCTCCCTGTTTAGATAGATGTGTTGAATATTGTTGTTAGGGGTACACATAGCGCCTCAGCTCCCTCTCTCAGGTCACATGGAGAGATATGTGTGTGTGTGTGTGTGTGTTTGTACTCACCTAATTGTGGTTGCAGGGGTCGAGACTCAGCTCCTAGCCCCGCCTCTTCGCTGTCCGCTACTGGGTCTCTGCTCTCCTGCTCCATGAGCTTTATCATACCTTGTCTTAAAACTATGTATGGTTCCTGCCTCTACTATATCTTTCTCTAGACTATTCCACTTCCTGACTACTCTGTGGCTGAAGAAATGCTTCCTAACATCCCTTTGACTCATCTGAGTCTTCAGCTTCCAGTTGTGATCCCTTGTTTCTGTGTTCCCTCTCTGGAACATCCTGTCACTGTCTACCTTGTCAATTCCCCGCAGTATTTTGTATGTCGTTATCATGTGTGTGTGTGTGTGCGCGCGCACTCACCTATTTGTGTATGGTTCCTGCCTCCACTACGTCACTTGCCAGACTTTTGCACTTCCTGACAACTCTATGACTAAAGAAATACTTCCTAGCATCTCTTTGACTCATCTGAGTCCTCAACTTCCAATTGTGACCCCTTGTTTCTGTGTCCCATCTCTGGAACATAATATCTCTGTCCAAGCTGTCAATTTCTCGCAGTATTTTGTACGTCGTTATTATGTTTTCCCTAACCCTCCTGTCCTCAAGTGTCGTCAGGCAGATTTCCCTTAACCTTTCTTCGTAGTTCATTACCCTTAGCTCTGGAACAAGTCTTGTTGCAAACCTTTGCACTTTCTCTAATTTCTTGACGTGCTTGACCAGGTGTGGATTCCAAACTGGTGCTGCATACTCCAATATGGGCCTGACGTACACGATATACAGAGTCTTGAACGATTCCTTACTGAGGTATCGGAACGCTATTCTCAGGTTTGTCAGGCGCCCATATGCTGCAGCAGTTATCTGGTTGATGTGCACCTCAGATGTGCTCGGTATTATACTCACCCAAAGATTCTTTTTCTTGAGTGAGGTTTGCAGTCTTTAGCCACCTAGTCTGTACTCTGGCTGTGGTCTTCTTTGACCTTCCCCGATTTTTATGAATTTGAATTTGGCAGGGTTAAATTCAAGGATCCAGTTGCTAGACCAGGCTTGCAGCCTGTCCAGGTCTCTTTGTAGTCCTGCCTGATCCTCATCCGATTTATTTCTCCTCATTACCTTCATATCATCTGCAAACAGGGATACTTCTGAGTCTATCCCTTCCGTCATGTCATTCACATATACCACACTGCTCCTAGGACTGACCCCTGTGGAACCCCGCTCGTCACAGGCGCCCATTCTGACACCTCGTCACGTACCATGACTCGTTGTTGCCTCCCGTCAGGTATTCTCTGATCCATTGCAGTGCCTTTCCTGTTATGCATGCCTGATCCTCTAGCTTTTGCACCAGTCTCTTGTGAGGAACAGTGTCGAAGGCCTTCTTGCAGTCCAAAACAACGCAATCTACCTACTCCTCTCTCTCGTGTCTTACTTCCGTTACCTTATAAAACTCAGTAGGTTTGTGACACAGGACTTTCCTTCCCTGAATCCGTGCTTGTTGTCGTTTATAAGCTTGTTCCATTCTAGGTGTTCCACCACTCTCCTGATAATCTTCTCCATGAGTTTGCATACTCTACATGTCAGTGACACTGGTCTGTAGTTTAGTGCCTCGTGTCTGTCTCTTTTCTTAAAAATGGGGACTACATTTGCCGTCTTCCATACCTCAGGTAGTTTCCCAGTTTCAATGAATGTGTTGAAAATTGTTGTTAGTGGCACACACAGCGTCTCTGCGCCCTCTCTAAGGACCCACTGAGAGATGTCCGGTCCCACGGTCTTTGAGGTATCAAGTTCACTTAGCAGCTTCTTCACCTCCTCCTCGGTTGTGTGTATTTCATCCAGCATTTGTTAGTATATCCCTTGCTGGGGTACCCCCCTATTCTGACTTCTCAAAGTCCTTTCTGTCTGCACTGTAAATACTTCCTTAAATCTCATGTTGAGTTCCTCACATACTTCTTGGTCGTTTCTTGTGAGTTCCCCACCTTCCTTCCTCAGCCTGATTACCTGGTCCTTGACTGTTGTCTTCCTCCTGATGTGAGTATACAACAGACTTGACTTTCGATGCAATGTCGTTTTCGTACTGTCGCTGGGCCTCCCTCCTTATCTGCGCATACTCGTTTCTGGCTCTTCGACTAATCTTTGTTTTCCTGGGTCCTTTGCCTTCTGTACTTTTTCCATTCTCTGGCGCACTTAGCTTTTGCCTCTCTACACCTTTGGGTAAACCAAGGGCTCGCTCTGGTCCTCCCATTATTTCTGTTGCTCTTCGGAACAAACCTCTCCTCTGCCTCTATGCATTTTGTTGTCACGTAGTCCATCATTTCGTTTACTGATTTTCCTATCAATTCTCTTTCCCACTGAACCTCTTTCAGATAGTTCCTCATACCTGTGTAGTCTTCCCTTTTGTAATTTGGCTTTTCCCATCCTACTCCTGCTACCCTCTCCATTTGTAACTACTTAGTATTCAAAGCTCAGAACCACGTGATCACTAGCTCCGAGGGGCCTTTCGTATGTGATGTCCTCGATGTCCGAGCTACTCAAGGTGAATACGAGGTCCAGTTTTGCTGGTTCATCCTTCACTCACTCACTCACTTCTCTCTCTCTCTCTCTCTCTCTCTCTCTCTCTCTCTCTCTCTCTCTGGTAGTGTCCCTAACATGTTGATACATGAGGTTTTCCAGTATCACATCCATAATCTTGGCTCTCCATGTTTCGGGGCCCCCATGTGGCTCCAGGTTTTCCCAGTCAATCTCCTTGTGATTTAATTCACCCATAACTAGTAACTTTGCCCTACCCATGCGAGCTCTTCTGGCCACCTCAGCTAGTGTGTCCACCATTGCTCTGTTGCTCTCTTCATATTCTTCTCTTGGCCTCCTGCAGTTCTGTGGTGGGTTGTACATCACTACAATGACTACCTTTTGTCCCCCAGACTGAATTGTACCTACTATGTAGTCCCTTTCGCCCATTTCGTCTATTCCATCCATTGTGTGTGTGTGTGTGTGTGTTGCTCCTTGCTAGTTACTAAGGTTCCCCTTCCATCCTAAATTCTTCTTCACTTCCTGTTGCTGAACTTAGTAGTAGCAGTAGCAGTAGCAGCAGTACCAGCAGCTGCAGCAGTAGCAGCAGTAGCAGCAGCTGCAGCAGTACCAGCAGCTGCAGCAGTAGCAGCAGCAACAACAGCAGCAGCAACACCAGCAGTAGCAGCAGCAACACCAGTAGCAACAACAACTGCAGCAGCAGCAGCAACACCAGTAGCAGCAGCAACTGCAGCAGCAACCAGAACAGAAGTAGTAGCAGTAGCGACAACAATAGCAGCAACAACAGTAACAATAGCAGCAGCAGCAGCAGCAATAGCAGCAGCAGCAGCAACAGCAGTAACAATAGCAGCAGCAGCAACAACAATAGCAGCAACAATAGCAGCAACAGCAGTAACAATAGCAGCAACAACAACAATAGCAGCAGCAGCAGTAACAATAGCAGCAGGCAACAACAATAGCAGCAACAACAACAATAACAATAGCAGCAGCAGCAGCAGTAAAACCAGTAACAGCAGTTCTTATTCTTGTCAAAACAGTTCCTGATCAGCCGTGTTATGGTGCATACACTGGACTGCAGGCGGCTCATTCCAGCAACCAGGAGGCGTGGTCTGTCACCGGGCCAGCAACCAGGAGGCGTGGTCTGTCACCGGGCCAGCAACCAGGAGGCGTGGTCTGTCACCGGGCCAGCAACCAGGAGGCGTGGTCTGTCACCGGGCCAGCAACCAGGAGGCGTGGTCTGTCACCGGGCCAGCAACCAGGAGGCGTGGTCTGTCACCGGGCCACGGGGGTGATGACCTCCGGAAGCGACTCCAGGTATTCTCTTCATCATTGTTCCTCTCCTTCACTCAATTTTCTACTCCTTCAAAACCATCATCTTCCCATCTATCATTATGAGTCTACACTCATCCATCTACCAGTTTCCATCTTCCTGCTTTCCCTCCAGTCTCCATCTTTTTCCCTCACTATCACCTCACCCCTCATGTCTTCTCCCTTTCTCCAACTTCAGCTTTTATCACTCCCCAATCTATTTTTTTCCTCCATTTGCTCTTCCTTCCGCCTCATTTTCCTATTAATCTTCTGTCTTCAATACCACCCATTTTCTTCACTCCCCCTTCTATATCCCTACCCATCACCACTATTTATGTAGCTTTCTTATAACTGTTATACCTGTGACTGGTTTCGAGAGTTTTCTTACTCTCACAGACAGGCTTCTCTGGTGCCTGCTTGGTCAACCAGGCTGTTGCTGCTGGCGGCCCGCTGACCCACATATCCATCACAGCCTGGTTGATCTGGTGGAGATACTTGTCCAGTTTCCTCTTGAAGACTTCTCTGTACTTGTCCCAGAAGTGTTTCTGATGTCTTCTGTTAAGATGTTGAGTAGTCTTGGACCCCGGACGTTGATACAGTGTTCTCTCGTGTTATCAGTGAAATTAATTCTTGTAAGTTTGGTTATATTATTCTTCCTTAGTAATTATAGTTATTGTATTTTGTTATCGTATTATTTTTGTTATTTTCGTTGTCTTCGATACTGAATATCAGCTGTCACAGATCGTTGTTCAATCTCTGTCTGTCTCTTCGTCTCTTTGTTTCCTTTAAACCTCTTTCCTCTTCCCCTTCCTCACCTCACTATCTCTACAATTTCCAATCTTTCCCTCCCCATCTCTCCTCTGCAGTTCCTCCATTTCCCCCTCACCATCTCTCCTCCATCACACAATTAATCACTGTTACTTGATAAAGTTATAAGAATTAACCAAAGAAAGTATCTTGAAGGAAAAAGTTGAACATAACTTTGGTATGTCTGCGTGGATCATTAGTAAAAAATATGAGAATAGAAAGTAGGGAAAGTAAATGTCCTAGGAATTTACTGAAGCCTGAGATCTATCACGCATTGTTATAACACATACGTAGATACATTTACGGGACAACTTGGAATGTAAACAGACTGACTGCTGTTGTAGTGGCCAGGCTGAGGCCTGGTTACATGTACTTCTGGCCAGGCTGAGGCCTGGTTACATGTACTTCTGGCCAGGCTGAGGCCTGGTTACATGTACTTCTGGTCAGGTTGAGGCCTGGTTACATGTACTTCTGGCAGTTTGACTGACACACAGATGATGGTCAGTCTTATGGCCACTTTCATGAACACTGACTGTCCACTTATTGAGAAAGGCAGACACACAGCGTAGTAAACTGTGACGTGTCAGGGTATCTTATTAATAGTAATAAGATAGCCTGGCATCTTGTTAGTGGTAATAAGATACCTTAGACTTTGTTTAAACAGATGAAAAATGATGTAGATGTATATCCAGATGTAGTCCTGTTAACCGTTTTGAGGCCTAGTTCCCAGGTCTTTTGTATATCCATCTGGTGCGACCCTCCACAGGGTGCACATGAGGTGCACAATAAACTAGCAGCTTCGGAGGAAAATCTTAAAAAAAAAAAAAATCTCCACATCTCTCTCCCAGCAGCGTCATTTCACAAAATCATTTTCAATACCCTATACCACCCTCACCCTCTCCCTTTCCCCTCCTTCGCTCTCTCCTATTCCCCTCCTTCACCCTCCCTTTCCCCCCCTTCTCCAAAAGGCCGCATTTATGAGAGGCTTCCGCAACGGGGAGAGCATCTTAGGCCTTCCTCAACGCTCCTGCAGCATGTTGGCTCTCTCTATCCCACCTCATCCTCCCTCCTACCCTCCCTAGATCCTCTCTCTCTCTCTCTCTCTCTCTCTCTCTCTCTCTCTCTCTCTCTCTCTCTCTTTTCTCTTCCTGATCCTTCTATCCTCTAATTCCTCTCCTCAAGCTTTCTTCATTCCTCTCCTTTCTTACTATATACATTATCACATTTTCATCTTTTCTTTTCATCGTTTGGTCGTCTATTGTTAACCTACGTACATGCCCGTCTGCCTGCCAGCCTCTCTCTCCAAGCATACCACTCACAACAGCCTGGTTGAACACACACTTAACAAGGAAGCCTGCCAAGGACCAGGATGCAAGAGTTGAAAAACCCTCGAAACTAGTCACTGGCTACACATCTCCCTCCCTCCCTCCCTCTCAAATTTCAATTATTCCGTTATGAAAAACTTGAGGAAATAATAGCTAGAAGGGAGTATAAAACTAATTCTAACCACAAAATAGAGCGAAAAACTAACGTGAAGGACTTAGGAGTGATAATGTCAGAGGATCTCACATTCAAGGATCACAACAGTGTCATTATCACAGGTACAAGAAAAATGATAGGATGGATAATGAGAACTTTCAAAACAAAGAATGCGAATGATCCTCTTTACGTCACTTGTTCTCTCTAGGCTGGAATACTGCTGTACACTAACAACCCTATTCAAGGCAGGTCAAACTGCAGATCTAGAGAATGTACAGTGAAGCGCTTTACGTACTAGGAACGTTTGAAGTCCCTTAACATGTACACCCTGGAACGCATGCGTGAAAGATACATCATAATCTACACCTGGTAAATCTTTGAGGGAATGTTCCCAAATCTGCACACAGAAATCACTACCTATGAAAGCAGAAGACACGGCATGGGTGCCGTGTGTACACTAATAGATTACACAATAAGTGTCCGGGGCCCAAGATTAATCAACAGGCCCCATTGTACATAAGGGAAATTACCAATAGGCCCCTGGCTGCCTTTAAGAGGGAACTGAACTTGTACTCGCTGGAACGCAGGCGAGAGAGATATATCATAATCTACACTTGGAAAATCCTAGAAGGAATGGTCCCGAATCTACATACAGAAATCACTCCCTACGAAAGTAAAAAACTGGGCAGGCGATGCATAGTACCCCTAATGAAAAGTAGGGGCGCCATTGGTACACTAAAAGAAAACACCATAAAGTGTCCGTGGCCCAAGACTGTTCAACAGCCTCCCACCAAGCATAAGGGGAATTACCAAGAGGCCACTGGTTGCCTTCAAGAGGGAGCTGGACAGATACTTAAAGTCGGTGCCGGATCAGCCGGGATGTGGTTCGTACGTTGGACTACGTGCGACCAGCAGTAACAGCCTGGTTGATCAGGCCCTGATCCACCGGGAGGCCTGGTCGTGGACCGGGCCGCGGGGGCGTTGATCCCCGAATACCCTCCAGGTAAATTCCAGGATACCTAAAGTCAGTGCCTGACCAGCTGGGCTGTGGTTTGTACGTTGGACTTCTTGCAGCCAGCAGTAACAGCCTGGTTGATCAGGCCCTAATCCTCCGGGAAGTCGGGTCATGGGGACGTTGACCCCTGAACAACCTCTAGGAAGACTGACTCCTTCCATCTTTCCTTCCCTACCTCCCTCCTTCCTTCTTTCCTTACCTCCCTCCCTCTTCCTTTCCTTCCCTCCCTCCCTCTTCCTTTCCTTCCCTCCCTCCCTCTTCCTTTCCTTCCCTCCCTCTTTTCACTCCATATCTCCCTCTCCTCCCCTTGTCTCTCCTCCCACCTACCCTCCTGCCGGTCCCCTCACTTTGCGAAATCAGGAAGGGAAGAGGGGGGGGGGGCGAGCCATGATATATATGACAGTCTTGTGGGTTATATGATGACTGCAGAGGCTCGGGGAAGGGGAGAAGGGAGGGGAGGGAAGGGTAACGGAGGAGAGGGGAGTGGAGAGCAGGGAAGGATTGCTTATGTTTGCTCTTCTCAAGTGGGGCATAGGAGGGAAGGGTGAGGGAGGGAAGGGTGAGGGAGGGACGGGAGAGTGAAAGAGGAACAGGAGTCGAAGAAAGAGAGTGGTCAAGTGAAGGGTGAAGGATAGGAAGACTGAAGAGGGAAGGGCGAAGGAGGAAGGGCAGGGATGGGGAGGGAAGGGAGTAGGAGGAAGGGCAGGGATGGGGAGGGAAGGGAGTAGGAGGAAGGGCAGGGTGGGGGAGGAAAGGTTTAAAAGGCAAGATGAAGATAAGGAAAGTGTCAGGGTGAGGATCAGGAAGGTGTCAGGGAGAGGGTAAGGGTAAGCATGGTGTCAGGGAGGGTGAGGGGTAAGTATGGTGTCAGGGAGGGTGAGGGGTAAGGATGGTGTCAAGGAGAGGGTTAGAGTAAGGACGGTGTCAGGGAGAGGGTGGGGGTATGAACGACGTGGGAGTGGGCAGAGGTGACGAGTGGGGTCCCTCAAGCAGTAGTGCCTGTAGTGGCTTACATGGGTTACAAGCACGAGAGAGAAAGAGAGAGAAAGAGAGAAAGAGAGAGAGAGAGAGAGAGAGAGAGAGAGAGAGAGAGAGAGAGAGAGAGAGAGAGAGAGAGAGAGGGATGTGGGCGGCCTTATTGTTATGTACAAGACCAACATTGTCAAAGTACCACACTTGGCTCCACTTCGAGGACAGCGAGAAGCTTCTATACCACAAGACGGGCAGAAAGCAGTAACTTCACTCTGGCTGTACCATTCTCCAGAATATCACTTCATCTGAGATCAATTATCCCCAGGATGACTCGAGTCTTGAACACATTCGTACAGCATTATGATGTCAACGAGATAAAGTCAGTTGATCGAATGAAAATGCTGCCCCACAGATGGCTCCAACTTCATCCTGTTCCCTACTTGTATGTTTCATAACAATAAAAATGCTTTCAAATGAGCTGATGTAGGTAACAGCTCTTAGCTTGTCAATAAAGTTAGGAACCCTTAATTAACTTGTAAATAGCTTGTCAATAAAGCTAGGGAACCTTAACCTAACCTTGTCAAACCCTGTGTAAAAGAGAGAGAGAGAGAGAGAGAGAGAGAGAGAGAGAGAGAGAGAGAGAGAGAGAGAGAGAGAGAGAGAGAGAGAGAGAGAGAGAGAGAGAGAGAGAGAGAGAGAGAGAGAGAGAGAGAGAGAGAGAGAGAGAGAGAGAGACTGACAGACTTATAATCTCAACACGGTGTCAGTTCACCACAAACTTTCTGTCATCGTCCACTCACTAAAACATTCCTTTACTGTAAGAGTTGAATTGCTAACAAACTTTTGGTGAGTGTCACTGATAAATAATTACTGAGGAGGGAGAGAGGGAGGAGAGAGAGGAGGGAGAGAGGGAGAGTAGAAGGGTGGATGAGTGGGAGTGAATAAAGGCATATTTAATAACGAAGGAAGTCAGTAAGTGGTCAGAGATTATTATTATTACTATTTTGCTTCATAAAAAAAAACAATGAACTACGGATACCTTTAATATTATTGTTATTAATTATTATTTTCAGTATCATCCCATCCCTACTGTAGTATTCTCACTGTATATATTATACATACATAATATGCAACATACATATACGTATATATATTATACATGCGACACTAAACACTACCTTTCTTTAGCCAAAACTTCCCTTTTCAACTATCAAAAAAATGGTTTCGTTCTGCACGAAGCTTCTTTGGAGAGTAAGAGACTTTAGTTAGAAAATAACTCCAGTGAAAAGCAGGGGTGCGATGAGTGCTCTAAAGATAACTCAATAAGCATGAAGGGACCTAGACTTTTCAAAACCATCCCTTCATACATGAGGGGAATTACCAATAGACCCCTGACTGTCTTCAAGGGGAAAGTTATTAAGTTCCTGCAGGCAGTTCCTGATCAGTCGGTTTGTGAAGCTTGGAGTGCATGTTAGTAGTCAGGCTGGTGGTGCTGTGGAGGTAGCCAGGTGTGTTCTGAGCCCAGGAAGTGGGGGATAGTGTGTGAAGTGGGGGATAGTGTGTGAAGTGGGGGATAGTGTGTGAAGTGGGGGATAGTGTGTGAAGTGGGGGATAGTGTGTGAAGTGGGGGATAGTGTGTGAAGTGGGGGATAGTGTGTGAAGTGGGGGATAGTGTGTGAAGTGGGGGATAGTGTGAAGTGGGATAGTGTGGTGGGGATAGTGTGTGAAGTGGGGGATGTTGAAGAGGGGATAGTGTGGAAGTGGGGGATAGTGTGTGAAGTGGGGGATAGTGTGTGAAGTGGGGGATAGTGTGTGAAGTGGGGGATAGTGGCCCATTAACACATAGTCAACAGGAACGCATTTGACTAGCCTAGCAGTGCTCAAACTTCATTCTAATCATCATAATGCCTTTCACACACACACCCTGAATGCCACTCCTTCCTGATGGCTTCGACTCTTCAGATGCCCTGATGGCCGCTTGTCCCTGATCTCTCCGACCCTTCATACACCCTGATGGCCGCTTCTCCCTGATCACCCCGATCCTCCACATACCCGATGGCCACTCCTCCCTGATCACCCCGACCCTTCACACACCCTGATGGCCCCTCCTCCCTGATCACCCCGACCCTTCACACACCCTGATGGCCCCTCCTCCCTGATCACCCCGACCCTTCACACACCCTGATGGCCCTCCTCCCTGATCACCCTGACCCTTCACACACCCTGATGGCCGCTCCTCCCTGATCACCCTGACCCTTCACACACCCTGATGGCGCTCCTCCCTGATCACCCTGACCCTTCACACACCCTGATGGCCGCTCCTCCCTGATCACCCCGACCCTTCACACACCCTGGTGGCTGCTCCTCCCTGATCACCCGACCCTTCACACACCCTGATGGCCGCTCCTCCCTGATCACCCTGACCCTTCACACACCCTGATGGCCGCTCCTCCCTGATCACCCTGACCCTTCACACACCCTGGTGGCTGCTCCTCCCTGATCACCCCGACCCTTCACACACCCTGATGGCCGCTCCTCCCTGATCACCCCGACCCTTCACACACCCTGGTGGCTGCTCCTCCCTGATCACCCGACCCTTCACACACCCTGGTGGCTGCTCCTCCCTGATCACCCTGACCCTTCACACACCCTGGTGGCTGCTCCTCCCTGATCACCCCGACCCTTCACACACCCTGATGGCCGCTCCTCCCTGATCACCCTGACCCTTCACACACCCTGGTGGCTGCTCCTCCCTGATCACCCCGACCCTTCACACACCCTGATGGCCGCTCCTCCCTGATCACCCGACCCTTCACACACCCTGGTGGCCGCTCCTCCTGATCACCCCGACCCTTCACACACCCTGGTGGCTGCTCCTCCCTGATCACCCTGACCCTTCACACACCCTGATGGCTGCTCCTCCTGATCACCCCGACCCTTCACACACCCTGGTGGCCGCTCCTCCCTGATCACCCCGACCCTTCACACACCCTGGTGGCCGCTCCTCCCTGATCACCCTGACCCTTCACACACCCTGGTGGCTGCTCCTCCCTGATCACCCGACCCTTCACACACCCTGGTGGCTGCTCCTCCCTGATCACCCCGACCCTTCACACACCCTGATGGCCGCTCCTCCCTGATCACCCGACCTTCACACACCCTGATGGCGCTCCTCCCTGATCACCCTGACCCTTCACACACCCTGATGGCCGCTCCTCCCTGATCACCCCGACCCTTCACACACCCTGATGGCCGCTCCTCCCTGATCACCCCGACCCTTCACACACCCTGATGGCCGCTCCTCCCTGATCACCCCGACCCTTCACACACCCTGATGGCCGCTCCTCCCTGATCACCCTGACCCTTCACACACCCTGATGGCTGCTCCTCCCTGATCACCCTGACCCTTCACACACCCTGGTGGCTGCTCCTCCCTGATCACCCTGACCCTTCACACACCCTGGTGGCCGCTCCTCCCTGATCACCCCGACCCTTCACACACCCTGGTGGCTGCTCCTCCCTGATCACCCCGACCCTTCACACACCCTGGTGGCAGCTCCTCCCTGATCACCCCGACCCTTCACACACCCTGATGGCCGCTCCGCCCTGATCACCCCGACCCTTCACACACCCTGATGGCCGCTCCTCCCTGATCACCCCGACCCTTCACACACCCTGATGGCCGCTCCTCCCTGATCACCCCGACCCTTCACACACCCTGATGGCCGCTCCTCCCTGATCACCCCGACCCTTCACACACCCTGATGGCCGCTCCTCCCTGATCACCCCGACCCTTCACACACCCTGATGGCCGCTCCTCCCTGATCACCCCGACCCTTCACACACCCTGGTGGCCGCTCCTCCCTGATCACCCCGACCCTTCACACACCCTGATGGCCGCTCCTCCCTGATCACCCCGACCCTTCACACACCCTGGTGGCTGCTCCTCCCTGATCACCCGACCCTTCACACACCCTGGTGGCCTGCTCCTCCCTGATCACCCGACCCTTCACACACCCTGGATGGCCGCTCCTCCCTGATCACCCCGACCCTTCACACACCCTGGTGGCCGCTCCTCCCTGATCACCCTGACCCTTCACACACCCTGGTGGCCGCTCCTCCTGATCACCCCGACCCTTCACACACCCTGGTGGCTGCTCCTCCCTGATCACCCGACCCTTCACACACCCTGGTGGCCGCTCCTCCCTGATCACCCCGACCCTTCACACACCCTGATGGCCGCTCCTCCCTGATCACCCCGACCCTTCACACACCCTGATGGCCGCTCCTCCCTGATCACCCGACCTTCCACACCCTGGTGGCGCTCTCCTGATCACCCGACCCTTCACACACCCTGGATGGCCGCTCCTCCCTGATCACCCCGACCCTTCACACACCCTGATGGCCGCTCCTCCTGATCACCCTCGACCCTTCACACACCCTGATGGCCGCTCCTCCCTGATCACCCCGACCCTTCACACACCCTGGTGGCCGCTCCTCCCTGATCACCCCGACCCTTCACACACCCTGATGGCCGCTCCTCCCTGATCACCCCGACCCTTCACACACCCTGGTGGCCGCTCCTCCCTGATCACCCGACCCTTCACACACCCTGGTGGCCGCTCCTCCCTGATCACCCCGACCCTTCACACACCCTGATGGCCGCTCCTCCCTGATCACCCCGACCCTTCACACACCCTGATGGCCGCTCCTCCTGATCACCCCGACCCTTCACACACCCTGGTGGCCGCTCCTCCCTGATCACCCCGACCCTTCACACACCCTGGATGGCCGCTCCTCCCTGATCACCCCGACCCTTCACACACCCTGGTGGCCGCTCCTCCTGATCACCCCGACCCTTCACACACCTGATGGCCGCTCCTCCCTGATCACCCCGACCCTTCACACACCCTGGTGGCCGCTCCTCCCTGATCACCCCGACCCTTCACACACCTGGTGGCCGCTCCTCCCTGATCACCCCGACCCTTCACACACCCTGGTGGCTGCTCCTCCTGATCACCCCGACCCTTCACACACCCTGGTGGCGCTCCTCCCTGATCACCCGACCCTTCACACACCCTGGTGGCCGCTCCTCCCTGATCACCCCGACCCTTCACACACCCTGATGGCCGCTCCTCCCTGATCACCCCGACCCTTCACACACCCTGGTGGCCGCTCCTCCCTGATCACCCCGACCCTTCACACACCCTGATGGCCGCTTCCCCCTGATCACCCCGACCCTTCACACACCCTGGTGGCCGCTCCTCCCTGATCACCCCGACCCTTCACACACCCTGGTGGCCGCTCCTCCCTGATCACCCCGACCCTTCACACACCCTGGTGGCTGCTCCTCCCTGATCACCCCGACCCTTCACACACCCTGGTGGCTGCTCCTCCCTGATCACCCCGACCCTTCACACACCTGATGGCTGCTCCTCCCTGATCACCCCGACCCTTCACACACCCTGGTGGCCGCTCCTCCCTGATCACCCGACCCTTCACACACCCTGATGGCTGCTCCTCCCTGATCACCCCGACCCTTCACACACCCTGGTGGCTGCTCCTCCCTGATCACCCCGACCCTTCACACACCCTGATGGCCGCTCCTCCCTGATCACCCCGACCCTTCACACACCCTGATGGCTGCTCCTCCTGATCACCCCGACCCTTCACACACCCTGGTGGCCGCTCCTCCCTGATCACCCCGACCCTTCACACACCCTGGTGGCTGCTCCTCCCTGATCACCCCGACCCTTCACACACCCTGGTGGCTGCTCCTCCCTGATCACCCCGACCCTTCACACACCCTGGTGGCTGCTCCTCCCTGATCACAACCTCGGAGTATTGATTACATGTGATCTTGGTGGTATTTTATTCTATAGTGGGCGTGATTCTTACGACAGTCTCAGTGTCACTTCCGAGCCATATTCCCCCACTAGTCTTTTGTTCGGTGTAGGCTCAGTAGGCCTACGCACATCAGACACCAGCGCCACCTACGACCATCAGACAGAAGCGCCACTCACAACAGTCAGACAGATCCAAAATATTGGAGAATCTGAAAACTACAGCTTCGGAAAAATAGGATATGAAAAACTAGAGGGTCTGGAAAACTTAAGAGTTTAGAAACACCAGAAGAGCTGCAAGACCTGGACGTTGGAGAGGCAAAGGAGGCTTGGAAGAGGTAGAGCTCTGGAAATTGGTGTCTAGAAGAGCGTTTGTCTGAAGTAACAGGATTCTGCCTGAAGATGGGGTCCTCAAAGTAAGAAGAGCTTGATAAAGGTTAAGGTTAAGCAAGAAAGGTTAGATGAGGCCAAAGGTCAGCAAGAAGTCTTTGGAAGATTTCAGGGGTCAGCAAGAAAGTTTGGATGATTTCAGGGGTTAGCAAGGAGGGCTTGGAAGATTTTAAGGTTCAGCAAGAAGGGTACAAGAAAAAGGGTATGGAAGAGGTCAAGAGTCAGTAAGAAGGATTTGGAAGAGAAGGGGTCTGAAAAAGGTCAAGGGTCAAAAAGAAGCGAATGGAAAAGGTCTTTGACCAGCAAAAATAGTTTGGAAGAGAGAGGGGTCAGGGGTCAACCAAAAGTATTTTGAAGAAGGGAAGGGTCTGCTAGAGGCCATAGGTCAACGAGAAGGGCTTGAAAAAGAGGATTATTTAAAAAAAAAAAAAAGCATTCACAAGATCACACTCGCAATAGAATATAACTAGTTTCACAGTAGATTAATACTGCCGGCAAAAAACATTAAAATCACCATACATAATATGGTAAACTAGAAACCTGAAGCTTACAAGGTCCCATGAAGCACCTCGGTGATTATATCTGCCAGTAAGTAATTCGGTAGCGCAGCCAAACCAGCAGCCAAACAAAGCATCACGCAGCACCTCTGGTAGACAAAGGCAGAACTATACCTTGAGAGAGTTCCAGGGGTCAACCCCCCTGGACCAGGCCTCATGTTGTATCAGAGCCTGATCAACCAGGCTGTTACTGCTGGCCGCACGCAGTCCAACGTACGAACCACAGCCTGGCTGGTCAGGTACCGACTTTAGGTGCCTGTCCAGTGCCTGCTTGAAGACAGCCAGGGGTTTGTTGGTAATCCCCCTGAGGTATGCTGGGAGGCAGTTAAACAGTCTTGGGCCCCTGAAACTTATTGTGCTGTCTCTCAACGTGCTAGTGGCACCCCTGTTTTTCATTGGGGGGGGATGTTACATCGCCTGCCGAGTCTTTTGCTTTCGTAGGGAGTGACTCTCGTGTGCAAGTTTGGTACTAATCCCTCGAGAATTTTCCACGTGAATATAATAATGTATCTCTCCCGCCTGCGTTCTAGGGAGTACAGGTTTAGGAACTTAAAGCGTTCCCAGTAATTGAGGTGGTTTATCGCAGTTATGCGTGCCGTGAAGGTTCTCTGCACATTCTCTAGGTCAGCAATTTCACCTGCCTTGAAAGGTGCAGTTAGTGTGCAGCAATATTCCAGCCTAGATAGAACAAGCGACCTGAAAAGTCTCAACATGGGCTTGGCATCCTTGGTTTTGAAGGTTCTCATTATCCATCCTGTCATTTTTCTAGCAGATGCGATTGCTACGGTGTTATGGTCCTTGACGATGAGATCCTCTGACATGATCACTCCCAGGTCTTTGACATTAATAAGTAAAGACTACAAGAACTCCTACAGGCACAACTTAAAGCTACAAGAGTCGGTACTCACATGTAGTGGCGACTTTGACGGTCCTGGACATCCAAGAAACACTGACACGACAAGAGCAAACTCACATCTCATAAACAACTTAAATCTATAAGAACTGTCACAGGAACAAGTTAAAGGTAGAAGAGTGGGTACTCACATGCAGTGGCGACCTTGACTGTCCTGCTGATGGTTTGACCTCTGGAGCTCCAGGCAACACAGTGACAGGTGTAGCCAGCCTCGTCCTGGTCACCAACACCCTCCACTACACTCTTCTCCACCTGCAGCTGCACCTCCATCACCCTCACACCCGTCATGGGGTCCACGAAGGCACTCTCCGTCTCAGTGTTAGGCGCTGGCACTCCTCCGTTACACTTGAAGTGCACTGTACACAAACACACGAACAGTTAGTAGTGCACCAGTGACTGGAACCAGTTACATTAAATAGCAAGAATAGTCACAACTGTTATACATGAAGTGTACAAACATACGAACACTTAAAATAAATGAAGTGCACTGTATATGAACAACTCCAGTACTAGTGCATTTATTACTGTTATCAGTTATCATTAAATTGGCAAGAGTCACAATACTAATAATACTAATAATGCTAATAATAATACTAATAATACTAATAAAAATAAGCAATGACACAACCTGTATACAGCAAAAATAGTTAATTTTATTAAAAAACACCAATAAAAAAACACCAATAATAATTTAAATACTTTATTGGCTTGATGATCTCTATACCAGTTCCAGCTCTGGTATAGCCCTTGCCTGGAATGGGAAGTCAATATTCTAAACAGGAGAGAGGGGGAGAGAGAGAGAGAGGAGAGAGAGAGAGAGAGAGAGAGAGAGAGAGAGAGAGAGAGAGAGAGACACAATTGATTTGAATAGTGTCACCATGGCCACTATTCCCCATGTTTTGAGGGTTCTCATTATCCACCCCCGTCATTTTCCTGGCTGTCGTGACAATTGTCTCGTGTTCTTTGAAAGAACTTCAATTTTGCGTATGTGTAGATTTTTCATTTTTTTTGCACCATGGTGAACAGCTTTTCTTGCATCTGGTATGAAAGCTGAAGTTGTTGTTCTATCTCTGTTATCTGTCGGTTAAGATTAACCTTCCTTCGTTGTGACATATTCCCGTTTTAAAGCAATTCAGTAACCCCTTTTCTATACATTTTTTAAGGCTCCCTTTCTGTATTTAATGTTTCAGTTTTCTCAGGGGTAAAGATTTATTGTAGACTTTGTACGCTTCTGTGTTCATCTTTGCCAAGCACTGGTGAAGGTTTATGGCGCTCCTGACTTCCCCAGGGTATGTCTATCAGTTCCTTGTTAATTTCCCAGTCAATTTTCTAATCGTTGAAGTTAAATTTACCGAACATTCCTTCTCTTACACTATTACTTAAGTTTTCTACCCCTGAGTTTATATTCGTTCGTACTTCCATGATGATGTGATCAGAGTGTATTGTATCTGTGAGTGTTATGTCTCTGATTAATTCCTCGTTTCTGAAGATCAAATCCGGTGAATTTTCACTTTCTTTGTGTTCGTTTGTCTGTTGGTTTAAAGAAAAGTTTTCACAAAGCCCCTTTAGTTTTCTGGTACTTTCCTGTTCAAATGAGTATGGCAAATGACAAAGCTGTGATTTGCCATTTCCCATTTCAAATTTGGCAATTGAAATATCTGAGAAGGATAATATTTGGTGTGGGGTTTTCAAGATTATAAAACCTTCCTTATCTGATATGTGAATTCTTCAGCCGTTGATGACGGTGGTTTATATATGAGGATAATTACTAGATTGCCATTTTCCACTTTAATACCTAGATACTTTACAGGGCAGACGGTGCAACATACCCTAAATGAAAAGTAGGGGCGCCATTAGTACACTAAGAGAAAACATAATAAGTGTCTGGGCCTTAGACTATTAACAGCCTCCCACCAGGCACAAGGGAAATTACCAATAGACCCCTGGTTGCCTTCAAAAGGGAGCCGAGCTGTGATTCGTACGTTGGACTATGTGTGGCCAGCAGTAACAGCCTGGTTGATCAGGCCCTGATCCACCGAGAGACCTGATCAAGGACTGGGCAGCAGGGGCATTGACCTCCGAAACACACTCCAGGTAGACTCCAGGTACTGGGTGCATGGGAATACTAACAATAACTTCAAAATAAAATGGAATTAGGGTTACGGCAGATTCTGAAGACGGTGGCAATGATTCCTGACTCATTGATGAAGATTTATTCGGATTATCAGTTATTAGTATGATTAACGGCTCACCAAACACGGTCACTAAGAATAAAAAGGCGCAGTACCATGACTGGAACAATACACAAATAACCCATACAGAGGAGACTGAAACAACGTCATATTGTGACTTCAGTATTTAGTTCATTTGCTGGATTTCAGCGTAATGATCCAGTATCAAGCACCTGATACTGGATCAGGGATTTTTTTGTCATCTCATTTCTATCGAACTTTAAAAAAAATTCTTAATGACGATTCTAAAACAGACATTCAGTGCTCATCCTCTCGAGACACTCGTCTAAATTAATGCTGCTCATACTGTCTTTGCAGCACATTTCATTAAGTTCATGAATTATTTCATCTCAGTTAATGTATTTATGGCTGAAGTTTAATTTGTTGAATAAAACCTCTTAGCTGATGGTGTTTTTTTCTGCAAAAGACAAGTGAATATGCAGGTCTGAACTTCAATTAGGTTGCAATTCGAGTTTGTTGCATTCAACATTGTGTTCCGTACCAGATCCTCAGTATTTGTGAATGTAATGTCATTGGTATTTTCTAATCTGGTCACTTGCGTCGGTGTAACACCAGACATCGGATCTGTCTCCTGGGATTTTCTCTGCTGCTAAAGTATCTGCTACGCTCTTCCAGTGTACGTGTCTTCAGCTGACATCACCAGGCAACAGCATGATCGAGGAAGCTGTGTCTGGTGGCTTATACAAAAATATAATAGTAACTAGATTCCGATTTTCAAATCTGACGGTCAACACCTCGACTAAATTGACTGTTGCGTTAAATAACTCCTTGCAAATGTATCCAGTTTCCAAGTGCAGCTCATCAAGGAACTATGCAATAACTGAGGGATATTTTTGCCTACCAAAGTTAGATCAGATTAGCCACTAGACTAGAATCCGCCAATCACGTGCCAGGAAATGACTGGCCTCTACCAATCAACAGTCACGAAGCGGAAAGCAAATCACATACCTCGAAACAACTGCCCTGAAAATAAGCTAATATTAGGTCATGCCTTGCAACTTGCATGTCATCCAAAGCTGGGGTGAACCAGGCAACATGACAAGAGTTTAAATAATCTAGGGATGGTGTACACGAAGTGTAAGCTAAGAATAAATGGAGAGAGAGGTAGAGAGAGAGAGGTAGAGAGGTAGAGAGGAGAGAGAGAGAGAGAGAGAGAGAGAGAGAGAGAGAGAGAGAGAGAGAGAGAGAGAGAGAGAGAGAGAGAAGAGAGAAAGAGAGAAAGAAAACTTGATAGCTCTTTTGTATAAGACTCCCTATGTGAATTGCCTCCTAGCATTTCTCTCTTCTATTACAGTATTTGCTAGTCATTCGAGGTATGTGACCAGAGCGCTAGTAAGAAGGGAAAAGGTAGGAGGATGGGAGGAGGCTTGGGAAGGATGGGTGAGGATGGAAATGGACTTTTAAGTAGGTATGGGAGGGGGAGTAGGGGAATAAAAACGGCAAATTGCCCATCCACTTTTGATTTTAGGTGGCTTAAATTGAACTTACAGAATCAAGGCCTTGATAGTGGTTTGGACTGTTTATTAGGTTTTTGAGGCAGTGTTCGGAGGCGGTGTTCATCTTTCATAGCTAGTCTTCAGTGAGGGCGTCTGTGGGTGCGAGGGTGTTTGCGGGTGTGAGGGTGTCTGCGGGTGTGAGGGTGTCTGCGGGTGTGAGGGTGTCTGCGGGTGTGAGGGT
The DNA here is from genome assembly GCA_009830355.1 of Cherax destructor. Classification (NCBI taxonomy): domain Eukaryota; kingdom Metazoa; phylum Arthropoda; class Malacostraca; order Decapoda; family Parastacidae; genus Cherax; species Cherax destructor. Next base: position 217,424 of record WNWK01001832.1, on the reverse strand, counting down.
GTCTGCGGGTGTGAGGGTGTCTGCGGGTGTGAGGGTGTCTGCGGGTGTGAGGGTGTCTGCGGGTGTGAGGGTGTCTGCGGGTGTGAGGGTGTTTGCGGGTGTGAGGGTGTCTGCGGGTGTGAGGGTGTTTGCGGGTGTGAGGGTGTCTGGTGTAGGGTGTCTGCGGTGTGAGGGTGTCTGCGGGTGTGAGGGTGTTTGCGGGTGTGAGGGTGTTTGCGGGTGTGAGGGTGTCTGCGGGTGTGAGGGTGTCTGCGGGTGTGAGGGTGTTTGCGGGTGTGAGGGTGTCTGCGGGTGTGAGGGTGTCTGCGGGTGTGAGGGTGTCTGCGGGTGTGAGGTGTCTGCGGTGTGAGGGTGTCTGCAGGTGTGTGAGGGTGTCTGCGGTGTGAGGGTGTCTGCGGTGTGAGGGTGTCTGCAGGTGTGAGGGTGTCTGCGGGGTGTGAGGGTGTCTGCGGGTGTGAGGGTGTCTCGGGTTCTGGGTGTGAGGGTGTCTGCGGGTGTGAGGGTGTCTGCGGGTGTGAGGGTGTCTGCGGTGTGAGGGTGTTGAGGGTGTGAGGGTGTGTGAGGGTGTCTGCGGGTGTGAGGGTGTCTGCGGGTGTGAGGGTGTCTGCGGGTGTGAGGGTGTCTGCGGGTGTGAGGGTGTCTGCGTGGGTGTCTGCGGGTGTGAGGGTGTTTGCGGGTGTGAGGGTGTTTGCGGGTGTGAGGGTGTCTGCGGGTGTGAGGGTGTCTGCGGGTGTGAGGGTGTCTGCGGGTGTGAGGGTGTCTGCGGTGTGAGGGTGTGTGAGGGTGTCTGCGGGTGTGAGGGTGTCTGCGGGTGTGAGGGTGTCTGCGGGTGTGAGGGTGTCTGCGGGTGTGAGGGTGTGTGAGGGTGTCTGCGGGTGTGAGGGTGTCTGCGGGTGTGAGGGTGTCTGCGGGTGTGAGGGTGTCTGCGGGTGTGAGGGTGTCTTATGCAAATAAGACCATTAAAATAATTTTGATGGTCGTATCTGCAAATACTACTGATATTACCCTCATCTTTGGGTACTTGTGCCTCAGTGTAACTAAGCTTTGAGTATATGCAAGTGACTCGCCTTTGATGGCGTGGGTGAAAGTGACTCACCTTGGAGGGCATGCTTGTGACTCACCTTTGAGGGCATGTGTGTGTTACTAACCTTCAAAGGCGTGGGTGTGATTTTTCAGTTCAGGGCGTGGGTGTTACTCACCTTCGAAGGCGTGGGTGTGACTCACCTTAGAGGGCGCGGGTATGCAGTTGTTCCAAGCACTACTGAGGGTTTAAGCTGCTCATGACTGTGTCTTAGGGTATGTCTGATGGTTCTTTGCTTATTTTGTCCCAGTCAATTCTACGATTCTTGAAGTTAGATTTACTTATCATACCTTCCCGTAGCTTTCAACAAGTGAATTTATACTTGCTTGGTATGCCGATGGGTATATAGCATTTGTGATTATGTCTCTGATTGATTCCTCGTTGTTCGTGAAGGTCAAATCCAGTGCGTTTTCATTTCTAGTGGGTTCAATTATCTGCTGACCCGAGGCAAGCTCTTCCCAAACCACCATTACCTCTCTGTTATGCTGCTGTCGAACTACCTTTACCTTTGATATACCTTTGAAGAGTTTCGAGAGTATCTACTCTCTGAGCCCGGCCATAGGCCAGGAACTATTTCTGATACAGTGTGGGATATTACGAGACTTGCAAGACAGCTATCTTCCCTATCTGCTGGCTAAGCTCCCCAGAGGTTGTTGACGGTAGTTTATATAAGAGGATAATTATAAGAGTCCTATTTTTCACTTTAATACCTAGAACTTGTGCTGTACCATTTGATAAATTCAAGAGGTTTGTGCAACAAATATATATTTAATGCAGTCCTACTTCCCCTCCCTACGACCTATTTCCTCTCCTCTATCACATCTATAAATATTGTAGCGTTTAATCACTTTCTCATCATCCACCTTTGAGAGCGTGGGTGGGTGTGACTCACCTTTAAGGGCGTGGGCGGCGCGGCAGGTGATGGAGGCGGGTTTGTTCTTGATGACATAAGCGTCCTGGGGTTGTTCCAGGAAGACTGGGGGAGAGTCATCTGTGACCCCTGTGAGGCCACCCCCTGCCTCCTCGCTCCCCTCACCTGAGGGAACACAAGGTACACTGGTCAGTGAAGGTACACTCACCCCTCACCTGAGGGAACACAAGGTACACTGGTGAATAAAGGTACACTCACCCTCACCTCAGGGGTAACACTTATAAACCCTGAGGGAACACTCACCCCTCACTTGAGGAACACTCACATTACCCTCACTTGAGGGACACTCACATTACCCTCACTTGAGGAACACTCACCCCTCACTTGAGGGGAAAACTCACACCCTCACTTGAGATACCCTCTGAGGAACACTCACATTACCCTCACTTGAGGGACACTCACATTACCCTCACTTGAGGAACACTCACATTACCCTCACTTGAGGGAACACTCACCCCTCACTTGAGGAACACTCACATTACCCTCACTTGAGGAACACTCACATTACCCTCACTTGAGGAACACTCACATTACCCTCACTTGAGGAACACTCACATTACCCTCACTTGAGGAACACTCACATTACCCTCACTTGAGGAACACTCACATTACCCTCACTTGAGGAACACTCACATTACCCTCACTTGAGGACACTCACATTACCCTCACTTGAGGAACACTCACATTACCCTCACTTGAGGGAACACTCACACACTGGGCTCAGGGATGGTGACACACTGGTTATTTACTCACATAAATAGGAACAAACATAATATATGCACTAATTAATATGTCCCCCAAATAAAATTACTTTCTGGGAAAACTCAGCAATAATATATGAAGCCTGGGAAAATAAAACATCCGCTGAAATAAATAAATAATAAACTAATGCTTTATTTCCACGTGACAGGCAGATTTTACGAAAGTATGTAGATGAATTTACACAAATGGCTTAGAACACCGACAAGTTGATAATTAAGATCCTTGGACAGTATTTGGGAATCTTTGTTCTGGAGTCCAGAATAAAGATTCCCAAGAGATGTCCGGAATAAAGATTCCCAAGAGATGTCCGGAATAAAGATTCCCAAGAGATGTCCGGAATAAAGATTCCCAAATGTTGTCTGTGTTTGTCAGTTATCAAAAGTAGACTCAACAGTACACGCGGCTGTGCAGAGCATTTCAGGAGAGTTAAAACAGTGAAGACTTTGGAAGGAAAAGCTATTAAAAGTAAAGTTATGACAGATAATACTGATGAAAATGAAGGAGCGGAAATAGATGAAAACAAAGAAACGCTAAAATTAAAATACGAAAAAAAACAGAGGAAGTACACTTAGAGTAAGATAAGCAGTAGAAACTCCAGAAAATGAATGCTGAAGTGTCTGCAGATGGTATCAGAAAGCACAGCTTGTGTAAACACACAGAGGAGAGGGACGACACCTCTGGTGGCGTCAGCACAAATGAAGTATGCAAATATTATGTCAGGGAATTGTACAGATATGGGAAAACGTGTGATTACCCACACCCAATAAAATACCATAACATTCTTTTTAAAGATAAATATCACTTTGAAGAAAAACGTAATTTATACTATTAGTGCAAAAACTATATATTTTATGACCTGGACTGTTTAATTTATAAGAGCCATTAAAGGTACAGAGGGGTGCATATTGTTTTGGCGTAAAGATAAGCGAAGACAGAAAAGAGAGAAGCACAGTCACAGGCTCGGAACAGATAAAAAAATGGAGAGACAGCAAATGGGGCAGATTTAAACCTGCAAAAATAATTTCCATATCTTCAAATACTACAAGTGTCACCAATACTGGTCGGAACAGTACTTGATAGACCAATAGTCCTTACAACAGGCACCCAAGCAGGAGTGGAAACTGAGCTAACTGTTCTCACCATCAGTGAACACAGTTACTAGTTCAAAGTAACCCGAGTCTATTATCATTTCTTTCTGCCAAATTTCAAAGCCTAAAAACAAAAATGGCAAACAATTCAGTTAGCAGTGTAGACGCCCAGTTGTTAATTCTTGTGGCTAACTCAACGTAGCTTGTATCGTTCTTATCTAGGAAGGTGGCAACAAGAACAGATGCAGCCCTGCCAGAAGACCCATACTTAGATTCATCAGTGAATATAATTTGTGATATATTATTATTAACAGTTAACAGAGAATTTTCTTCTTGAGCGGTTGCCTTTGCAAGTGATTTAACTAAGGGATTACTAATGACGAGCTTCTTGGGTGAGGCTTAAAGATATGTGATATTAGTTGAATACAACTTCCATGAAGGAATGAAATGTTTTTTATCTACAGATATGCAGTTCGTGTAGGTTCAGTTTTAACAGTAATAATATCAACTTGGATCATATCAAGCATGACTTTATTAAAGCAAAATGGGAAGGCAGTATGACTAAAATGGATCTAAATCAGTATCTCGAAGCAAGCTGACACTTGAAGCAAGCTGACACTTGAAGCAAGCTGACACTTGAAGTAAGTTCCAGACATACCTTTACGAAAAAAGGAATACGATGTGCAATTCAGAGAGGCGCTGCTCCTACAAGTGAAGAGCATAACAGAGCCTCTCTAAGGCTGTGGATTTTTTTTTTTTTTTACAGAGATTGAGGAAGTTACCACGTTGCCTCTTGAAGACAAATAGAGATTTGATGGTAATTTCCCTTATGCACGAAGGGACGGCATTGACAAGTCAAGGACCTCTGACACTTATTAAGTTCTCTTTAGTGCCTTCTTTTGTCACTTGCTTTTTTTCTGGCGATATTTGGCACAGTCTACCTTTGATATACTTTTAAAGGCTTCGAGAGTTTTCTTGTTCTCGCAGTCCAGCCCTGGACCAGGCTTGTCTAGTGCTTTACTGACCAACCAGACGGTTACTGCTGGCGGGTCGCTAGCCCACATATCCATCTCATCCCAGGTGATCTGGCACTTGACGAAGCTACATGTCTGTAAAGTCTCTTCTTTTCATTTGCAGTAATTACGGTGCGTAGGTTTGGGATCAGCCGCTCCCTGTATTTTTCAGGTATAATTTAGGATGCACCTTTCTCACGTATACACTAAGGTACATCAAAATATGTCTAGTGATAATTACCTGGTACTGTGTTATGAATTACGGAATTTTCCACAGCCGCATCAGATAGTTTTTACCGACTTGCATATTGGGGAGACCACGAGTGAGTCTTTATCAACAAGGTTGACGTATGTTCTTGAAACAACTGAGAGCCGTCTACAACACTCCATGTGATAAGTGTTAATGCTACACTTAGAGCACTATTACTATTGTTTCAGCCACACCGGGAGACTATTTCTCCAGTAGGAGACAAAGGTGTGTCAAGACTGGCACCTTTGGGTGAATAATTAATGTTGGCTCCATTGTAGGTAAGGGTTAATTCAACATTTTCTCAACATCACTAGTGTCGTCTGTCGTTTCTTTACTTTCCTGTCTCTTATTTACAGTATGTCTGGTAATTTATCCAGGAAAGATATTTTCTGTGTTCATCGTTATTATTTACTACGAGTTGTTGTATTCTTCCACCATTCTCTGTCGCCTTCTCACTGACCCAGAAATACTTGAAAATACTTAAAAAATCAAATTTTTCTTTCATTTTGGTTAGATTACAAAATTCTATAAAAAAGTACATTTAACAATATACATAAATTAAAAAAAAAGGCTTTTCCGGCTGAGGAGCACCAGAAAACGTTGAAATCTCTACGCATATTACTCTTGGTAGGGAAAATGGCTTGATTCTAAGGAGAAAGGAGTCAAAGCATGAAAACAAATGTATGTAAATGTAGAATGAGGCAAAATTAAGAAAGGAAAAAAAGAATAGCTAGAGCAGGGATGAGAGAGAAGACGAGAGAAGGGTAAGTCAAAAGGAAGGAAGGAAGGACCCTGACCACCATACATTACCACCACTACTCTCCATAATAATTACTAGCAAGAGCAATGTAACAGTGGGACCATCTAGTGACACAGCAGACCTGCTGGGATTTTGGTGACTCTCCTTCCAAAGGCTTCCCAGAAGACAGCAACACAAAACCACAGCAATCAAATATTTTTCAAATTCCATTATCTTGTTTAAAGTGCCGCACGTCAAAGTGAATCAGTTCTTCCTTCCCTTTGCCTTTGACATACCTTAGAAGAGTTTCGAGAGTTTCTCTACTCTCTGAGCCCTGCCATGGGCCGGTGAAAGCCATGGTGGTTCTCCCTAGTGAAACAACTGTGTTTCATCTGTATGAAAATATGTTCGACTTTGTAACACCTCCACCAGCTATGGCTGACACGCACTACCTGGGAGAGAGAGAGAGAGAGAGAGAGAGAGAGAGAGAGAGAGAGAGAGAGAGAGAGAGAGAGAGAGAGAGAGAGAGAGAGAGAGAGAGAGCATAGCTCATTTTCCCTTGAATCGAGTCTGAATGCCTTTCATTCATCTCAGGGGACTGTATAGCCCCTACGGTTTTAGCGCTACTTACGAATGCAATAATTTAATAATAATAATAATAATAATAATAATAATAATAATAATAATAATAATAATAATGCAAGAAGTAGGGGTGTGCCAAAGCATCGTTTGTTAGGTAACCACGCCTGAAGATATAACATACAAGTGTCACGACATAGCTACCATCACGGGTGGCAGGTAAACATACTGGATAACAAGAACCTTCAAAACGAAGGTATGGCTGGCCACTGATAATGTCCCTTAGTGTTACTTATTCTCTCGAAACCTAGACTAAAATATCGCTGTACACTAACAGCCCTTCCTTTTAGTACGATAAATTGCATATAAAAAAATTACAGAAAAATTTCACTGCCTGCTCGTACAAATTTAGCTAGACACCTGTATGACTGATAACAACTTAAAGTTGTCCAATGTCACGCCGTGAGGTGTCAGCAAAAATATTTATCGTAATTTACGTCTGTAATTTATACGTGAGACTGATTCCAAATTTACACTCTGAAACAACTCCTTATACGAGTGCAGCAACACAGTGTGATAAATATACAAGTAATCATAAAAAAAAATCTACTCTGCCTTTAAAGGTATAGGAAATATTCCCTAGAGTGTTCATAGTCGGAGGTCTAGTCTGAGACCGTGGTGCGGGGGCACTGATCTCCTGATCCGTAAACAGGATAAAATGACTAATTAGAAGCGGTAGCGTCACAAATTTATCCAAACCATTTCTGATCATCCTCCAGGCTGTGGTGCCTACGTCGGACAGCATGCCGCAAGCAGTAACAGCCTTACTGACCAAGCTGTCACAGACACGCGTCCAGGTCTGAGACCGGGCCACTGGGAAAAAAGCGATGCTCAGTGGATCATCAAAAAGCAGTCAAGAACAAAGTAGAATTTACGAGAGCTTATGTTCTCCCAACAATTAAGGTTTAAGGTGTTTAAGCGGATGCTGGCAGATATCTATCTGCACATTCACCAGATCTGCCTTCATAGAGGAACATGACTGCCTTGGCATATCTTTGTTTGGAAACTTGTTATCTAGCCTATCACTTTCATTGCAACTGTGATAATGAATTTACTTTGATTTCTCTTCTGAGGGAGAGAGAGAGAGAGAGAGAGAGAGAGAGAGAGAGAGAGAGAGAGAGAGAGAGAGAGAGAAAACTACAAAGATGTTCATACACAAACGACTCCACCAGCTACACTCTCTTCTCTCTCTCTCTCTCTCTCTCTCTCTCTCTCTCTCTCTCTCTCTCTCCCCGGCCTAACAAGAGCCAGCATGCACACAGGAATGGCACCAGGGAACTCCTGTGACAGCCGTGGTTCACAAGTGCCAATCAGCCAGTGTCAACACGCCCACAGCAAATAAAGAGATCTTGGTCTCTGTGTCCACTCTGTAGAGACGATGAAAGGAACCCCTGTCTGTCAGTACTCTCTGGCTTAAACATACCCACCCTCCTGCTGCTCCCGCTACTGTTTCTGCTAATGGTGCTAGTGCTGCTGCTGTTGCTGTTTCTGCTAGTAGTGCTACTGCTGTTTCTGCTAGTGGTGCTGTTCCTGCTGTTTCTGCTGTGGTGCTACTGCTGCTTCTGCTAGTGGTGCTACTGCTGCTGCTGTTTCTGCTAGTGGTGCTATTGCTGCTGCTGTTTCTGCTCTGGTGCTACTGCTGCTTATGCTAGTGGTGCTACTGCTACTGTTATTGCTACTACTGGTGCTGTTGTCGCCGCCTACGGGGAGTGGTGGTGTTGATTAGGACGATGCTGCTGTTGCAACATCTGCGACTTCAGACGATGCTGCTGCTGCAACACCTGCTGCTTCAGACGATGCTGCTGCTGCAACACCTGCTGCTTCAGACGATGCTGTTGCTACAACACCTGCTGCTTCAGACGATGCTGGTGCTGCAACACCTGCTGCTTCAGACGATGCTGGTGCTGCAACACCTGCTGCTTCAGACGATGCTGGTGCTGCAACACCTGCTGCTTCAGACGATGCTGGTACTGCAACACCTGCTGCTTCAGACGATGCTGGTACTGCAACACCTGCTGCTTCAGACGATGCTGGTACTGCAACACCTGCTTCTTCAGACGATGCTGGTGCTGCAACTCCTGCTGCTTCAGACGATGCTGGTACTGCAACACCTGCTGCTTCCGACGATGCTGGTACTGCAACACCTGCTGCTTCAGACGATGCTGGTACTGCAACACCTGCTGCTTCAGACGATGCTGGTGCTGCAACACCTGCTGCTTCAGACAATGCTGGTACTGCAACACCTGCTGCTTCAGACAATGCTGGTACCGCAACACCTGCTGCTTCAGACAATGCTGGTACCGCAACACCTGCTGCTTCAGACAATGCTGGTACCGCAACACCTGCTTCAGACAATGCTGGTACCGCAACACCTGCTGCTTCAGACAATGCTGGTACCGCAACACCTGCTGCTTCAGACAATGCTGGTACCGCAACACCTGCTTCTTCAGACGATGCTGTTGCTGCAACACCTGCTGCTTCAGACGATGCTGGTACTGCAACACCTTCTTCTTCAGACGATGCTGGTACTGCAACACCTGCTGCTTCAGACAATGCTGGTACTGCAACACCTGCTGCTTCAGACGATGCTGGTACTGCAACACCTGCTGCTTCAGACGATGCTGGTGCTGCAACACCTGCTGCTTCAGACGATGCTGGTGCTGCAACACCTGCTGTTTCAGACAATGCTGGTGCTGCAACACCTGCTGCTTCAGACGATGCTGGTGCTGCAACACCTGCTGCTTCAGACGATGCTGGTGCTGCAACACCTGCTGCTTCAGACGATGCTGGTGCTGCAACACCTGCTGCTTCAGACAATGCTGGTACTGCAACACCTGCTTCTTCAGACGATGCTGGTGCTGCAACACCTGCTGCTTCAGACAATGCTGGTACCGCAACACCTGCTGCTTCAGACGATGCTGGTGCTGCAACACCTGGTGCTTCAGACAATGCTGGTACCGCAACACCTGCTGCTTCAGACAATGCTGGTACCGCAACACCTGCTGCTTCAGACGATGCTGCTGCTGCAACACCTGCTGCTTCAGACGATGCTGGTGCTGCAACATCTGCTGCTTCAGACGATGCGGGTACTGCAACACCTGCTGCTTCAGACGATGCTGGTGCTGCAACACCTGCTGCTTCAGACGATGCTGGTGCTGCAACACCTGCTGCTTCAGACGATGCTGGTGCTGCAACACCTGCTGCTTCAGACGATGCTGGTGCTGCAACACCTGCTTCTTCAGACGATGCTGCTGCTGCAACACCTGCTGCTTCAGACAATGCTGGTACCGCAACACCTGCTGCTTCAGACGATGCTGGTGCTGCAACACCTGCTGCTTCAGACGATGCTGTTACTGCAACACCTGCTGCTTCAGACAATGCTGGTACCGCAACACCTGCTGCTTCAGACGATGCTGCTGCTGCAACACCTGCTGCTTCAGACAATGCTGGTACCGCAACACCTGCTGCTTCAGACGATGCTGCTGCTGCAACACCTGCTGCTTCAGACAATGCTGGTACCGCAACACCTGCTGCTTCAGACGATGCTGGTGCTGCAACACCTGGTGCTTCAGACAATGCTGGTACCGCAACACCTGCTGCTTCAGACAATGCTGGTACCGCAACACCTGCTGCTTCAGACGATGCTGCTGCTAAAACACCTGTTGCTGATACTCATTTATTCACAGGTAAAATCACCAGACGCAGAATTTTTTTTATCATATAGATTATCTGTGGACAGCTTCGGTCCTAGACCAGTCCTCCTGATCCTCTGAGTTAAGGCACCTGTTGGTGCCTCCAGGGATCATCTCCTCCTCGGCTGACTTTCAAGACCAGACCTTGTAGTTCATGGCCTGACCAGTCAAGCTGTTGGTGCTCCCGATATGAAATATAACATACACGGCAGATCAATGAATTGGAGGAATTTTGTTTCTTTCGGTAATTCTCCTCATACTTGAAGGGACTGTGTTCCAAACCCCTCATACTCATCTCTAAACCTGCTTATCCTTCAAGGGACGGCGTTCCGGATCCTCCATGCTCATCTCTAAGCCTACTTATTATAACTCTGCGTTTTACTAGCGCTGTCTACAGCATAATCTATTCTGTAGAGATTTTACTGTACAGATTTGGAACCATCCCAGCCAGTATTTTTTTGGGTACATTTCACATTTTATGATGCCCTAGGTCTACCTATGATATACCTGAGGCCGCCTTCCAGGGTTTTATCTCTACCCCTCACAGCCGGGTCTGGAATCAGGCTTAATGCTGCTTAATACTAAATAAAATACAAACCATTACTATATCTCTATAAAAAAAAATATTTTTGGTACTAATCTGTCATATGAACTGAATTAAATATAAGTTCTGAGAGTAACCACTACAGAAACTTAAATGTTATTTACTGAATACATGAAGCATACACAACCCTCACACCTACACCCACTTACACAACCAACCCGTATAACTTCACCCAGTGGAAGGCCTCGCTCCGATGACCAAAAGTTCCAGATGTAGGTCACCATATGACTAAGACCCGCGTCAGGAAACACTTATGTTTCCTGACGAACCTTATGTCAGACCCATATAGGCATGCCTCCCGACCAGCGAACCGGGTGCTAAGGGTTTAACGATCAGGGTCCCCATCGTTATACCAGTACCTGAGTTCAACCAACCAATCACATGGAAGCCTGCCAAAGCTGTGAAGCGATGTGGTACACTCGTGAAACAACTTGGGCAGACTTGCCTTCCCTGCTGGCCGCCACGGTTTACCGTGTCCTGTACTTGCATCTGCCTCACTGGTCACCGTGTCTTATTTGCTTCATAGTACATAGCTGTAAATACTATACATAGGCTATATATGTTGTAAATACCAGTTTATTTTTGGTGAAGGAAATATATTAATTTATTTTCTGCAGTATTTTTGTTTGTTCCTAAGTGGTTATCGCATTACGGCAAGGTGTTGCAGGTCATATCTACACCTGTGTATGTAATACCTTACGCCAGAGAAGAGCTCCGTTCAGAGCAAAAATAACAGACAACAGAGAATCTAAAAAGCAACAATGTTGGTAGAATTACCGACAAATGTGCCACTAATAAATTTTATTGTGACAACGTTTAACTTGTGTAAGTTCTTGGAAAGAGAAACGTTGCCACAATAAAATACTGCATTAGTTGAGCATGTGTTCATTTACTTAGCATCTAAAAGGCAGCAGACTTTTTGAAGCACGAAAGTAAACTCTGGCTGGACAAATAGAGAACATTAAGCACAAACTGGTTGAATCGTATTAATTAGAAAAAGTCTCAAGTACTGCTTCCCGTATGCAGAATAAGTTCGAAAACCACACCCAGTTAGTGACCTTACTTATAACGAATGAAACGTAAGATCATTTCTTTATGACGACAAAGAACGGAGTGAAATACTGAAGTCAAAGTATGAAGTGGGGAAAGTTCAGAAGTAGGGAAAGTTCAAAGGAAGGGAAAGTTAAGCCCTGGGGAAAACAATAGGTTGGTAGGGAGACCAGCCGGGAAAAGGCTGTGTAGGCGACAAAACAAGGGAAATTTAAGAGGACGAAATAGTAATAATGTGAGAAAGCGAAGAGGCGAGACTGTCATAGGAGGGGATTTCAAAACAATTGGACATGAGATGACTGCGGTAGAAGTTATAACAGGGACCTAGTGACTGCCATTAAGCTCTGACGCGGGAGAGCCAAGGAAGTCTTCTTCGGAGACATAGTTGAGTCACTGCCATAATGTATGAGAGTCCCTCCTTTTCCCCGAGACAAGAAGATTTCGCTCGCTCCTAAGAAAACTGGGTAATGGTGAAAATATTCTGGGTGAGCTTCTCCACAGTTAAAGCAAGTGGGGTGGGCAGCAGGTGGGGTGGGCAGCAGGATGGATTATGATCCACTGCACCATACACTGGGCATTCTGCTGGTCACCTAGATGAATGTTTCGCCTGGTGTCCAAAGCGTCGACAATGAGCCAAGTCAGGCTCAGCCAACAAGAGAGATGGGGTGACCCGAGACGCCTGGAAGAACCAAGGAGGGACCCCTGGAGGAGAAGCCTGGCACTCCCCCACACAATCCAAATCCCCTGGCAACCAGCATCACCACTAAGACACAGCTCCTGGGGTCCTAGGTGTTTTTGCCTAGCTGAAATTCGCAGGGAGGCTGAATGTTGAGAGGAGTGGGCTGGTGGACAAATTCAGATTCGATCCGAGGATCAAGAGCTCCTTCGTCACGACAATGTACAGTAAATCTCCAAGCTGATACTAACAAGGTCTTTTAGTGAACTGTAAAAAAAAAAAAATATGAAGTCCAATGAGAATAAATTTCACTTGCTCAACTATGATATTATTGAAGAATTGAGAAGTGGAAGAGAGTATAACCCTCACTCAGAACACTCAGTAGAACAGAAGAGGAATGTGAGAGACAAGAACAACCGTGTCACGAGATACATAGCCAATGATGATACTATAAGTCCATTGTTCTCTCTCGAGTGGAATGTTGATGTATATTAACAGCCCCAGTGAAGACAGGTGAAACACAGACCTGTATCAGTTCAATTATATAAATATATTATCAGAAACGCCTAAAATCCCTTAAAAAATGTAACCTCTAGAATGTAGGTTAGGTATATCACAATCTATACCTGGAAAATGTGGAGAAACTGGTTCCAAATCTGCACGCTGAAGTTACTCCCTACAAGAGCGCAACCAACCCTAATGAGAAGCACGGGTGCAATACGTCTTACCAGATAACTCAAAAAGTGTAAATACTTTTCAGTGACCTCTTGTCATATATAAGAGGAATTACCAAGAGACCTAACAGCGTTATATACCCCTAGAGGGGGTGCATCTCCCTGTGTATACAAGTTGAGAGTTTGCTTTAATCAATATTTAGGGAAATTAAGTATCCTTCATTGAAGTACAGCCGTCTTCAGAATGTAACTTAGTAAGTTCCTGATCGGCTGGCTGTGGTTCCTACGCTGGACTGCAAGGCGGCCAGCACTACTCTGACTGCTAAAGCCATCATTAATGTCCCCTTCGGCCAGCCTCCAGACCAGGCGGGCCGAGAGGGGGCATTAATGATGGGGGCATTAATGGGGGGCGGTGACCCGGAATCAACACCAGGTTACCACTACGACTACCCAACCCCTCCCAACACACTACCTCATCCCGCTGACTGACCACAAAAAAAAACAGATTTGCAAATTGCTTTAATTGTTTTAGTTCTTTTTTTTCCACCGCATCGAAAAGTTTTGGCGTACCTCGACAACATGGTCCAATTATTTTGTGTAAACATTACAATCATATCTAATAATTGTTTTCCCAGCTCTTTTTATACTACAAAACAATTAATATTTAATTATTTTCTGAATAAATCTTTTCCAGAGTTGATTTAAAACTCGCTCTACAAGCGAGGAACGAAAACTTCTACAACAGTGATCTACACTTAACTTAACCCTTTAAGGTCATACCATAGACTTACCTGTGACAGACTTCAAGGGTTTTACCACCCTCAAGGCCCCTCCAATGGTTCATTACCTCCGATATACCTTTGATGTTTTTCGAGAATTTTCCTATTCCCACAGCCCAGCCCTAGGCGCTTGCCTGGTCATCTAGGCTGTTGCTGTTGATGGCCTGCTAACCATAGCCTCGCTGAGTGCGTGGTTAGCTGCCTTCAGGCGTACAACCTGACTGGTCATAATGTGGACGTTCCTGGCGTGAGCTTACATTCTGCAATAGCTCATATTTCACTCAAAAAACTAAGAACCACGTCGTTGTCATCGTTTTCAGTGGTAGTAGTAGTAGTAGTAGTAGTAGTAGTAATAATAATAATAATAATAATAATAATAATAATAATAATAATAATAATAACAACAGCACCGAAAGTCAGAAAACTCACTTTTTCAAGAAGTCTGTTGACTGTGGGAAGAGGGAGGATGGAAGGCATTCAGGCTTAATTCAGAAAATTTGAGCACAGATCCAGATAGATTTGTAGATTAAACTCTTTCATAAAACACGTCTCGTCACCCTTCCAAACATTTTTATAATTCGCCGTGTCATTGTTAGTAATTTTAGTCATTGTTCTCCTTTGTGTAGAGGAGCTACAAAGGTACTTTTTATTATGGCTTCTGGGAGTTTACTTCAAACTAAGTTCTTTCTCCAAAGAATATTTAGCATTGTTGCTAGTGGTAGTTTGTATTTCTTTATGAATGAAGAGTTACAGGAATCAGGCTAATTCTTTGGTTCTCTTACTTATAAATTTTAGCATATTTGTACTTCAATTATGTTATAAACAGAATATATTGTACCTGAGATTGTTATATCTCTCTGACCACTTCCTCATTGTTGGTGAAGAGGAAATCTAGCGTATTTTCATTTCTAGTATGTTTTGCTGCCTGTTATTTCATACTAGTTCCCCAGCAAGATTCTAATTGCCTAGTGTTCTTCCAGGTTACATTTCTGAAACAATGTTCTTGACTATCCTTTTCCATTGCACATTTGGATGGTTGAAATTCTGTAGGAGGACAATATTTGGTGTAGGATTTTCAAGGCTTTGAAGGCAGCCACATAACTTATTGGTGTTTGGTGGGGGCGTCTGATGGTTTTTGGTTGAGTTAGTTTGTTGGTGCTGGCGAAGAGGGTGTCTGTTTGGAGCTGGGGAAGAGAAGTCTAGTGGTGTTGGGAAAGGAAAGTCTGCTGGGGGTGCGTCTGAGAATCATGGTGTGGGAAGTACAGCTTAGCTGCCCAAGATATCAATTTGCGTTGAAAATTGCTACGGCCTGCTCTCAGGGGAGTGAAAGAGAGAGAGAGAGAGAGAGAGAGAGAGAGAGAGAGGAGAGGAGAGGAAGGAAGAAAGAGTAGTGGTGATGGTGGGGAAGGAAGAAGAGTATAAAGTCACCCTCCAGCTCCCTCACTAACACGCCACTCTCCCTGCAAAACGCTGCTGGGTCAAGGTATATATTTTTCGATACCAAAATCTTCCATCAAATTATATGTCCTCGTCTGATATGGAAACGTTCTGCGTGGACGGTGGCGAGGCAGAAAGGATTGCGATTTCTTTTATTTGTATTCGAGCACAGGGACATGGCTGACAGAAGATTTTGCTGGGCACGTTGCAGCAATGAACAAAGAGAAAAAAACACCATATTGTACAAACGGACATGGATTAGAGATAGGAGAGAGAGAGTTGTATGGAAAGCATGGACTGCAACCTCTACATCAAAAGTACTATTGCTACTGCAACTACTAGTGATACTGCAACTACTAGTGATACTATCGAAAGCACCGATGTGCACAGCACTAATTCTGTTTCTAAATACTGGTCTCCATGGCCAACCTGACATCTTGTGTGGTTCTGGAATGTGTAGTGTGAATATTATGTAGAGAGTTGGGTATATTAGAAGATGGTGTGGAATTACCAGAGATATAGTTCTTAAGACTGAGGGGTTGAGAGGATGGAGAAGAATGGGATGACAAATAGGATGTATGATTCTTAGGTGGAGGGAAGGAGGGGGCATGGGTTATCCCAGGTAAGGTTGGAGGGAGGGGGATAAAGAAGGTTTTAAGTACTAGGGGCTTGAACATTCAACAGGCTTGTGTGACCGCGTTATATCTTAGTGGAGGCAAGACGTTTTCATGGCCTGGAATTATTTGAGTGTGAGTAAAGATAACATTCAAGAAACAATTCAGGGAAACTGGTTAGCTGAAGAATATTTTCAGGGGTCAATGCCCTAGTGGCCCGGTCCCAAACCAGGCCTCGTGGTTGATCAAGACCTGATCAACCAGACTATTACTTCTGGCCACATGTAATTCAATGTACGAGCCACAGCCCGGATGATCAGTCACCGACTTGAAGAACTTATCAGCCTCCCCCTTGAAGACACCCAAGGGTCTGCTGGTTATCAGCCTTAAGTAGATAAATGGTTCAGAGAACCGACAAGATGATGAATTAAATGCAATCTTGATAAGAGGACTTTTATGAAGATTGATGGACTGATCACATCGACTCCAGGCTGAGGGACTGATTACCTCAAACTCCTTCTGATCCTCAATTATTCTTCTCTGTATTGGACTGATGAAGCCAATGGTTGGCGAAACTTTTCAACAATAAAGATGCCCAAGTGTTGCACATGTGTCTAATTCATAATCCACCTTACGTATGATGGGAGGCTGTTGAAAAATCTTGACTCCTGGAGGTGGTAAATATAATCTCTGCACTCTAAAGGAGTGGTGGAGGTAGTGAAGACTGGAGAGTTATTTGAACTGTGGTGTCTCTGCAGTTCTGGCCACAGTTAATGACTCTAATGACTGAATGATAATGACTGTAATTGTTGTTTTTGTGTCATCTTACACCAGTGTGGAGTAGGTCGGAGAGTTTAAAAAAAATAGACAATTGTAATTTGCCACCAATGAACATCATGTATTTTCGTCTGCCCCACAGCAAGACTTAATCGATATCTGTTTTTTAAATATTTTGTGCCTGTTTCTATAGAAACATTAAGTTTTAATTTGGAATCATCTGGAGAATGTGCAAATAACATTCAACTACCAGTATCATCTCAAACACCTGAATTGGTGGCACATTACACAGTGGAAAGCAGGTGAGAAACATACACTATCATATATAATATTGCTGGAAATTACCTTCCTTATACTGTCAGCCTCATTCCCTCTTACCCTTCCCTCCCTCCCTCACCCTTAGACTGTCACCCTCACTCACTCCCTACTCTTCTCTCCCTCGCTTCCTCTAGTTCTTTTCCTATCCTCCAATTCCCAACCTCATCCTCTCGCTCCCTCCTTCCCTTTCTCACCATCTCCACGCTTTCCCACCCTCATTTCCGTAACTTTCTCCACCCCTTTCCCGCAACGCCCTCCCTCATCTCACCCTATTTTCCCCCCCTCCCTATGCAGGTGACTGAGGACATTATTGGTCAAGGGACAGTCACTTCCTGTCCATTCTTCAACTCTCTCATTCGCTCAATTCTCCTTTAATAGCATTTAAACACTTCTGGTGCGTCCTTCAAACAACGCCACCGTCCCTTCCACTCCCTATACGTCACCTTTCCCTTCCCTCTAACTCAGGGGTCTCCAACCTGCGGCCCAAGGGCCACATGCGGCCCAAGGGTCGCATGCGGCCCTTCTAGGAAATGGATGCGGCCCTCACATGAAATTATGAACTCACTGTTATGTAGGTTCCACACTGCACAGTGTCGGTTACAAAAATATTATTGTTATACCTTTGATATACCTTTGAAGAGTTTCGAGAGTTTCTCTACTCTCTGAGCCCGGCCATGGGCCAGGCTCGTCTAGTGCTGGTGCTATTCATAAAAATTACAAAAATGCGGCTTTCCTTTAAATTTGGCTTTTCAAATTGGCCTTTTCATACTATAGGGTTGGTGACTGCTGCTGTAACCTCTTTAAATTACCCATCCTCTTCCATTAAAACCCCTTTAAATTACTTTGGCCTAAAACACACCCTCCCTTGCCTTAAAAACAAGAGAAGCCAAGCTGATGGAATATTGTTATATACTAACTGTCCCTTTTAAGGCAAGCAAAACTACTAAGCTGGAGAATGTGTAGAGAACCTTTACTGTCATATAGTGTCAGTCAAGAACCTTCACTGTCATATAGTGTCAGTCAAGAACCTTCACTGCCATATAGTGTCAGTCAAGAACCTTCACTGTCATATAGTGTCAGTCAAGAACCTTCACTGCCATATAGTGTCAGTCAAGAACCTTCACTGCCATATAGTGTCAGTCAAGAACCTTCACTGCCATATAGTGTCAGTCAAGAACCTTCACTGTCATATAGTGTCAGTCAAGAACCTTCACTGTCATATAGTGTCAGTCAAGAACCTTTACTGCCATATAGTGTCAGTCAAGAACCTTCACTGCCATATAGTGTCAGTCAAGAACCTTCACTGCCATATAGTGTCAGTCAAGAACCTTCACTGCCATATAGTGTCAGTCAAGAACCTTCACTGCCATATAGTGTCAGTCAAGAACCTTCACTGCCATATAGTGTCAGTCAAGAACCTTCACTGCCATATAGTGTCAGTCAAGAACCTTCACTGCCATATAGTGTCAGTCAAGAACCTTCACTGCCATATAGTGTCAGTCAAGAACCTTCACTGCCATATAGTGTCAGTCAAGAACCTTCACTGCCATATAGTGTCAGTCAAGAACCTGTATTACTGTGAACGCTTGAAGTTCTTTGAAACGTTGGTGAGAAAGTTACATTATAATTTACACCCAAAACGTTTTGAGGATTGAACTCGAATCTGCACACTGAAATCATTCCATAGGAATACAAGAGACTTGACTAATGGTGCATATACCTTTACCTTTGATATACCTTTGAAGAGTTTCGAGAGTTTATCTACTCTCTGAGCCCGGCCATGGGCCAGGCTCGTCTGGTGCTTGCCTGGTCAACCAGGCTGTTGCTGCTGGATAGTAACCTCCAGTGAAAAACGCAGAGCTTTCATCACCTTCCCTCAGTAAACAAATTACCAACAGACAACGGGCTGTCTACAAGAGGGAAGGTGGTAAATTCCTTAAGTTAGTTCCTGATCATCAGGGCTGTAGTGCATACGTTGGTCTGCGTGCGGCTAGCACCAATAGCCTGGTATACCTGGTCTGTGACTGAGTCGCGGGGGCGGCGACCCACAAAACCATCAACAGAATCTTTCCTCGCTGAAACCCTCTTTTCCTCTCCAACACTCATTCAAACCCCTTTTTTTTCATCCTCTCCCTTTCTTCACCTATTCCTTCCACCGTCCCACCCTCTCTCTCATTCCTCTTCCTCCTCCTCCGTGAACTAATCCTTTCATGCTCAAATTTTCAGTGATCACAAAAAGAACAATAGACGATGTTCTGCAGGTGAAATGTCCGCTTACCTGCCCGGGGGGGAGGGGGAGGGGGAGGTAGGGAGGGAGAGAGAGCAGGAGAGGGCTTGGTGGAAGCAGAGAGAGAGAGAGAGAGAGAGAGAGAGAGAGAGAGAGAGAGAGAGAGAGAGAGAGAGAGAGAGAGAGAGAGAGAGAGGAGGGGTGGGAAAGGGTTATGCTGTGAGAAAATTCTCCACCCACACACGCCGGAGGTCATAATTAAAGCTAGATCGAAGTTAACCTGGTCACAAAAAGAACTATTAGTGCCTCCCCTCCCTCCCTCAATTAGCCATGGTAAGGTGAAGAGCACTCCACTTGTGGGACGTGTGCCTCCCTTCCTCCATCCCTCCCCACGTATGCCACGAGAGACCCCCCCCTCCCTCCCTACGTGTGCCACAAGCCTACCTCTTGATGTGCCCCTTCCTCCCTCCCTACGTGTGCCACTAGACTTACCCTACTCCTCCACGTGTGCCACTAGCGTTACCCCCTCCCTACGTGTGCCACTAGCGTTACCCCCTCCCTACGTGTGCCACTAGCGTTACCCCCTCCCTACGTGTGCCACTAGCGTTACCCCCTCCCTACGTGTGCCACTAGTCTCACCCCTCTCTCTCCCTACGTGTGCCACTAGCGTCACCCCTTCCCTCTTTTTTTCTCCCTCTACGAGTGACTAGTTCCGGCAGTGTTTCTGATATCTTGTGGTAGGATGTTAAAAGTCTGGGTCCACGGATGTTGATACAGTGTTTTTTTATTGTGCCCACGGCGACCCTGTTTTTCACTTGGTTTACTTTACACATCCTCCCACATCTCTCACTCCAGTATGTTGTTATGGCAGTGTGCAGATTTGGGACCAAACCTTCAAGTACCTTCCACTTATATAATATCATGTATTTCTTCTTCAACAGCAAGAAATATATATATATATATATATATATATATATATATATATATATATATATATATATATATATATAATGTCGTGATTAGGTAAACTTGCGATTTTGGCAATAGCAACGCCACCTTGCCATATAAGACAAGTGAAAATTTGTGTATGCAATAATTTCCAAATCATTCTGAACATAACGAAAATATATTTCATTGTGTTTGTTTATTATTAAATTAATGTTAACTTATCTAAAATATATTTAGTTGTAGCTAAATTAAATTGGCTATTGTAATAAGGTTAGTAGGTTTAAAGTTTCTTGGTATAAAATTATAAATTTTACATTAACATAAATGAAAATATATATCTTTAAACGTATAAGAGAAAATTTTAGAAAGGACTTAATTTTAGATGAGTTCTTGCTAATTGACCAGTTTTACCTAATCGGCAGACATATATATATATATATATATATATATATATATATATATATATATATATATATATATATATATATATATAAATATATTAGATGAGGCTGAATATTCAAAATTGATGCTTGTTGTAGATAAGTAGATCTCTGCATCTGCTGAGTCTATTATCAGATCTTACATGAAGGCATAATGCAATTATCCAGCTGCAGCTTTCAAGAGATAGAAGGTAACTTTGCCTGAAAGTGCCTTAATTTTAGAAGTCTGTGCCAGATTGACCAGTGTGTACCTAATCGGCACTGCGACTTCATGATTATACTCTATATATATATATATATATATATATATATATATATATATATATATATATATATATATATATATATATATATAATGAGGACTTTGAGGTATTCCAGATAATTTAAATGCTCTATTCGCTTTATGCGGAGTGTAAATGATCTCTGCATCTGCTGCAGCTCTGATATCGCTCCTTCCCTGAAAGAAGCCATCAACACTGAGCAATTCTCCAAGCATGCGAGTGCAAGAGATTTAGAAAGTATCACTATTGGCACTATTTCCCTTATTTTGAAAGTTCTCAGTGTCCATTTCATTTTCCTGGCTGTCATGATATTTGCATTATTCTTTAGAAGGTCAGCTGATATTATTACACTCAGAGCTTTCACATGTTCCTTTCGTTCTATTTGGTGATCCTCTTGTGTTTTGTGTACAGTCTCTCTCCTGAGTCCTTCATTCTTTCCATATCATATGAAGTGCTATCAGAAAATTTCCGTACTCTTTTTTTTTTCGTGCGCTTCCTGGTGAAATGTGGCAACGGCGTAGATAACTCTGCATAGTAAACTCCTTTGTGAAACAGCGTGGCGAATTTCAGTGGAGTCGGTTCTTCTGTTGAGGTTAGATGGGCTTCTTTGTAGTGTTGTCAGTGAGTTGTTGTAATTTTTTTGTGTAACAATAGAATCTTCAAAAGAAAGAACAGTGCGTGTGTGTGAATTTCTGTTTCAGGCTCAGTAAAACGGCTAGTGAAACTCTCAAAAAATGCTTCACTAAGCATTTGGCGACGAAGCAATCTGTAGAGACAATTTTTTTTAATGTTTTTTTTTTCCATGATTCAAAGTAGGATGAACATCAGTTTAGGATGATGAATGTTCTGTCATCCATCAACACTGACAATAGATGCCAGTATCATCGTCAGGGTATCGAGGACACTGCAAGTGTTGTGGGAATTCCTTATGGGTAATTACAAAGTATCTTGTCTAAAAATTTGAACATGAGGCGAGTGGCTGCAAAATTTGTGCCTCTCTTTTTGACTCAAAACTAGAAAGACATATCGTTTTCTTTTCAAAAACATGGCGGTCGTCCCCCACCTTGCTGGATGCCGTTAGGAAAGAAGAGTTCCAGAAATGTTTCGAGAAATGGCAGAGGCGCTGGGATCAGTGTATATGTTCCCAGGGAGAGAGGAAGACAACTTCAACTAGGTGATTAGGTAAGCTTATCGTTTTGTTTTTTTGCGACAGTTTAGGAACTTTTTGATAGAACCTCTTATGAATATTTGGAACTTGTCACTACTGAAAGTCATGTTAATTGTTTATAGTTTCCTCAAACTTTTTTTTTCGTTTCTTCCACCAAGGAGATTTTCATACTTATTTTGGTATCAACTGCATATGATGATGCATAACTGTGCCGAGTGTTTTTATCTACGTATGTCCGCTACTGTTTGACAGAAAGTTGAAAATCCATCTGCCTATACCACATCTGCGTTTGGTTTTTTTCCACCTCTGTAATTCTGCCACTGAGGTTAAGTAAGCCTTACCCCTGCTTCCTCTCCCCCTTCGTGTGCCACTAGCCTCATCCCACACCTTCCTCCCACCCAACGAGCCCCACTCCCTCTTCCTCTCTCTCTCTCTCTCTACTTGTGCCACTAACATCAGCCCCTTCCTCGTTTTCTCTCTTCCTTCTAATGGGGTTTTCTTTTCACTCCTCTCTCGACTCTTCCCTCCCTATCGTCATTTCTTCCTCTTTCTATCCGTCCTTTCTTGTATCCATTCCTTCATCCCTCCCTCTCTCCGTCGCTTCCTCAATACCTCCTCTCAATCTCGCTTCGTCACTCAATCCAGGAGGGACAATTTGGCGAAAATACCGCCGAGGTAAGCGAATTTGGCCCCGTGTGTGTGTGCTTCTGCAGCGACGGAGGAGACTGATTCACCCTCCGTCAAGAGGACGGATTTACCCTTCCTTAAAATGGATTTACCCTCCATCAAGATGACGAATTTACCCTCCCTTAAGATGGATTTACCCTCCATCAAGATGATGGATTTACCCTCCATCAAGATGACGGATTTACCCTCCATCAAGATGACGGATTTACCCTCCATCAAGATGACGGATTTACCCTCCATCAAGATGACGGATTTACCCTCCCTTAAGATGGATTTAGCCTCCGTCAAGAGGACGGATTTACCCTCCGTCAAGAAGACGGATTTACCCTCCGTCAAGAAGACGGATTTACCCTCCGTCAAGAAGACGGATTTACCCTCCGTCAAGAAGACGGATTTACCCTTCGTCAAGAAGACGGATTTACCCTCCGTCAAGAAGACGGATTTACTCTCCGTCAAGAAGACGGATTTAACCTGGAGTCGCTTCCGGTGGTCACCGCCCCCGTGGCCCGAACCCAGAACAGGCCTTCTGGTTGTTGTCCTGATCGATCAACTTGTTAGTGCCTGCCGCCCACAGTCCAACGCATGCACCTCAACAGCAGGTGTTAGGCGGGTCCGTTGATGGTGTATTGGTCAAGGAAACACCTGTAGACTGTTATGGAGGAGTATTATTGGAAATCATGTAAGAGCCAGGCTTTCACGTTTGGATAAATTCATGAGTGAGAGGGGTTGGATTTGAGTGGGACTTGCACATGAGTAAATAGAATTATCAAATAAAAGGACACAAATGCAACTAATGAGACTTTTCGCTCTCCAGGAGCTTTTTCAAGCTTTTTCAAGCCTAGTCGAATTTGAGAGGGAGGCCTCTCGGCCTATGTGTGAGGTACAAACGGCGGTTACGTGACATCAGGTTTGGCCAGGAAGCCTGCCTATAAATGTAGCTAGGAAATACACATGTATATTACACAAATAATACTGTTAACAAAGGGTGTCGAAGAGTCGTGGTCTTAAGCTACGACGACCCTCGCCACTAATATGGAGTCAAGGAAGAACGACAATTATTAACTCAAGATTTTACCCGCCAGCGTGGCGGTTTTTAATTGAAATAGCAATTTTCTCCCCGATGGACTACGGTTTTTACCACAGAGGAAAGCTATTTTTATTACCAGGATATTCAGTTTCCCTTAGGAGGCAGCATGGTAAGTTTCCCAGAGTGGAGTCAATTTTTCGGAGTGAAGACGATTTTTCCTCAGAGGGAAGACTATTTTCCGACAAGAGGCGATTTTCTCACGAAGTGAGGCGATTTTCCGACGGGAAGAGGCGATTTTTCCGACGAATGGAGGTGATTTTCAAACGAAGGGAGGCGATTTTCATACGAGGGGTGGGGGGCGATTTTCCGACGAGGGGAGACGATTTTCACATTAGAGGGAGACGATTTTCTCACAAGAGGAAGGGGTTATCCACACGAATGATACAATTTTCGTATGACTAGCGTGATTTTTGGATGACTGAGGCAATTTTCTTACAATGAAAGACAATCTCTGTTTGACTGAGGCAATTTTACCCATCACTAGTGTAAGCGTATGAAAACAATTGTAGTTCTTCTTGCCTCCATGACAAAGCTCATCCAGTCCCCTGGCTCGCCAAGGAGGCGTCGCAAAGTTCGAGATTTCATTGCTCGACCGCTAACTTAAGATAAACCTGTGACCAGCATCGAGAGTTCTATTCACGCCGCCTACACACCTACGTGGAGGGTGTTCCGGGGGTCAACGCCCCCTCGGCCCGGTCCGTGCTCAGGCCTCCTGGTCCAACCTGATGAATAAGACATACGTGAAGCCCTTGAGTGTCTTTATTGATGCTAAAGAGATGATAGAGAATATAAACACTAAGACGTGAAGAGGTAACATGAGGTGTTCAGTCCCTTAAGTCTTGATATCTCTAGCTCAACCATGATCAATCAGGCTATTGTTCCAGGCTGACCTTCGGTAGACACAGGTACGCCCAACCTCACTTATTGCATCTTTATCGTGGTTTATACACAGTAAACAAGGGCTTAAGATTATTAATTATCTCAAATAATAGACTAAAATAATTATTTTTATTAAAATACGATCACAATAAAAAAAAAAGTTAGCGTGCACAAATAAAGAATTATTACACTCCCTTCTTATATTAAATAAAATTTTTTTTATTATGAATTTAATAATGTTCGAAATAATTTTATAGGATTATAATTATCAGCACTTACGAATATTTAAATTATGTTTAGTATACCAATAAAAGATTGTCAGCTAGGCTGTGATGGCTATGTGGGCCTGCGGGCCGCTAGCCCCAACAACCTGATGGATCAGGCGTTCAATATGAATGTCAAGCCAGGGAGCGAGGGTAAAATATACCTCGAAACTGGCCACAGGTATGTCTATAAAAACAATGACTCCAAAGTAACAAAAAAAATCTACAAAATTAAAATAAAAGTGGGCTCTCATGACAGGACATTAACCATAAGACTGTTGTTGATGTATGGCGCAGCTGACGAGTGCTAAATGATACACAGAAAAAGACTTTTATTGCCACTTTATTAGTACTTTTATTAGCACTTTATTAGTACTCTCATTAACACTTTAGTCGTACTTTTATTATTCCTTAATTACTACTTTTATTAGCACTTTATTACTCTCATTAGCACTTTATTAGTATTTGTCCCTTATAAGAGGTTTCACGAAGGTCTTTATCTAGTATATTTTTGCAGCCATTCCCAATCAAAAATGCTACTGCAACATTACAACAAACACAACACGACCAGGAGACTGCTGACTCAGCTAGCTGAGACACCCTCGTAGTCTCAGACAAGATCACACACTTCCTTTCTTTCAATAACTTTCAACCAGTTTGATGACTGGTCAATCGACCCCATCTATCAGCTGTCGGGTCGGGGGATGAGTGCACCAGATTACTTTCAATTTTGGGGGAGTTAAAGAGCGTTGGCAGACGAGGAGGAGGAGGTGAGTGGAGTCATCGTTGAAGTTTCAGAGGTTAAGGAACATTAGAGCTTGGATCTGACTCACAGTACCTGCGCCTGACTCGCAGTGCCTGCACCTGACTCGCAGTGCCTGCACCTGAATCAGTGTCTGCACCTGACTTACAGTGCCTGCACCTGACGTACAGTGCCTGCACCTGACTTACAGTGCCTGCACCTGACTTACAGTGCCTGCACCTGACTTACAGTGCCTGCACCTGACTTACAGTGCCTGCACCTGACTTACAGTGCCTGCACCTGACTTACAGTGCCTGCACCTGACTTACAGTGCCTGCACCTGACTTACAGTGCCTGCACCTGACTTACAGTGCCTGCGCCTGACTCGCAGTGCCTGACCTGACTCGCAGTGCCTGAACCTGACTCGCAGTGTCTGAACCTGACTCGCAGTGCCTGAACCTGACTTACAGTGCCTGCACCTGACTCACAGTGCCTACAACTGCACTCTTCTCACATTAGCCCCATAGTTGGGGTTGTAGAAAGCAAAAATAGCTTTGAGAGTATTTAGCATTTCTTACCAGGTTGTGGTAAGGTGGATTTATTGAAGGGTACGTCTACACCAAGATATCTGTAAGATTTAACGTAGTTGATGTTTCCACCCCTATAAACAGATTAACAGTAATTTATTGAAGAGACCAGCTAATGGTTTATTAAGCTCCTCTTTGCCTTTCTGTAGAACAATGAAAACAGGTCATCACGGCCAGTAACTTGCTTGGTTTTAATCTACTGTTCTGAGTACTGTCACTAGTGGCCATGATCCAGCAAAATTCACAAGGAACACATGCTGCTGGGCTAACGTGTGTTTGGGTGTGTACTCACTAGAGGTTACAGGGATAGTCTCAGCTCGTGGCTCCGCTGGCCGCTACTTGATTCACAATTATGGCTCTGTGAGCCCTATCGTACGTATTCTTAAAGTTAAGTACGAGTTCTGCCTCTACCGCTCTTCGCTTCCCTGAACACTCGAAGGATAAAAATAAGCATTTCCTAGCATCCCCCATGACTCATCTGTGTTATTAGAGACTGGGTCACAGACCAGCCCTTCTGGTAGATACCAGGCTGTTGGTGCTAGCTGCACACAGGTCCACTGTATTCACCATACCCCAGCTGATCAGGAACAGACCTGAGGAACTTAGTTTGGTCTTGAATATAGACAGAGTCTGTTGGTAATTCCCCTTGTGTGTGAAGGAACGTGCTGAGGAGTCTGTTTCGTTACACTGTACTTATTTGGTATATTTTGTAATGTTCGAAAACATTTTTTTTGTAAGTAATTGCAATTGCAATTCAACTTTCAAACTGAAAAATAATTGTAATCGTAACTGACTATTGTCAAGCTTTTACCTGTCAAGCTTTTACCTGCTTAAATTACATCATAGAACTGGGGCAATATGATGAGTGACAAAATGAAAGCACACATGGTACATAAATGATGCTGAGTCCCATCCAGTAATGGTACTACCGAGAGTCTTGTATGTGAGACCAGAGTGTGACTACGATCCTCCAGTCAGAGTCTACACTTGTTGAGGACTGTACTCATCCTTTCGTGAGGGAAAACTAAGTTATGTACGTTTGTTTTGTGTCAAGTTATATTTTTATTACTTTTATGAGTAAAGTTTTGAAGGTTGTGAGAGATATTAGGGACAATGTTTGTCTTTAAAAGAGAAAGCCAATGGTTATGAATTCTCGAGTGGGCAAGAGTTCACGAGTTACATGAACAATTCTGACTTAATAACGTCTTTGGATGAGTTAGAAAATGAATGAGGGGAAACTGTGGAGAAAATTTCTCCAGAAACGGAGTATCAGCCCACTTCAGCCCCCCTGAGGGACTCAGCCCTCCAGAGGGGCTGATAGCCTCTCGGCGTCTTGCTTCCAGATGCAGTACCAACGTGTACCAGTCATAGTCACACCACTCTCCTTGCAAGAGACCAGTGTTGCACCCATAGTGTTGGTTAACGAGAGCAATTACTCTCTTACCGTAGCAGGAAAATTTACAAGAAAACCCTGCAACACTATTTCCAAGTTGAGACTATCGTAAAACACTGGATAAGTCTTAAGTCAAGAAATCTGTTATCTTGTATTGAATTCTGTTGCAGTGTTTAGCAAGGAAGAGTAATAACGCTGATTTCAGCCAATCCTTTGTAAGGAGGACTGCACTCCAGGGCGGAGCCCGCTGCAGAGCTCAATTGCTTTAAGAACTGCTACGCGAGCACTGACTTTAACAAAGGAACTATATTGCTGTGC
The DNA here is from genome assembly GCA_009830355.1 of Cherax destructor. NCBI lineage: Eukaryota > Metazoa > Arthropoda > Malacostraca > Decapoda > Parastacidae > Cherax > Cherax destructor. The sequence continues at coordinate 189,280 of WNWK01001832.1, read as the reverse complement.
ATTCTCGACCTTTTAGACAATCTCAACAATTTGTGGTAGAACTATTACAGTGAAGCGTACTGATCTTCCTGTGGTGACATTACTACGAAAGGACATATCTTGAAGAATAGTGTAGTATAACAGTGTGTCGCGAACAATATTCAGAGAGAGACAGTGCCACCGTGAGACACTACCACTTCAATCAAGATACCGATATCAGGGCAATTCCCTACCAACAAGCCAGGGAAACCTTGCGGGTCCGATACATATACCCACGTAAATCTAGTCAGTTATGAACCTAATTAGGTCGGCTGCGCAGCAGATAGCTAGGTCATAGCATGTCTGGATTTACCAAAATACCCCATTATTGGTGGGCCATTGAGCCCAAAAAGGTAAGTTTTATTCAGCATTCAAATATTAAAATGAAATGCTGAAACACTCATTTAGGGCAATTATTTACTCATTAATTGAATTTCCCACAGCCCAAGGGTTGGAGTTTGCTAAGCTAAGTACCTTTCCCCAATGTACCCTTTTACTTGGCTTATTATGCTCGAAATCCATTACAGAAACCGTGTCTTGCTTTATTTCAGTTTTCGTGATTGGGATATTCTATTGGGGGAGTTTTATACTTTTGTTGACCATCAAGTTGTTTCGTATTATTTTCTGCAGTTTCATGAGAGCAAAGGAAAGGAGAGTGAAAGACAAAAAGAAGGTTGGGGAAATTGGGTTACTACATCACCAATATTATCATTTTCTCTAGTTATTTTAATATTTTGCACCACTGTTTCATGAATTATATTGCATAACAACACAACCTGATTCCTGAATATTAATTATGTAAGAGTGAATGTGGTAGACCAGTAATGGAATAGTATGTTATGCCAGTGTCACACATTTACATATTAGTCTGTTAGTTCAGTCAACTTGTCTGTGTTTGTGAGAAACTTTTGCTTCTTTTTTTTACACAGTTGTCTTCGATTATTACCTGGTTGGATCTTGGAGCAACGGTGTTGAATATAATAAGAATTCCAAGATCTCAGCCGAGTTTATCTAACATTAGATCGTTGAACCATTTGCAAGATGATGTCCTTCCTTGGGAAAGCAATTCACTTTATAAATAAGAACTGGGATCTGAAGTCAAATGTTTTTGCATGTGAGATATATATATATGGAGAGAGACATACTGCTTTCAGCATAGCAACTTCATACGAGGAGCTGGTTGACCATTATGCTATCAGTGGTAAAGTAGAGAAAGTTGTAGTTGACAGTGCCTTATGAATAATTAATTTACATAGGACAATAAATTTGCCACGTCTATAAATGAAAGCGTTTTAAGTTATTTTTAAAATGCTGAAACTGAGCATTCTTGATTCATGGGTTTTAGTAACATGAGACGTCAAAGCTATTGGTCTATAGTTTTCTTTTACGGATGCTTTGCTGCTGTACCGCCTTTATGGAGTGGGACTTTATCCATTTTTTTTCTAAAGACTGTAGAACGACTCCTGTGTCCGGATTCCATCTATTTAGGATATTTAGGGTACGTCATAAAGGTTTCTTGCAATTCTTGATGAATATGGAGTTGCAAGAGTCTGGGCCTTCTGCCGAAATGCGTTTTCTGGATACTCCTTTTACTAATTACCTTAGTTGTGACCAGCCTTCACAGGTATACAAGTGATGAATGACCTGAAGGATACCTGAAGACCCACACAGGTTTAATGTTCGAGTATTATTTTTTTTCCAGTTATAGGAGTCTCTCAGTTCATATTTGTTAAGTTTGTATTTTGCCGTCTGGTAATGTTCATGTGATGTACAATTTCTTCCTCGTCTGTCGCCTCAACTCATGGAAAAAACGAAGGTGACGTCTTAAGACACGAGAAGCAACACCCAACAAACTCAGATCTAACTTTTCCCACACATAAAAGTGAATATAATATATACCATTACTGCAGCGGTCAGGCATTAAATTCCTCCAGTAACCAACGTGGTTAAAGTGCCGTAACAAGCCGTCCACTCCGTCAGTTGAGGACATTAAAAAAGACGATAAACTGTACCACAACCATGGTTGAGGCGCTGCAATAAGCCACCTACCTCATCATCAACAGGAAGCAGGTAACGACATCAAACACTCGCATTCATTTACAAATCAATTACAGGTGCCTCTTAAAAACACCTGTAAGAAACAACTTGCGGAAAATTTAAGACATGACTTGCAAATTAGTCCCTTTAAGCTCTGTTTTAATTAAGGAGGTCGCCTCCTACACAACGCCAGTTGCAAGACATTACTTCACCTCCAGGATGAGATGCTCCTGACCCAAACACTGCCTGCTGACCACTACCTGGTCCAACACTGCCTGCTGACCACTACCTGGTCCAACCCTGCCTGCTGACCACTACCTGGTCCAACACTGTCTGCTGGCCACTACCTGGTCCAACCCTGCCTGCTGACCACTACCTGGTCCAACACTGTCTGCTGGCCACTACCTGGTCCAACCCTGCCTGCTGACCACTACCTGGTCCAACACTGCCTGCTGACCACTACCTGGTCCAACCCTGCCTGCTGACCACTACCTGGTCCAACCCTGCCTGCTGACCACTACCTGGTCAAACACTGCCTGCTGACCACTACCTGGTCCAACACTGCCTGCTGACCACTACCTGGTCCAACACTGCCTGCTGACCACTACCTGGTCCAACACTGTCTGCTGACCACTACCTGGTCCAACACTGCCTGCTGACCACTACCTGGTCCAACACTGCCTGCTGACCACTACCTGGTCCAACCCTGCCTGCTGACCACTACCTGGTCCAACACTGCCTGCTGACCACTACCTGGTCCAACACTGCCTGCTGACCACTACCTGGTCCAACCCTGCCTGCTGACCACTACCTGGTCCAACACTGTCTGCTGACCACTACCTGGTCCAACACTGCCTGCTGACCACTACCTGGTCCAACCACTGCTGCTGACCACTACCTGGTCCAACACTGCCCTGCTGACCACTACCTGGTCCAACACTGTCTGCTGACCACTACCTGGCTCCAACACTGCTGCTGACCACTACCTGGCCAACACTGCTGCTGACCACTACCTGGTCCAACACTGTCCTGCTGACCACTACCTGGTCCAACCCTGCCTGCTGACCACTACCTGGTCCAACACTGTCTGCTGACCACTACCTGGTCCAACACTGCCTGCTGACCACTACCTGGTCCAACACTGCCTGCTGACCACTACCTGGTCCAACACTGCCTGCTGACCACTACCTGGCCCAACACTGCCTGCTGACCACTACCTGGTCCAACACTGCCTGCTGACCACTACCTGACCCAACACTGCCTGCTGACCACTACCTGACCCAACACTGTCTGCTGACCACTACCTGGCCCAACACTGTCTGCTGACCACTACCTGGCCCAACACTGTCTGCTGACCACTACCTGGCCCAACACTGTCTGCTGACCACTACCTGGCCCAACACTGTCTGCTGACCACTACCTGGCCCAACACTGTCTGCTGACCACTACCTGGCCCAACACTGTCTGCTGACCACTACCTGGCCCAACACTGTCTGCTGACCACTACCTGGCCCAACACTGTCTGCTGACCACAACCTGGCCCAACACTGTCTGCTGACCACTACCTGGCCCAACACTGTCTGCTGACCACTACCTGGCCCAACACTGTCTGCTGACCACTACCTGGCCCAACACTGTCTGCTGACCACTACCTGGCCCAACACTGTCTGCTGACCACTACCTGGCCCAACACTGTCTGCTGACCACTACCTGGCCCAACACTGTCTGCTGACCACTACCTGGCCCAACACTGTCTGCTGACCACTACCTGGCCCAACACTGTCTGCTGACCACTACCTGGCCCAACACTGTCTGCTGACCACTACCTGGCCCAACACTGTCTGCTGACCACTACCTGGCCCAACACTGTCTGCTGACCACTACCTGGCCCAACACTGTCTGCTGACCACTACCTGGCCCAACACTGTCTGCTGACCACTACCTGGCCCAACACTGTCTGCTGACCACTACCTGGCCCAACACTGTCTGCTGACCACTACCTGGCCCAACACTGTCAGCTGACCACTACCTGGCCCAACACTGTCTGCTGACCACTACCTGGCCCAACACTGTCCTGCTGACCACTACCTGGCCCAACACTGTCTGCTGACCACTACCTGGCCCAACACTGTCTGCTGACCACTACCTGGCCCAACACTGTCTGCTGACCACTACCTGGCCCAACACTGTCTGCTGACCACTACCTGGCCTACCTACCTGGCCCGGGTGCTAACCACCGCCTATTACGTAAACATAAAACACTCAACCTGGGAACGTGGCGAGAGGAGCTTATAAGAACATTACCAAAAATCGATCCTAAACGGTCGATAACCTGTGTTCCAACTGTGACGAGTGGTGGAGGAGCAGGAAGTGGAGGAGAAGCAGGAAGTGGAGGAGGAGCAGGAAGTGGAGGAGAAGCAGGAAGTGGAGGAGGAGCAGGAAGTGGAGGAGGAGCAGGAAGTGGAGGAGGAGCAGGAAGTGGAGGAGGAGCAGGAAGTGGAGGAGCAGCAGGAAGTGGAGGAGCAGCAGGAAGTGGAGGAGCAGCAGGGAGTGGAGGAGGAGCAGGAAGTGGAGGAGCAGCAGGAAGTGGAGGAGCAGCAGGGAGTGGAGGAGGAGCAGGAAGTGGAGGAGGAGCAGGGAGTTGAGGAGAAGCAGGAAGTGGAGGAGCAGCAGGAAGTGGAGGAGCAGCAGGAAGTGGAGGAGCAGCAGGGAGTGGAGGAGGAGCAGGGAGTTGAGGAGAAGCAGGAAGTGGAGGAGGAGCAGGAAGTGGAGGAGGAGCAGGAAGTGGAGGAGCAGCAGGAAGTGGAGGAGCAGCAGGAAGTGGAGGAGCAGCAGGGAGTGGAGGAGGAGCAGGGAGTGGAGGAGGAGCATGGAGTGGATCAGGAACGGGGAGTGCATCAGGAGCAGGGAGTGGATCAGGAGCAGGGAGTGGACGAGGAGCAGGGATGGAGGTAGAGCAGGGATGGAGGTAGAGCAGGGATGGAGGTAGAGCAGGGAGTGGACGAGGAGCAGGGATGGAGGTGAAGCAGGGAGTAGAGGTGAAGCAGGTAGTGGAGGTGAAGCAGGTAGTGGAGGTGAAGCAGGTAGTGGAGGTGAAGCAGGTAGTGGAGGTGAAGCAGGTAGTGGAGGTGAAGCAGGTAGTGGAGGTGAAGCAGGTAGTGGAGGTGAAGCAGGTAGTGGAGGTGAAGCAGGTAGTGGAGGTGAAGCAGGTAGTGGAGGTGAAGCAGGTAGTGGAGGTGAAGCAGGTAGTGGAGGTGAAGCAGGTAGTGGAGGTGAAGCAGGTAGTGGAGGTGAAGCAGGTAGTGGAGGTGAAGCAGGGAGTGGAGGTGAAGCAGGGAATGGATCAGGAGTAGGGAGTGGAGGTGAAACAGAGAGTGGGTTAGAAATAGTGAGAAAGGGAGTAGAAAGTGGGGTACGAGAGAGAGGAAAAGGGAGAATGAAGAAAAATGGAAAGGAGAGTGATAGGGAGATATTCAAAAGAATGTGGGGAAGAGGAGAGAGAGAGAGAGAGAGAGAAGAGAAAAAAAAAGGTGTCTGGGAGAGATTAAGAGAGGAAGTAATCAAGGGGACGGGAAATAATTGCTACAAAACAAGTAAACTACAAGTTAGACAAGCTAAGTGACGTCAATGGGGCGAGGGAAAACTTCTATTATGTGCTTGTTTTTTTTTCCAGAGTTTCATCGAGATTCTACCAGTTTCTGGCAACACTGGAAATTCTAAGTAAAAATATGAGTAATTAATAACGCCGTGTGAAATGGAAGTCTGTTAAATGTCTCTTAGCCTGTAAAATTGATTTGTGTAAAAAAAAGACTTATCTCAATCACTGGAGCTCTTACTGTTGTCTCTCAGACTCTAACAACAAAATTAACAGTGAGGTAATTGACCCTAACGACCACCCACACTCCTCCGGTCGCTAACGACCACCCACACTCCTCCGGTCGCTAACGACCACCCACACTCCTCCGGTCGCTAACGACCACCCACACTCCTCCGGTCGCTAACGACCCACTGGCCACACCCTCCTCCGGTCGCTAACGACCACCCACACTCCTCCGGTCGCTAACGACCACCCACACTCTCCGGTCGCTAACGACCACCCACACTCCTCCGGTCGCTAACGACCACCCACACTCCTCCGGTCGCTAACGACCACCCACACTCCTCCGGTCGCTAACGACCACCCACACTCCTCCGGTCGCTAACGACCACCCACACTCCTCCGGTCGCTAACGACCACCCACACTCCTCCGGTCGCTAACGACCACCCACACTCCTCCGGTCGCTAACGACCCATAAAACTTCCCTCAAACACCTCGTCCGAGTTGGTCTTGGACCTTAGCAAAACTGGTCTTTGGTGAGCGCAGTCTACCACCATTACTCCCTCTTTACCTCTTATTTACACTCACATTACGAACCTCATTATTTATCTCTTTCATTCTCCCTGCCCTATATCCTCCTACTGTTTCCTTTTAATCACCTTCATTCCTTCTAGTTCTACGCTTTTATTGTCTCTCTTTGTTTTCCCATTCCCACACCCGTATTGCAGATTTCTTTTATGCACAGTGTAATTCTTCTAGCTGTCCGCTTCTGTCCCTTCCCTCTTCTTGCCCATATCAACTCCCCGTTAACTCTCCTGAAAGATGTCTGAAGGACGTTTCCGAGGGGTCAATGCCACCGCGGCCTGGTCCCAGACCATATCTCCCGGAGGATGAGAGCTTGATAAACCAGGCTGTTACTGCTATCCGTACAAATCACTTTCCGGCTGGTCAGGCAGTGATTTGAGCAACTTGTTCAGTTCCTTCTTGAAGTCTGCCAGAGGTTCATTGGAAATTCTTCTTATGCAGGGAGGGAAGGCATTTCATGAAGAGTCGGGAACCTCTGACACTCGCCATGTTATCTCAGTGTACTCGTCGCACCCCTGGTTTTTAGTGGAGGTATTTTGCGCCGTGTGTCACGTCTCTTGTTGTCATACGGAGTGATTAGGTGTTCGGTTTCCCGACTTACTCTGCATATTTACAAATAGACTACATACTTATCTTGTAGCCAGTAAGCCTACATGCCTAGTTTCCACCAGAGGGCAAGCCTGGTGGGCATGCCGCTTCAGCCTGCCCACCCTTGCCTCTTTCACTTCTCGTCCAGGCATCCTAGAGTCAACACAAGGCCTACTCCTCTCTCCCTCGCATGACCATGGCCCTCCCGGGCCGTGGGCACAAACACACTGCCTGTGTACCCTCACGTTATCGCAAATAAAGTAAGAAGCCTCCGAAGCCTTATCATTCATCCACCGCTTGCAGGAGAACGACATAATCAACACTTGTATATAATCTACCTGGTCAAGGACAGGGCCGCGGGGGCGTTGACCCCCCCGGATCACCCTTCAGGTAGACCCCCAGTTTATACCTTTGATATACCTTTGAAGTTTCGAAAGTCTTACTACTCTCGGAGCCCGGCCATGGACCAGGCAATTTTGGTGGGCCATCGTCCTTGCGGCCACGTCCCAGAAAAAGTCTCTTGCTTGACGGCCTGATCAATTAGGTTGTCGATGTTGACCTCACGTACTTCAGCGTGCGTAACACTGTCAGTACTGTGTACTACTGTGTACCTATACCAGTAACCATTACTGATTCACCGCCTCCCTTCGTGAATCACTGACCATTACGTGACTCAATGCTGACGTAGCATGACGTCACGAGCTCTTTGAATGCCGTTCCCTCCGGGCACTGGGTAGGGCAGTTCAGTTCTAGAAGAGACATAGGAAGAAGACAGGACAGGATCTGAGCGTTCTCCCTTATACCATTAATATACGTTACCAAGGTAACCTACGTTTGTGATTATTACTCCAATTCCATTAACCAAAACCCCATGACACCACAACACGGCTGATCAGGAGCTGAGTTGAGTAACTCACTAGGTTTACTGCTGAGGACAGCCAGGTGAATGTTGGTAACTGCCCTTATCACAGAACGGGTTTGGATCGAACCCATGGCAGGTGAGACCTAAAACTCACAGGTCAGGGTTTGAACTACCGGACCAGCTGGCTCTAATAGGATTCATCCAATTAGGTATATTTATACACCATTTGTGGCTGAGTGGATAAAAGCGCTGTTTGGGAATCTTGCCCGTCTCTCAGTAGCAGTAACGAGTCCTGCTAACTGCGATCTCTCTCTGTGTGTATATATATATATTATTGTACCCACGAACGAGTAGTATTGATTAATAACAACACTGCGACTAGCCAAGGAGTCGAACCCATGCTGATTTGGCCCGCCTCATGGTGAGCGAAAACACATGACGCTTTAGACCACACAATCCTTTGTGTGGTCTAGTGGTCTAAAGCGTTGTGTGTTTTCGCTCACCATGAGGTGGGCCACAGCGGCATGGGTTCGATTCCTTGGCTAGTCACAGTGTTGTTATTGAGATATATATATATATAACTTTGAGTGTGTGTGTACTCCCCCTACTCACCTAATTGTGGTTGCAGGGTCGAGTCATAGCTCTTGGCCCCGCCTCTTCACTGGTCGGTACTAGGTCCCCTCCCCTGCTTTATGAGTGTGTGTGTGTGTGTGTCACTAGGGAATGGGCATGCAGGATAGAGGGAGGGAGGGTACCTGGAGTTAAACCTTCTTCATCCTGCCAGGCTCACGTACAAGTGGGATTATCCTACCTGGTCCTAAGAGGATATCTGTCGAAATCCTTCCAGAAGTAATTGGATCCTGATAATTAAATTGTAATTGTGGGAGCAGAGTTCCTGTCAATCAGCAGAACGGTGTAATGGGTAAGTGGTGGCAAGAAGTCGGCAGACAATTGGTGACTGATTAGGGTGAGCAAGTGCGGGTTGCCTAACACTTGGGGTCGGGAACCATCGCGCCCGCTGCCCGGTCCCAGACCAGGACTCTCTGGTGACACGCTGATCAACGAGGCTGTTGGTTAAACTGGCCTTCATACTGACACTTGGCAAGACTGGTGATAGGGAAGCTGTATGTAATTGTCAACAATAACACTTGCCCTAGAACGACTTAGAGTCGTACTATGCAACACCTGCCCTAGGAAGACTTGGCAGTCGTACTATACGACACCTGCCCCAAGGAAGACTTGGCAGTCGTACTATGCCACACTTTCCCTAGAAAGACTTGGCAGTCGTACTATGCCACACCTGCCCTAAGGAAGATTTGGCAGTCGTACTATGTTAATGATCACGCAACTTTTGATTTCCCAAACCGTTAAAATCTCCCTAAGTTGGGGGGAAAGGAGAGGAGGGGGGGAGGTGACGAGCAGACACCCAAGACATAGCCATTTAAACAAAACAAAGAAAATTAAACAAAACAAAGGAAAAAATACAAGGAATGACAACAAGGAATACATAGACATGTGACAATTCAGTTATATAACACAATGAACAAGTTGTTAATACACCAGGACAAACACACAGCAGCCAACTGGAGGGGCCTGGAACACAGCGAGAGCCATGGTACAGCCAGTGGTACAGTACCTGACAACGAGAGCCATGGTACAGCCAGTGGTACAGTACCTGACAGCGAGAGCCATGGTACAGCCAGTGGTACAGTACCTGACAGCGAGAGCCATGGTACAGTGCCAGCTGAGCAGAACAGTAGCCGTGACAGCGAGAGAGCCATGGTACAGCCAGTGGTACAGTACCTGACAGCGAGAGCCATGGTACAGCCAGTGGTACAGTACCTGACAGCGAGAGCCATGGTACAGCCAGTGGTACAGTACCTGACAGCGAGAGCCATGGTACAGCCAGTGGTACAGTACCTGACAGCGAGAGCCATGGTACAGCCAGTGGTACAGTACCTGACAGCGAGAGCCATGGTACAGCCAGTGGTACAGTACCTGACAGCGAGAGCCATGGTACAGCCAGTGGTACAGTACCTGACAGCGAGAGCCATGGTACAGCCAGTGGTACAGTACCTGACAGCGAGAGCCATGGTACAGCCAGGGTACAGTACCTGACAGCGAGAGCCATGGTCAGCCAGTGGTACAGTACCTGACAGCGAGAGCCATGGTACAGCCAGTGGTACAGTACCTGACAGCGAGAGCCATGGTACAGCCAGTGGTACAGTACCTGACAGCGAGAGCCATGGTACAGCCAGTGGTACAGTACCTGACAGCGAGAACCATGATACAGCCAGTGGTACAGTACCTGACAGCGAGAACCATGGTACAGCCAGTGGTACAGTACCTGACAGCGAGAACCATGATACAGCCAGTGGTACAGTACCTGACAGCGAGAACCATGGTACAGCCAGTGGTACAGTACCTGACAGCGAGAACCATGGTACAGCCAGTGGTACAGTACTTGACAGCGAGAACCATGGTACAGCCAGTGGTACAGTACCTGACAGCGAGAACCATGGTACAGCCAGTGGTACAGTACCTGACAGCGAAAACCATGGTACAGCCAGTGGTACAGTACCTGACAGCGAGAACCATGGTACAGCCAGTGGTACAGTACCTGACAACGAGAGCCATGGTACAGACACTGGTACAATATCTGACAGCGAGAGCCATGGTACAGCCACTGGTACAGTACCTGACAGCGAGAGCCATGGTACAGCCAGTGGTACAGTACCTGACAGCGAGAGCCATGGTACAGCCAGTGGTACAGTACCTGACAGCGAGAGCCATGGTACAGCCAGTGGTACAGTACCTGACAGCGAGAGCCATGATACAGCCACTGGTACAGTACCTGACAGCGAGAGCCATGGTACAGCCACTGGTACAGTACCTGACAGCGAGAGCCATGGTACAGCCACTGGTACAGTACCTGACAGCGAGAGCCATGGTACAGCCACTGGTACAGTACCTGACAGCGAGAGCCATGGTACAACCACTGGTACAGTACCTGACAGCGAGAAATATGGTACAGCCAGTGGTACAGTACCTGACAGCGAGAGCCATGGTACAGCCAGTGGTACAGTACCTGACAGCGAGAGCCATAGTACAGCCAGTGGTACAGTACCTGACAGCGAGAAATATGGTACAGCAAGTGGTACAGTACCTGACAGCGAGAGCCATGGTACAGCCAGTGGTACAGTACCTGACAGCGAGAGCCATGGTACAGCCAGTGGTACAGTACCTGACAGCGAGAGCCATGGTACAGCCAGTGGTACAGTACCTGACAGCGAGAGCCATGGTACAGCCAGTGGTACAGTACCTGACAGCGAGAGCCATGGTACAGCCAGTGGTACAGTACCTGACAGCGAAAGCCATGGTACAACCACTGGTACAGTACCTGACAGCGAAAAATATGGTACAGCCAGTGGTACAGTACCTGACAGCGAGAGCCATGGTACAGCCAGTGGTGCAGTACCTGACAGCGAGAGCCATGGTACAGCCAGTGGTACAGTACCTGACAGCGAGAAATATGGTACAGCCAGTGGTACAGTACCTGACAGCGAGAGCCATGGTACAGCCAGTGGTACAGTACCTGACAGCGAGAGCCATGGTACAGCCAGTGGTACAGTACCTGACAGCGAGAGCCATGGTACAGCCAGTGGTACAGTACCTGACAGCGAGAGCCATGGTACAGCCAATGGTACAGTACCTGACAGCGAGAGCCATGGTACAGCCAGTGGTACAGTACCTGACAGCGAGAGCCATGGTACAGCCAGTGGTACAGTACCTGACAGCGAGAGCCATGGTACAGCCAGTGGTACAGTACCTGACAGCGAGAGCCATGGAACAGCCAGTGGTACAGTACCTAACAGCGAGAGCCATGGTACAGCCACTGGTACAGTACCTGACAGCAAGAGCCATGGTACAGCCAGTGGTACAGTACCTGAGGTATTTACAAAACCCAAGTCTTCCAGTGGACTTCAGACAACAATTGCTCCGCTATGGAATAATGTAGGAAATAAAGACTAAAACGAAGCAGAGAACAAACTGGAAACATTCAATAAAGCAAAAGTTCCAGGTGCGAGACTTGGGAGTGATGTTAGAAGATCTACATTCAAAGATCACAAATTATACTGTATCTTTTCGGCCTGTGTTCCAGGAAGTATAGTTCGAGTAATGAAGGATCTCTGTACATTCTCTAGGTCTTTAATTTTGCCCACCTTAACAGCAGCTGTTAATGTACAGCAGTATTCCAGCCTAGATAGATGTGACTTAAGGAGGACCGTCACTGGCCTAGATTCCCTTGTTTTGAAGGTTCTTATTATCGATCCTATAATTTTCTTTGCAGATGTGATAGCACTGTTGTGATCCTTAAACGTGAGATCCACTTACTATATATATACACATATATCCTTCATATTAGTTTCTCGTTCTATTGTGTGGCTATAGTTAGTTTCATACTCTGTTCTGGTTGTCATTTCCTGACCTTTTTCCATAATGGAGTAACTGAAATTTATTATTATTGAGCATCATATTTTTCTGTTAACCACTGGAAGACTTGGTTTACATCTGTTTGAAGATTTTCTAAAGAAGGAGTAGCGGTAATGTTAAATTATCAGTTATGGAAGGAAATTATGGAATAAAAGTGGATAAATTCATGGATTAAATGGGTTAAAATAAGGTTGGGATGCGAAAAGTGGGTTATACTAATTGTTTATGCACCTGGAGAGGAAAGTGGGAGAGGAATGGAGAGAGAGAGAGAGAGAGAGAGAGAGAGAGAGAGAGAGAGAGAGAGAGAGAGAGAGAGAAGAGAGAGAGATAGAGAGAGAGAGAGAGAGAGAGAGAGAGAGAGAGAGAGAGAGAGAGATTGATTTTGGGACATGTAAGGCGAGTATTTAGGGAGTTTTGAACTACGTGAGAGTAATTGTGGTGGGGGACCTAAATGCTCAAGTGGGACAAACTGTTTTAGAGGACATAGTAGGATAGTTTGGGATGTCATGGGTAAATGATAGACAGTGAGCATACTTCTAGCGTCACAGAACTGATTCTTTCTAGACAATGATTCAGATCCTTGTTATTCAAAATATCTTCCCATCCTCTTTCATTTAGGACAAGGTTTATTTGATCCCAGTTGATGTTCTTGTTGTTAGAGTTGAATTTGATTGAAACACTCTCAAGGCTATACTGATTACACTGCTGGGACAAGAGTAGAAGTCTTAAACAGGAAACTTGACAAAGTGCCTCCGCCAGGTGCCAGGTGAACCAGGCTCTGATGGATATGTGGGCCAGCGAGCCGGCAAGAGCGACAGCCTGGTTGACCAGGCAATAGACAGAAATTCCTGGTACCAGGCCGGGCTGTGGGATGAGGACAAATCTAGAAACCGGTCACAAGGAGGGTTGGTCTGGGAACGGGCCGCGGGAGCGTTAACCCTCGGAAGACACTCCAGGAAGGTAGGTATGACACACAATTATATAACAAATTACAACACACAACAACCCTCAACAAGAGCACATTATTATTATAGTTATTATTATTATTATTATTATTATTATTATTATTATTATTATTATTATTATCTTCCCGTAATTTAGGCATTTATGCATTCTGATTTGCATATACGTACTAGTATTAATAAATGTAAATGAAGTGGCTTTCCATCACTTTATTTACAACATATTTAGTACTGATACAATTATTTTACAAGGTTATATAACACTATCTCTGGTCCCTTTTTTTACATTCTTTGCAGGAGAGGTGCGCAGGCTATTTCCAGGCTAAGGGATTATCCAATTTCCCGCCGCTCTTCCTCTTTTCTCCAACCAATTACTTGCCTATTTCCACCTTGGCTCTCACACAGTCAGTGCCTCTATCTCACCAGGAAGGTGAGGGAGAGAAGTCTCGGTCTCAACGAGGGAGATGTCTCGGTCTCTGAGGGGAGGGAGGATCTCAGTTTCGCTGTCTACCTGGAGTCTACCTACCTGAAGTGTTCCGGGGGTTGACGCCTCGTCACCCGGTCCCAGACTAAACCTCTCGGTGCTAGCCGCAAGCTATGCACCACAGCCCGATTGATCAGGAAGAGACATTAGGAGCTTATCAAGTTCTATCTTGAAGACTGCCAGGGGTGTGTTGGTAATCCCTCCTGTATGAAGGGAGGGTGTTAAAAGTCTTGGTTCCATCTCACTTAATGAGATATCTCAATGTTCTGGCACTCCTATTTTTCATTGGGAGTATTTTGCACCGTCTGCAAAGCCTCTTGTTTTCGTTGGCAGAGATTTGTGTGTGCAGATTTGGGACCAGTCCATCTAGAATTATGATGCATCTTTCTTGCCTACGTTTCAAAGAATACAATTCAGAGGATTTCAAGTGTTCCTAACAATTTAGGTGCTTGACTGGGGTCATGCGGGCAACGAAGGTTCTCCACATTTTCCAGATCTGCAGTTTCACCTGCCTTAAAAGCGACTGAAAGAGTACGACAATATTTCAGTCTAAGAGAAGAACAAGTGATTTAAAGTGAATCATCAATGGCTCGGCATCTCTCATTCTGAGGCTCCTGGTTTACCAGCCTATCATTTTCCTTGCGGCTGTGAAAATTACACTGTTGTGATTCTTGAAAATGAGAGCTTCAGACATCATCACTCCCAGGTCCTTCACAATATTCTATCACTCAGTTGACTGGTTCGAGTTTGTTGTATACACTGTTCCAGTTTTGTGTTTATTTTTTTCCATAGCGGAATAACCGAAATCTGTCCTCACTGAACACTGTACAACTTGGTTTATATCAGCTTGGAGATTTGCTGTGTCCACAATGGATACCACTCTTAAAAATTCTAGTATCCGCAAAGGACGATGCAGTGCTATAGTATTTGTCTTTGTCTAAGTAGGATATGAAGATGAGAAAGAACTGGGGTTAGAACTGTGCCCTGGGGAACAAGAGATTTTTCACTGGTTTTACTTTGTTTACGATTGCATTTTGCATTTTATTTTTGAAGGTGAAGGTTCATATGCCCAATTTTCCAGATATTCCTTTTGCACGTATTTTGTGCACTGTTACACCATGATGACACTTGTCGAAGGCGTTAGCAAGGCCTGTGTACACTACCTCAGCATTTTAGTTGCCTTCCAGTGCACTTAAGGTAATGTCATAACTGCACAATAGCTGTGCTGCTCTAAACCCATGTTGCTCTGAGTTGTGCAAATGATGTTAATCCATGTTCAATGAAGACAAATTCCAACTACTCAGTTATGGAAAGCTGGAAGAAATAATAGCTAGAGATGCCAAGCCAATGATGACCCTTTTTAAATCACTTGTTCTCTCTAGACTGGAATACTGCTGTACATTAACATCACCATTCAAGGCAGGTGAAATTGCATATCTAGAGAATGTACAGAGAACCTTTACTGCACATTTACTAAGTTCCATCAAACACCTTAACTACTGGAACGCCTGGAAGCACTTGACTTGTACTCACTGGAGCGCAGGCGAGAGAGATAGATCATAATCTACACCTGGAAGCGAACATTCCTGGGCCCAGACTTTTTAAAGCTCTGCCACAAGATATAACAAACTGCCAGAACAAGTGTAGAAATCTTCCAGATGAAACTGAACATGTACCTCCACCATGCGCAAGATCAACCAGGCTGAGGTGGATATGTGGGCCATAGGGCTGCCTGCAGTAACAGTTTGATGGATGAGCAAACCACCAGACTAGCCTCGCCTGGGGCTGGGCTGCACCAGTAGGAAAAAATCGGAACCCTTTAAAAGTATATCAAAAGTAAAGAAATCCTTCAAAGGTTTATCGATCTATAGTTTTTTGTGACTGATCTGCTACCACCTTCGTGGAGTGGGGTCACATCAATTGTTTTTAATGAGAGCGGAATGACTCCAGATTCCATCACTTTAGAACTTGGGAGGGATGCAATATGGGAGACTGGGAGGGCTGAATAAAGTTAAGAAAGAAGGATGAGTGCCAATAAGAAGCTGAGACGACAGGCAGACATCAGTGACCTGCAAGATGCCAAGTCATTGCACACTTGCTCACTCAATGTAAAGAAATGGCCCGACCCTCTTGTTAAATTACATATTTACGGTGTCTCAACAGTACAACTACATTAGCAGAGCAAGTCTTGCTGAGTGAGCTACTTAGTGAGAGTGAAATAAGAGGAGTAAGAATAACAAATGAAAAGGCTGTACCCAGTGACTTAAAAATCACACACACACACACACTGAACAGCAGAGGGTACAAGTCCACTAAGAGACCAACTCAATGAGTGCAAACTGCATAAGATTTTTCAACAACCTTCACAAATAAGGGGAAATACCAGCACACCCATTGCTGTCTTCAGAAGGGTATTTCAAGGGTCCCTCCAGACAGGTCATCATACATTCAGACGGGATGTGGTGCTTACGATTAAATGCGTGCGGCTAGTACCAACAGCCTAACTGAACAGGTTATTAGCCAGAATGCCTGGATTGAATCGAGTTACCGGGGAAATGATTCCTAGAACTATCAACAAAAAGTCAAAGAGGAATTGCATCTCTGTTAAATTACTGAGTACTAGATACTGACTTAAGAGAAAGCAAGAGGATATTTGTTATCAACTGGGCCAAGAGGACGCAGAAATCAATACGATGTTCCATGAGGACAAATTTTTATTTACACTGCTATGGAAGATTTTGAGGAAATAAACATTGGAACGACATACAAATTCACACCGCTCACGAGAGCGGAAGTCTCAAGTAAAAGACTTGCCTACCAGCTCTTATATTCACTATCTCGAAAGACTCGTCCAGTAAATATTGTTTTAATAGCTAATAAGTTGATAGTTAATATTAAATAACGTAATATACACTTTCTCTTGACCCAAATATTAGTATATTCTAACAGCCCGTTTTAAAACAGGCAAAATTACAGATCTAGAAAATGTAGAGAATCTTCGCTGCGCGTATAAATTCAGACGAACACCTAAATTAATGGGAATGTTTCAAGTGACTTGAACTGTACTCCCAGTAAGGTAGTCGAGAAAGATACTTTATAACTTATACCTGGAAAAGTCCCAAATTTGCACGCAAAAATCACTAAATATGAAACCAAAATACTTGACAAAAAGTGAAAAATATATCCAATTAAAATCAGGAGTGAAACCAGTATACTAAGTTTAATGGGACCAAGACTATCCCTGCGTGCATAAGGGGATTACCAACAGGCCCTTTGCCGTCTTCGAGAAGGAACTTCGTAAGTTCCTAAAGTCAGCTCCCAATCAGTTGAGCTATTGTGCATACATTGCTCTATGCGACTAGCACCAACAACCTGGTTTACCAAGGCATCAACCATAAGGCCTGGTATGGGATACTGGGCAGCGGGGAAGATGACCCCCAAAACAGTCTTCAGGTACCCTTAGTAGAACCTTCAAAATAAAAGATGCAAAGCAAAATTTTACTTCTTCGTGTCACTTGTTCTCTCTAGACTTGAATACTGATACACACTAAAAGCTTTAAAATCACAGATCTGGAGAATGCACAGAGAACCTTCATTACTTGTATAAATTCAGTCAAGTAACTAAATTACTGGGATCACTTGAAATTTGGTGGGTTGTGAGAGTGTGAGCATCTTCACTTTACTCCTTGGGACGAAGGCGAAAATGACTTACCATAATTTGAAAAAAGGAAATTTCTTGTATTAATGGTCCTAAATCTGCAACTGAAATCATCCCTTACGAAAATTAAGCAAATTGTCGAAAATAACTCATGAAAAGCAGAGCTGTAATTGAGCACACTAAGAGAACTCAGTAAGTGTAAAGGAACAAACTCTGTTGAACATCGTGGGTAAATACCATTGATACCTTTACCGCCAAACGGGAGGCCTGGTCTGGGATGAAGCCGCAGGGGCATTAACCCCCAGAACTATCTACAGGAAAACTACGGGTAAACAGAAGACATGAGATTCAGGTACGCCTCACAATTTTTTCCACCCCTCAGAGTGTAGCAGGAACCAGAAACAACTGAAGTTCAACTCCATACAGAGGTTCAAGGGTAAGTACGAGAGTTGAAGAGGTTAAGAACCGGTACAGTTGGTCGTAGCAAAAAGACGACTAAGTGAAAACTAGTTGAGTACACACACTGTGGTGTCCTATTCACTCAGAGTTCGCTAATCCGATTAAGAACGAGCACTGATCCTTCATGACCATGATTATTTATTTTTAGTCTAATTCTTCCATGTAGGCGAAAAAGGCAGGACTACCACAACACGATCCTTTAACATTACAGTCGGTGAACTCCCAATGCGTCCACCACTCTTGGACGCCCATAAGGGAAATAAAGATTCACTAGGTGACACAAAGGTGACTATAGACGCTGCGATCCACCCTGCAGTGTTTACATTTTGATTCCCTGCCCATCCCACTCATGTTTGCCGATCCTAACACAAAGACTTCAATCCTCGACCGTAAGCGCGTTTAAGCACCCTAAAAATAGCGTATAACAGAGCGTAGGTAAACAAACTGACCACTATATATGGCCGTGAATCTGTACCTTTTGAAGAGCGGGGCAGAATAGATGAAGAGAGGGGAAGGGGGTAGAGTAGAAGAGAGAAATATGGTAGAAAGGTCAGGGAAGGGCAGAATTGAAGGGCCAAGGTAGAGAGTAGAGAGACGTTCTCAGAAGGTCTTACTTGTTCTCTCCCTACCCTTCAATCGACTGTCCATCCCATTACAATTTTTCTGCCCTCCATTCCCCAAGCCAGACCTCTCCATCCCCCAAGCTTCTCCCCAAGCCAGGCCTCTCCATCCCCCAAGCTTCTTCCCAAGCCAGACCTCTTCATCCCCCAAGCTTCTCCCCAATCCAGCCCTCTCCACCCCCAAGCTTCTCCCCAATCCAGGCCTCTCCATCCCCCAAGCTTCTTCTCAAGCCAGGCCTCTCCATCCCCCAAGCTTCTCCCCAAGCCAAGCCTTTCCATACCCCAAGCCTCTCCCCATCTACCTGCCACTTCAACTCTACAGATAGAATATTAAGAGGTTAAGAGGCAGAGAATAACAAAAGAGCAGCATCACCCTGCCCATCCCTCTACCCTGCCCATCCCATTACCCTGCCCAGACCTCTACCCTTCCACTAGCCCCTTCCTGGGCCCCTACCAACACACCTAGTGCTTACCCTCTCGAACCCTACCAACACAATTGCCTCTAGCCCCTTCTGCCCTACCAACACAGTCCTGCCCTTGTCCCTTACACAACACTCCTACCCTCTTGCCCCTTAGCTCTGCCACTCTGTCTATACTCCTGCCCTGCCCTTTGCCCTTACTACTCTGCCATTGCCTCTTGCCCTTACTACTCCTGCCCTCTTGCCCCTTACTCTACTGCTCTGCCCATTGCCCTCTTGCCCTTACTACTCTGCCCTTGCCCTCTTGCCCCTTACTGCTCTGCCCTTGCCCTCTTGCCCCTTACTACTCTGCCCTTGCCCTCTTGCCCCTTACTACTCTGCCCTTGCCCTCTTGCCTCTTACTACTCTGCCCTTGCCCTCTTGCCCCTTACTACTCTGCCCTTGCCCTCTTGCCCCTTACTACTCTGCCCTTGCCCTCTTGCCTCTTACTACTCTGCCCTTGCCCTCTGTGCTGCCCTTACTACTCTGCCCTTGCCCTCTTGCCCCTTACTACTCTGCCCTGCCCTCTTGCCCCTTACTACTCTGCCCTTGCCCTCTTGTCCCCTTACTACTCTGCCCTTGCCCTCTTGCCCCTTACTACTCTGCCCTTGCCCTCTTGCCCCTTACTACTCTGCCCTTGCCCTCTTGCCCCTTACTACTCTGCCCTTGCCCTCTTGCCCCTTACTACTCTGCCGCTGCCCTCTTGCCCCTTACTACTCTGCCCCTGCCCTCTTGCCCCTTACTACTCTGCCCCTGCCCTCTTGCCCCTTACTACTCTGCCCTGCCCTCTTGCCCCTTACTACTCTGCCCCTGCCCTCTTGCCCCTTACTACTCTGCCCTTGCCCTCTTGCCCCTTACTACTCTGCCCTGCCCTCTTGCCCCTTACTACTCTGCCCTGCCCTCTTGCCCCTTACTACTCTGCCCTTGCCCTCTTGCCCCTTACTAATCTGCCGCTGCCCTCTTGCCCCTTACTACTCTGCCCTTGCCCTCTTGCCCCTTACTACTCTGCCGCTGCCCTCTTGCCCCTTACTACTCTGCCGCTGCCCTCTTGCCCCTTACTACTCTGCCCCTGCCCTCTTGCCCCTTACTACTCTGCCCCTGCCCTCTTGCCCCTTACTACTCTGCCCTGCCTCTTGCCCCTTACTACTCTGCCGCTGCCCTCTTGCCCCTTACTACTCTGCCCCTGCCCTCTTGCCCCTTACTACTCTGCCCCTGCCCTCTTGCCCCTTACTACTCTGCCCTGCCCTTGCCCTATACTCTGCCCCTTCTCTTGCCTACTCCTGCCCTGCCCTTTTGCTACTACTCTGCCCTGCCCTCTTGCCCCTTACTACTCTGCCCTGCCCTTTTGCCCCTTACTACTCTGCCCTGCCTCTTGCCCCTCTACACTCTGCTCCTGCCCTCTTGCCCCTTACTACTCTGCCCTTGCCCTCTTGCCCTTACTACTCTGCCCTTGCCCTCTTGCCCCTTACTACTCTGCCCTGCCCTCTTGCCCCTTACTACTCTGCCCTTGCCCTCTTGCCCCTTACTACTCTGCCGCTGCCCTCTTGCCCCTTACTACTCTGCCCTTGCCCTCTTGCCCCTTACTACTCTGCCCTTGCCCTCTTGCCACTTACTACTCTGCCCTTGCCCTCTTGCCACTTACTACTCTGCCGCTGCCCTCTTGCCCCTTACTACTCTGCCCTTGCCCTCTTGCCCCTTACTACTCTGCCCTTGCCCTCTTGCCCCTTACTACTCTGCCGCTGCCCTCTTGCCCCTTACTACTCTGCCGCTGCCCTCTTGCCCCTTACTACTCTGCCCTTGCCACTTACTACTCTGCCCCTGCCCTCTAGTCCCTTACCCACAACACTCGTAGGCTCCATCACGCCGCTCTTCATGCACTCCACATACCTATGACATACCTATGTCACCATCTCAGCCCGATTTCGTACTAATAGTATTTCAGTGTTATTACCTATGATATACCTTTGATGTACTCTTGATATACCTTTAATATACCTTTGATACACCTTTGATATACCTTTAATATACCTTTGATACACCTTTGATGTACTCTTGATATACCTTTAATATACCTTTGATACACCTTTGATGTACTCTTGATATACCTTTGATACACCTTTGATGTACTTTTGATATAACTTTGATATATCTTTGAAGGGTATCGAGAGTTTTGCTACTCTGGCAGCCAGGCCTGTCTGGTGCTTGCCTGATTTCTGCTACTGCCGGCGGGTGGCTGGACCATATATCCATCACAGCCTGGTTGATCTGACACTTACCTACGTATCTGGAGTGTTCAGAGAGGTCAGCGCCCTCACGCCCCGGTCCTAGACCAGGCTTTCCCAGTGGATGACCCGATCAACCAGGCTGTTGGTGCTAGTCGCATGAAACCCAACCTAAGGACCACAACCCGGGTGATCAAGCACTGACTTGACAAACTTGTTCAGTTTCTTCTATAAGACAGTCAGAGGTCTGTTGGTAATATCTCCTTATGTATGAATGGAGGACGTTGAAAAGTCTTGGTCCTATCACACTTGTTGATTTTTTCTCTAGTGTATTCATTGCAACCCTGCTTTACAGTGGGGGTACTTTGCGTCGCCTGCCAAGCCTCTTACTGTCATGGGCAATGATTTGTGTGTGTGCAGATTTGGGACTAATCCTTCTATAATTTTCCATGTGTAGATTATAATGTATCTCGCCTTGGCGGAAGCTCATGTCCAACTTCCTCTTGAAAATTTCTACACTTGTAAGGTGTTAGTCAGGGCGCACGGATGTTGATACAGTGTTGTATTACTGTGCCCACGGCGCCCCCCGTTTTTCACTGGGTTTATTTTATACATTCTTCCATATGTCTCATTCCAGTATGTTATGACAGTAAGTACATATTTAGGATTTTGAGGCTTTCCCAGGCTGTAAATGATGTCTGTATCTGTTCCAGGTCTGATGTCTATCCTGCCCTGAACGGGGCCGTCATCTCTGAACAAAACTAAAAACGAAAGAACAAAAGCTATTCTAATAGTGTCCCCTTGGCACTATTTTGCTTGTTTTGAAAGTTCTCATCATTCACCCCATCATGGTTGTTGTTGTGATATTTGTCGCACTATATTCTTTGAAAGAAAGGTCAGTTGAAATAATGACTCCTAGGTCATTCACGTGATCATCTTTGGGTTTCGTAAAGCTCCTATTTCGAATTCTTCATTATTTCCTTATCTAAGCAGCTGGAGCGTATCACAACTGAACGTCATGTTGTTCTCCACTGACCACTGCAAAACCCTAATATCTTTCTGCATTTTTTTTCTGAGTTTCAGCCACAGATGATACAAAACTGGTGAGTGTTTTTATCAGTTTGCTATGAGGATAAAAAACAGTAGAGGCACAAGGACTGTACCTTGGTACTGAGCTTTTTACCTCGCTGGATTATGCTCTGTTTAGTACTACTCTGAGTTCTATTTCTCAGAAAGTTGAAAATCCATTTGCCTTCCTTCCCCGTTATACTTATGGCCCCCATTTTGTGTGCAATCACCTCATCTCTGATCACTACTGTCAGATGCCTTTGCTCAAGTCTGCAGATGAGGTCGTTAGTGTAGAGTACTACAGGTCTGCAGATGAGGTCTGGAGAACCCACTGGAAGACTCACTGGAAGACTTGGTTTACATCGGCTGGAAGGTTTACTGTGTCCTCGATTGATATCACTCATGTAAATTCAAGTATCACCTGCGACAGATGTTTTAAATGTCAGTGTCTCTTGTGTGACAAAAAGAACTGGAGACAGCACTGCGCCTCGAGGAACCTACCTTTCTTTCCGCGCTCACTTTTGACGTTATTACTATTGCACACATTTTGTGTGCTACTACACCGCCACGCTTGGCAATGCCGGGTTTGCGAGAATAAAAAAAAAAAAGAAGCTCTTGGAACCGGTTAAGTACATCACGGCCGCTGTCTACCCTCACATATACAGCCACTCTCGTCTCTTCCTCTCTCACTTCTTCCGTTAACCTTTTCCTCACCATCTCTCTCCCCTCTCCAACATTTGTGCACTGTCTCCCCTCCACCCTTTCCTCCCCACTCCTCACCCGTCTCGCCACTGTGTAAATCTGTAAAATACTCATTCCATCTGGCCAGTATCGTTCTTTTATGGTTACTGACATTTACTGCTACTTAATAATGGCTGAATTTTGGGGTGGAGAGCTGAGTGTCCCAGTGTGGCACACGCCAGCTGCCAGCCACGTCCTCACGCACCAGCTGCCAGTCACGCCATACACGCCCTCATGCACCAGCTGCCTGTGATAGACCGCTGATTCGCTGATCAACCAGGTTGTTGCTGCTTGTCTTTAATGGACATCACAACCTGGCCGATCAGGCACTTGCTGCAGAAAACGATATGCTTTTCTCTTCGGAACTTCCTTATTCCGGAAATATATCTTGTAGCAAACAGTTATGAGGATGCCTTCACCAAATTTGATTTTAACAACAAGAACATCGACTGGATCAAATACAACATCTTAATGAAACATGCGGGGAAGTTAGAGTAGGCTCTGTGGTAATGTATGCTCAACACATTCCCCTAAGAAAAAAGAAGAGAAGATGTAAACTAGAAGGAGAGAGATGTTCCCTCTACAAGCGAACACGAAGAATCACAGAAAGAAAAGACTTACTAGGGAAATAGAAAATACTGAACTTGAGTTAAATGAATCTACAGGACCCAGGAGAGACAGGAGCTAAAAACCATAAATGAAACTTGAAAGAAATCCCACATATTTCTTTTCATATGAAAAAAAAAAGGCAAAAAAACACATCCAGTATTGGGACCTTGCTTAAAGATGGGGCTTACACTGATGACAGCAAAGAAATGAGTGAGATATTGAAGTTTAAATATGACTGTGTTTAGTGAGCCGTTAATCAGACAATCCAAATGATTTTTGTATGAATAAGACTCAAAACCCTGCCAACATTTCCAAAATCTCTGACAAAACCTCAACACCACTGGATTTTGAGAAAGCCATTGACAACATGCCCACACACACTGCCCCAGGCCCTGACTTGTGGAACTCTGTGCTCATCAAGAACAGCAAGTAACCCCTATCTAGTGCCTGATGTATGCAGTGAAGAATGTCTTGGCATAGAGGTCATCCCACAGATGCTAAAAACAAGGAATATTGCCTCATTCCATAAAAGTGACAATAAATCAATAGCAAAGAACTATAAACCAATAGCTCTAACGTCTCACATCATAAAAATCTTTGAAAGGGGTCTAAGAAGCAAGATCGCCAACCACTTGGGTCCCAACACTTGCACAATCCAGGGCAGCATAGGTTTAGAGCAGGTCGATCCTGCCTCTCACAACTACTTTGCCACTATGAATGTATTGGAGGACAAGCATAATGAATATGTAATATACAGAGACCTTGCAGAAGCCTTCGACAAGTGCAATAAATAGTGTAATAGCGCACAAAATGAGTACTAAGGGAATAAATGGAAAAGTGGGCAGATGGATCCTTAACTTTCTATCCAAGAGAACACAAAAGGTAATAGAAAACATGGTTAAGTCTGAGGCTGCCACAGTGTGCAGGTCTGTTCCACAAGGTACAGTACTGGCTCCCATCCTTTTCCTCATCCTCATATCTGACATTGACGGCGATGTAAACTGTCGTCTTTTGCAGACGATACTAGAATTTACATGAGAGTATCATCCACCGAGGACACTGTAAATCTTCAAGTGCATATAAGCCAAGTCTTCCAAAGAGCTACAGAAAACAATGTGATGTTCAGTGAAGACAAATTGCAGCTACTCCGTTATGGAAAACTTAAGGAATTAAAAGCTAGAACGGGTATAAAAATTCTAGCCACACAATAGAGCAAAAATCTATGTGAAGGACTTAGGAGTGATAATGTCAGAGGATCTCACCTAGAAGGATCACAACAGTCATTATCACAACTGTCAGGAAAATGATAGCATGGATAATATCAATCTTCAAAATAAGCAAAAGATAATCCCCTTTAAGTTATTTGTTCTATCTAGGCTAATATATTGCTGTACAATGACTGCACATACAAGTTCAGTATATCACCTCAATTACTGGAAACGTTTGAAGTCCCTTGACTGGTACTCCTTGGAGCCCAGAGGAGAAAGGTACATCATAATTTACACCTGGAAAATCCTAGAGGGACTGGTCCCAAATCTGCACACAGAAATCACTCCCTAAGAAAGCAAAAGACTGCAGACAGTGCAGTAAACCACCAATGAAAAGCAAGGGTGCCATGGGTACACTGAGAAAAACACAAATGTCATGGGCCCAAGGCTATTCAACAGCCTCCCATCATACATAAGGAAGGTTACCAATAGATCCCTATCTGTCTTCAAGAGGGAACGGGACAGATACCTGAAGTCAGTGCCCGATCAGCCGGGCTCTGGTTCGTGCGTTGAATTGCAATGATCCACTGGAAGGCCTGGTCAAGGAGTGAGCCGCGGGGGCGTTGACCCTTGGAACGACCTCCAGGTAGGTAGACAAGCAGGGTTATTAGGCAATGTTCCAGTAGGTCAGGAATTACCTGAATGAAAGAAGGTAGAAAGTAACAGTAATGGATGAGACATCAGAGTGGGAGAGAGAGAGTAACGAGTGGACTTCCCCAAGAATCAGACTGTTGCCAAGTGCGGGGGCACAGGGGCGAGGAGACATCAATGGAAACTGACGACACAGATTAGCCACAGGGATGTTAGGAAATAATTCATCACACTCAGCTGACTATAACGTGAAATGAGCTAAATAAAGGAGAGAAAGAGAACTGCATTAACAGTTTCAACACTGGGTATGACAGGGGGCAATAATGGGGGCAATAATGACAACGATTGTGGCTGGAGAGGGAAGCCAGGGACTAAGACTCGACCCTGGCAAACACAACTGTGTGAGTACACACACACTTCTCCCATCATTACCTATACATGATGCCCAGAACACACAAGGGTGTGTTTTGGAATAGGGAGAGACGGAAGGGTGGATGGGAGGGGAATGGATGGATGAACTGACTGGGAATAAGGGGAGGGGGAAAATGGATACGTGAGGAACAAATGGAGGGAGAAAAATGGATGGATAGGTAGGTGGGAAGGAGCGATAGATGTGGACGGATGAAAGTTGGTTGACTGGGAGGGACTGGAAGAGAAGGGAAAAGGACGGGAGGGTCAATAATGGGAAGACAGATGAGCAAAGGGGTAGTCGATGGAATGAGGGGAAAAGATGAAAGGATAGACAGGGAGCAATGTATAATGTACCATCAGACAGACTGCATCACTCACATGTGTAGCAACACGGTTTGTTATGTAGGAGGGGCTGAGTCATAGCTCCTGACCCCACCTCTTAACTCTTATCTACTGGATTCACACATTTCTAGCCCCCGGTCTACCTGCGACGGGTGACCAGAGTTTTCCTGTCTACTCTTTAAGCTGCGCATAGTGTTTGTCTCCATCTCTGCTTCTCGTGCATTCTATTTACTTCGCCAAGGCTGAAGTAGTAGTTCCTACCATCACTATGACTCCTTTTTCTCTTTTCTTGCCCTCTGTGTTCACAGTCTCTCGCTCCTCGCATCTCAAACAGACTTTGTGTACTCACCTATTTGTGGTTGCAGGGGTCGATTCACAGCTCCTGGCCCAGCCTCTTCGCTGGTCGCTACTAGGCCCACTCTCTCCCTGCTCCATGAGCTTTATCGTATCTCTCCTTAAAGCTATGTATGGATTCTGCCTCCACTACATCACTCTCCAGATTGTTCCACTTCTTGACAACTCTATGACTGAAGAAATACTTCCTAACATCCCTGTGACTCAGTGTATATATGTGTGTGTGTGTGTGTGTGTGTGTGTGTGTGTGTGTGTGTGTGTGTGTGTGTGTGTGTGTCTACCTGCGCATGAATATGCGTGACTGACAGTAGTCGTACGTGTTTTGCGTAATGAAACACATGCACCCACGTTGACACGCACATGCCTTACGGATCTCTCTCTCTCTCTCTCTCTCTCTCTCTCTCTCTCTCTCTCTCTAACCAAATTCCTCCCAGAGTTCCAATCTTTGTTCATAAGTGATCTCAGGGACGCCCCCAAACAAGTGATTTCAGGGACGCCCAGAATTGATCTCAGGGATGCCCACAAGTGATCTCAGGGACGCCCACAAGTGATCTCAGGGACGCCCACAAGTGATCTCAAGGACGCCCACAAGTGATCTCAAGGACGCCCACAAGTGATCTCAGGGACGCCCACAAGTGATCTCAGGGACGCCCACCAGTGATCTCAGGGACGCCCACAAGTGATCTCAGGGACGCCCACAAGTGATCTCAGGGACACCCACAAGTGATCTCAGGGACGCCCACAAGTGATCTCAGGGACGCCCACAAGTGATCTCAGGGACGCCCACAAGTGATCTCAGGGACGCCCACAAGTGATCTCAGGGACGCCCACAAGTGATCTCAGGGACGCCCACAAGTGATCTCAGGGACGCCCACAAGTGATCTCAGGGACGCCCACAAGTGATCTCAGGACGCTCACAAGTGATCTCAGGGACGCCCACAAGTGATCTCAGGGACGCAAACAAATGAACTCAGGGATGCCGACATATGATCTAAGGGGACGTCCACAAGTGATCTAACGGACGTCCACAAGTGATCTAAGGAACGCCCACAAGTGATCTCATGGACGCCCACAAGTGATCTCAGGGACGGCCACAAGTTATCTCAGGGACGGCCATAAGTGATTTCAGGGACGGCCACAATTGATCTCAGGGATGAAAACAAATGAACTCAGCGACGCCCACAAATCTCAGGGACGCCCACAAGTGATCTCAGGGAGACCCACAAGTGATGTCAGGGACGCCCACAAATCTCAGGGACGACCATAAGTGATCTTAGGGACTCTCACAAATGATCTAAGGGACACCCACAGATGATCTCAGGGACGCGAACAAATGATCTCAGGGACGCTTACAAGTAATCTCAGGGGCGCCCACAAATGATCTCAGGGACGCCCACAAGTGATCTCAGGGACTCCCACAAGTGATCTCAGGAGCGCCCACAAATGATCTCAGGGACGCTTACAAGTGATCTCAGGGACGCCCACAAGTGATCTCAGGGACGCCCACAAGTGATCTCAGGGACAAGGGCGCCCACAAAATGATCTCAGGGACGCCCACAAGTGATCTCAGGGACGCCCACAAGTGATCTCAGTAAACCTCCAAGCTAACATAAACCAAGTCCCCCAGTGGGTCACTGACAACAAAATGATGTTCAACGAGGACAAATTTCAGCTACTTTATGGAAAGAGTGAGGAAATAAAGACTGAAGCCGCGGGGGCGGTGACCCCCGGAATACCCTCCAGGTAGATTCCAGGTAGACTGGAGAATGTGCATAGAACCTTCACTGCTCGTATAGATTCAGTCAAGTACCTAATTTACTGGGAATGCTTGAATTTCCGTTACCTGTACTCCTTGGAAAGTAGGCAAGAAAGATACATTATAATCTTTTCCTGGAAAATTCTTGGATTGTCGCCAAATCTGCACACACAATCATTTCCCATGAAAGTAAGAGGCTTCGCAGGCGGTGCAAAATACCCTCAATGAAAAGCAGAGATGCAATGAGTAACTAAGGAAAAATTCAATAAGTGGAAATTACTCGAAACTTTTCTGTGTCCTCCCTTCATATATAAGGGATATTACTAATATTCCCCAGGCTGTCTACAAGAGAGAACTGGAGAAGTTTCGAGTCAGTGCCTCATCAACCGAGCTGTGGTGCTTATGTTGGAATGTTTGCCAAGGACCAACAGCCTTTTTTAATAAGGTCATCCATCAGCAAGTCTGGTCTGGGTCCTGGACGTGAGGTCTTGGACCCTCGGAACACTCTAGGCAGACTTCAGGTAGGTAGGTTCCGGACAAGGGTTTCATTCTTCGTAAACATATAGTGGAATTTCCCAGTCTGCATCCACCACTCTAGTCCCCTTTAGTGGATTGCCTGTTCCTTTTCGCCATCAACGTATGAACCATCTGGGACCAATTTTACAGGTGATTCTTAGCTTGGCTTTCCATATGTATATTGGGTTCTCCGCAGTTTTCTGGACTGCTGTTTATTCCCTGTGTTCCTTCCGTCTGAGTGTTTCTTGATAGTTCTCAGTTTTGTAAATGTTTCGTTTCCTTTCCAAAAAGCCAGGTGTATGACCGGGCTGTGGGGCGCCATGATCACCGGAACCATTAATAAGTTTGAGGACACGTCCGGTAAAGACTGCCGGATATTGTTCGTAAGCCGACTGCTTATTTCGACAGCAGTGCCACCTTCCTATATAACGAACTTAAGTTATCCGGAATGTTCAGTAATCGATCAGTGGTTCTGGTTATTGTGGTCTGGATGGTACGAGGGACAGACGGAAGGTGCAGGTACTTCATCCTAGGAACTAGGTGGTCCCTTGTCTTTGATGAGGAGTTCTGGGAGTTTTCTACTTCCGTGTGTACTAGGCAGTCCCTAGTGTCTTAGGTTATTAGATACCTGGCCCTGAGAACTAGGGAGTCCCTAGCGTCCTAGGTTATCAGGTATCTGGTCCAGGGAACTAGGAAGCCCCTGATATCGTGAGGTACCAGGTACCTGATCATGAGGATGAAATTAACTACCCTTCCCTCCCCCACTATCCATCACTCTCTCCATCTATACACTTCACCTTTTCTCTGAATCGTCCTTCCAACTTTTCAACTTTTTCTGCCAATGATGATGCTGGAGTCACTTGTTATCTCCAGGCTGGAACAATGTATACCAGCGACTCCCTTCAAGGCAGGTGAGATTACTGAGGTGGATAACGTAGAGAGGGCTCTCACTGCCCGCATACATTCAATCTGTCTCACTTACATCACATTTCTCTCTCCCTCCATGCCAATTTCCGTCCTAATCTCCCTCTTATTTCCCATCTATTTTACCTATATACCCCTTCTAGTTTATTCTCCCTCCCTCTCTCCTTCCCCTCCCTCTACTCAAGACCCCTTCAATCAGCGTACGCACGCACCCACCACCCCACTCCCTCTCCCTCTCCCTCCCAATCATTCCAGTTCCCACCCTCAGTTCTATTCACTCCATCACCCTATCCCAATTCACTCCCGATTTCCACCCATATTCACACCAGTTTCTTCTTCTCACACCCCGCTGTTTCTTTCACTTTAATTCATTTATGTTCCCCCCTTTTCTCTCTCTCTCTCTCTCTCTCTCTCTCTCTCTCTCTCTCTCTCTCTCTCTCTCTCTCTCTCTCTCTCTCAGGAAAAAAGTCTACAAATAAGAGGAGAACATTACGGCAGGGAGAGTATATTGGCGTCTTTTGTGTGGTGTTGGGAAGCACCATTAAGTGGAAGGTATGTGCCTTAATTATGGCACAGAGGAAAACTCCCACTTACACTCCTGTAGCCTCAACGTGGAATATATGCCAGCGTGTTATTATAGTGTGCATTACCCAACCCTGGGAAAAATGCATGCAAGATGGGAGACAGGAGAGAGAGAGAGAGAGAGAGAGAGAGAGAGAGAGAGAGAGAGAGAGAGAGAGAGAGAGAGAGAAAGGGTGGTAAACAATGACTTGATCATGAATAATAAAAACATTTTTGCCGTATTTTAGGTAATTACATTTTTGCACGTTAAATTATTTACATTACTTTCCATTACTGAACTTCGGTGACTTATACTACATCTTATACATCACCTTATTTTATAGCATTTTGCCTAGTTTTTTTTTATAGTGGAAAAAATGTATTACCACATCTTCATCTTCATAATGAGTATTATCATCATCGTTTATTGCCCGAGTCAGTTCGTGTCTCCTGGCTGCCTCTTGACCTGGCTGCCTCTTGACCTGGCTGACTGACTGTGGCTAACTAGCAGTGCTATGTGGCCGGCTTGTGACAATATTCTGACGGACGTTGAGGCGATAGAGCGATGAAATTACGCGAGTGAACACACAGGGCGCGTTTCTATGTTTCTGTAAACACAGGGAAGGGATGTCAGGACTCTGCTGTGGTGAACCAAAGTGTGTTGTCAGGGTTGTTATTGTGGGTTCCCGTGTGCTGCTCGTCACTGTGTGTGACTGAAGGAATGAATATCGATCAGAGAAAGGCGGTCCAAATAACCAGCACTTAGGAAACAAAGTAATGACGTTTCGGTCCGACTAGGAGCATTAATAAATCACAAGTCGGGCCGAAACGTCGTTATAAGATTCAGTCTAAGTGAGAGTTATTTGAGTTATTGTTCTAGCCACGGTATTGTATGCAAATTTTAAGAAGTGAATTAAATAATAAAACATTTGAAAATATACGCAGAAAATTTAATTAACAAGAAAAGATTAGAGAGAGGTATTGATAAACAGTGAGAGGTATGCTAGTGCATTTATTTCTTTAAGCATCAAGTTCCAGTCCTAAGGATTAACTACAGTAGAGAGAAGGATGAAAGTTTAGTTTTTCCTCCCTCTTCTTGCCTATAGCGCCGTCCTATCATGGAGGTGGTATGCATTCCACCTTCATGATTTTTCAAAGGCACAATTTTTTATGTACCTTTCTCGCCTATGTTCCAAGGAATACAGATGAGGAACTTCAAACATTCTCAGTAGTTTTGATACACGACTCCACTGATAGCATTTCTGTTATCGCTTTCTGTTTGGTCCCCTACTGTTCAATGTCCTCCCTCCCTCCATGTATAATGGAAATTACCAACAACCCTATGGGTGTCTTCAAGAGGGAACTGGACAAGTTCCTCAAATGAGTTCCTGTCCAGCCGAGCTGGGGTTCGTACGTTGGGCTGCGTGCGGCCAGCAGTAACAACTGGTTGATCACGTCTTGGTTCACTGGAAAGCCTGGTCTGGGACCGGGCCGCGGGGGTATTGACTTCCAAAAGTCTCCTTCACGTATCTCAGATTTCCATGCCTGGCAGCAATGCCTGGCACTAATGTACAAGGAGTCTCAACAAGTAGGCAGGTATGGCAACCCTGTCCAGATGGCATCGTACTGGGAGTATAACATATTCGTAATGATCAATTCTTATTACTTATGATGCAAAGTGATGTGGTTTATAAATATTCGCTGCGTATATTTATTATTTTCCCGTTGGAGATAAACACAAATTCTCGTAGTTTTCTCTTCACTGTATTCTTTCTGTAGTCTTGTCTCGGCTCTAGACTCCTGTAGTACTGTCTCGGCACTATACTCCTGTAGTTCTGTCTCGGCACTATACTCCTGTAGTACTGTCTCGGCACTATACTCCTGTAGTTCTGTCTCGGCACTATACTCCTGTAGTTGTGTCACGGCACTATACTCCTTCCTTGGCCTACTGGTATTTTGTGGCTCGTGTGTTTACCACAATTTATGTGATCTGTGTGACTTGCAAGTTTACCAAGTTCAGTTTATCACTGCGTAAACATCAATAACCTTTAACTGTCTCTTTTGTTTTATTTACACTTCACATACGACTCTTACACCACATGCCACAGACTCTCTTCTCTTGTGACAACACTAGAAATCTCCCACATAAAACCCTGAGCACTTTTTAACGAGCTCACCTCGTTATCCCTTTATTTATTTGCTTTTATATATCCGTTATTGACTTTAAACGCTAATGTACTTCTTTGGTGTATCTGACGCAATGGCTTTTTTTTTTAAATTTTGTTCACTGATAGTGTGGAAAAAATCACACGATTTCCCTCCCTAAGTTGGAGGGAAAGGAGGGGCAACATGCAGACCCGCCTATGCCTATGGGTGGTGCCACATTATACATTCTTAATTTGTAAGACTTAATATAGTAATGAAGCCTCCATAGGCTAATGTACTATACACTACTGCTTATACGTGTTCAAGCTAAGTTAGAGTTAAACATAGCTTAGTAACTACAGCACCTCATAACCTCCACAATTATGGGCAGTAGGCACTTGTACCAGCCAGTTTGAGTGCCCTGACTGACCGCCCGGCGGCCCCTAACGGCTAGTCACTCGTGAAATATAGTAAGTGGATGACGAAATATCCTAAAGCTGTGTAGTGAAGTATTTTAACATTCGATAACACATTATAACCCGAATTAGATACATTTCAATGTGATAACAGCTATCTCGCCAGTGTACTAGGTAGTTACACGTGACTCATACAGGTATCTCATGTGACCACGGCCCACAGCTCCATGCAAGTACCCTGAAGTAGTATTGAATGCACATTCTTTGTACTTTAGGACCACATGTAAAGGGTCTAGCCGATAACCTCCACCAGAGATCTACAGTGCAACATCTCCACACAACTGTCCATGTGTGAGAGGTATGTAAGAATTAATTCAGGTAACTAGGAATGAGATGGCAGGTTCCTAGTCTGGATTCCACTAACTTAACCAGTCTGAACATACAGACACCCTCTGTTCTACACAGATAGCACTGCATCACTGCAGCAACTTCCACTAGTCTGCTCTGGCCACCAGAGACGCCATCTCTACACTGCTTCACTGCTACTCTTACCATCTTCGGGCATCTACTTCAAGGTCTTCAAGACTGTTGGACTGAACACCTTTCAAAGATGAGGGACTGATCCCCTCAAACTGCTTCATGTCTTCTACCTTCTTCAACATTATTCTCTGTATTAGACTGATAAAGCCACTGGTGGGCGAAATGTCTCCATAGTAAAGATACCCAAGTTTTGCATATGTCTATTATTTTTCAGCTTGTCAGTTTTGCAAAGCATTATCATGCAGCATAATGGTGTTCTCTTATCGGGCCTATAGTGCCCCTTCTTTTCAGTAGATTTATTTTAAACATTCTTCTGTACCTCTCACTCCATTACTTTATTATGGTCGTGTGTAGCTAAGCCTGTCTAGTACCTTTGAAATACCTTTGAATAGTTTCGAGAGTTTCTCTACTTTCTGAGCCAGGCCATGGGCCAGGCTCGTTTGCTGCTTGCCTGGTCAATCAGGCTGGTGCTGCTGGAGACCCGCTGCCCCACATATCCGTCACAGCCTGGTTGATCTGGCACCTGGTAAAGATACTTGTCCAGTTTCCTCTTGAAGGATGTGAATGAATGGTTCAGAGAACCGACGAGTTGGTAAATTAGACACATATGCAACACTTGGGTATCTTTATTGAGGAAACGTTTCGCCACACAGTGGCTTCATCAGTCCATACAAAGGAGAATCGTGAAGAACAGGAGGAGTGTGAGGTTGTCAGGCCCTCAATCTTCAGACGATGTTGTCAGTCCATCAATCTTGAATAGAATAACAGCATATGAGCAGAGGAACCTTATATACTGTAGATAGGAGAGGTGCAGCAGTAGTAGGAGGTGTCACATTTGTTCAATGTGGAAGTAGGTCGTGCCCAAGGAATAGGCAAGCGAAGAAATCCCTGTATTAAGATACCAAGATGTTGCAGTGTCAGACAGGATGTGAATGAATGGTTCAGAGAACCGACGAGTTGGTAAATTAGACACATATGCAACACTTGGGTATCTTTATTGAGGAAACGTTTCGCCACACAGTGGCTTCATCAGTCCATACAAAGGAGAATCGTGAAGAACAGGAGGAGTGTGAGGTTGTCAGGCCCTCAATCTACAGTATATAAGGTTCCTCTGCTCATATGCTGTTATTCTATTCAAGATTGATGGACTGACAACATCGTCTGAAGATTGAGGGCCTGACAACCTCACACTCCCTGTTCTTCACGATTCTCTAGGCTGATGGACTGTGGAAACGTTCCTCTACAAGTACCCGTGTTGCATGGTTAATTTCCTTCCTCTTGAAGGCTTCTACACTGGTTCCAGCCGTGTTTCGGAGATCTTCTGGTAAGACGTTGAATAGTCTGGGACCCCGGATGTCGATACAGTGCTCCCTTATTGTACCCACAGCATCCCTGCTCCTCATTGGGTTTATTTTACATTTCCTCCCATATCTCTCACTCCAGTATGTTGTTATGACAGTGTGCAGATTTGGGACCAGGCCCTCAAGTACTTTCCATGTATATATTATCATGTATCTCTCTCTCCTCCGCTCCAATGAGTACATGTTCAAGACTTGAAAGCGTTCCCAATAATTTAGATGTTTCACTGGCTCAATGTGAGCCGTAAACGATCTCTTTATTTGTTCCAGCTCTGATATTTCTCCTGCTTTGAACGGGGCCGTCAGCACTGAGCAATATTCTAAGTGAGGGAGCACTAGCGATTTGAAGAGTGTCACCATCGGCATTATTTCCCTTGTTTTGAAAGTTCTCAATACCCACCCCGTCATCCTCCTGGCTGTTGCGATCTTTGTCTTGTTATGGTCTTTAAAAGAAAGATCTGCTAACATAATCACTTCCAAGTCCTTTACGTGTTCCTTTCGTTCTATTTGGTGACCCTCTTGAGTTTTGTATATAGTGTTCCTTTTGAGTTCTTCATTCTTTCCATCGACAGCAGAGGCTTCAAAATTCGTACCTGCACAAATGAGGTATCACATAGTCCTTGGATTGCGTCCCCCACCCCCCGTCTCATCTACGACTTATGGACAGATAAGATAACCGTGCAAGTCGATTAGTCTCTAGCCTGGACCCAGCCTGGATGATCTGTCATTTTAGCAGTGCTTTCAACACCGAAGAAATGTGGGTGGCCTTACTGTTTTGTATAAGGCCAATGTTAAATAACAAAAAAAGGCACAATACCGTGACTGGAACAATACACAAATTACCCGCACATAGAAGAGAGGAGCTTACGACGATGTTTCGGCCCAACTTGGACCATTTACAAAGTCACACTAACAAAAAGGAGAGAAGGAGGGAGTATACATAGGCCAGCAGACAGGGACGGGAACGAGCACTGCAGTGCTCCTCTTTCTTAGTATATGACTGACTCCACTACTTCCAATATTACTCCTCCACCACTTCCTCTCTCGTTCCCGTCCCTGTCTGCTGGCCTATATATACTCACTCTTTCTCTCCTTTTTGTTAGTGTGACTTTGTAAATGGTCCAAGTCGGGCCGAAACATCGTCGTAAGCTCCTCTCTTCTATGTGCGGGTTATTTGTGTAAGGCCGATGTTGACAAGATACCTCGCCTGACACGTAGAGCGAGAAGACAATTTTTATAGCACAAAACAGGTAGCAAACACCAACTACACAGTCTCTGTGCCTTTCTCAAGTTCATCACTTCATCTGCAATCATTACTGATAGCTGCTGGCGTGCGGCCAGCATTAATAGCCTGGTTGATTAGGCCTTCATCCTCCAGGAGGCCTGATCTGAGACCAGGCCACGGGGAAATTGACCCCCGGAAACGTCCTTCAAGTACTCTTCATCACGACCAACTAAATTCTATGTCCCACAACTGGCTCCAACTTCATCCCATTCCCTGTTTGCAAGCTTCATAACACTAAAGAGTTAATGAAGTCTATACTAGGAAGGCTTTTATATAAGCTGAGGCAGGTAAGAAGTCTTAGCTTGTAAACAAAGGTAGGAACTCTCGGCCTAAGCCTGCAAAAACCCTTGTGTTAAAAACGAGAGAAAGAGAGAGAGAGAGAGAGAGAGAGAGAGAGAGAGAGAAGAGAGAGAGAGAGAGAGAGAGAGAGAGAGAGAGAGAGAGAGAGAGAGAGAGAGAGAGAGAGAGAGAGAGAGAGAGAGACTGGAAAGGCATATATGAATGTTGAGGAATTTTTCGTAGTCACATAAAGGACTGGTAACAATATTATACAGCTACTTAGTATCATAAACAACGCTGACCAGTGTTATTGGTTCTCGGAATCTCCGTCTCTGTGGCACCTCCTCATGAAGCTGTGTATGGAGGTTTCCTATGGCTTATTTGTGTACCTGTGACAAGTCTTGAATTTTTTCTAGTGCCACATCGCAGCGTCAACATTGCAAAGCAGCATCAATGAGGTTGCAAATCAGCATTGAGGTTATAAAGCAGCATCAATGAGGTTACAAAGCAGCATCAATGAGGCTATAAAGCAGCATCAATGAGGTTACAAAACAGCATCAATAAAGTTATAAAGCAGCATCAATGAGGTTATAAAACATCAATAAAGTTATAAAGCAGCATCAATGAGGTTACAAAACAGCATCAATAAAGTTATAAAGCAGCATCAGTGAGGTTACAAAACAGCAACAATAAAGTTATAAAGCAGCATCAATGAAGTTATAAAGCAGCATCAATGTGGTTATAAAGCAGCATCAATGAGGTTACAAAACAGCATCAATGAGGTTATAAGGCAGCATCAATGAGGTTACAAACAGCATCAATGAGGTAGTAAGCATCAATGAGATTAAAAAGCAGCATCAATGAGGGTACAAAACAGCATCAATGAAGTTATAAAGCAGCATCAATGAGGGTACAAAACAGCATCAATGAAGTTATAAAGCAGCATCAATGAGGTTGTAAAGCAGCATCAATGAGGTTGTAAAGCAGCATCAATGAGGTTATAAGGCAGCATCAATGATGTTATAAGGCAGCATCAATGAGGTTATAAAGCAGCATCAATGAGGTTATAAAGCAGCATCAATGAGGTTATAAGGTAGCATCAATGAGGTTATAAGTTAGCATAAATGAGGTTACAAAGAGCATCAATGAGGTAATAAAGAAACATCAATGAGGTTATAAAGAAGCATCAATGAGGTTACAACGCGGCATCAATGTTGCATCAATTAATAGCAATGGCTTCATTAGGAGCGAGATAAGACCCACCAGGTTACAAAGAGAGCTTAATCAGCCATCATCAAGCTGCGAGGAAGCCCGAAATTAAGCTTCGAGGAGCCCCACCAATCAGGATCTTAAGCCCAGAGCGCGCCAGTAGATGGCGGTGCCCGAGACCAGCGCCATAGCGCCATCTATTACCATAATCTGACAGCAAGTATGGCGCCGTCTAATTCCCCGCTTTATTATCACCACCATCTTTGACGCCACCAGATTTACATCCCACAGCCCCAGCAGGACACCAGCTGGTAATTGTTGTTGAGCCCACAGCTGATGCTGCGTAGTCCAATTCTGCTGTTGCATCCACTGTTAGTGCTGTTGCATCTACTGCTGTGCTGTTGCATCCACTGCTAGTGCTGTTGTTGCTGTGGAGGAGGAGGATCAGGAAGAGGAAGATGTAGTGAACCACAACAACAGCAGCAGCAACACACAGTCTGCTGCATCTCTGACATAGGTGTTAACGTCTATTAAAGGTTCAGGGGATCATCGCCCTTGTGGTCCCGGTCTCAGACCAGGATGCCTGGTTGACAGTCTGGTCAGTTAATACAGTCAACGCAAGAATCACAATGTAATGTCTGTCTCTGCAGTTTATAACCTGTGATGTTCATAGCAGTTCCTTGGCACAGGTGGGTGGAGTGTCAGTGTTTTCACGCTCATGAGCTAAATATTAATCGTTGCCCTATGGCTAGGCCTCCCGTTGAATCAAGGCCTGACAACCAGGCTCTTACTGCTGGCCTCACGTAATCCACTGATTTGTGGAACTTGTCACGTTCCCTCTTGAAAATAGCCAGAGGTTTGTTGAAAAAATTCTTTAAGTTCCAAGGGAGGGCATTGACAAGTCGGGGACCTCTGACACTCATCGACTTCTCTTTTAGTGTACTTGTCACGCTGCTGCTTTTTATCGGAGGTACTGTGCACCGTATGCCAAGTCTCTCTTGTTTATACAGAGTGATTTTGTTTACATCTGCTTCAGATATGCTGTGTCCTCAACGGATGCCACCCACTTACAAATTTTAGTATCATCTACAAACTATGATGCATCGTTATTTATGTCTCTATGTCAGATATGAGAAGAAAGAAAATTGGGGCGAGTGCTGTGCCTTGAGGAACAGCGCGTCTCACTGTGGCAGCCTCGGACTATTTACTTGCTAACTAGATTTATTGCGTAGTTATATAGCCAGGAGTCCAATTTACCGATTTTTTTTCTCCTTTTACACGTATTTTGTAGAAAACTTTATTAAGTCTATAAATTAAGTCTGTGATCCCACATGTCTGAGAGGTGACGGAGTAGCGCGAGTCTTCAGGTTTATTAGAGAGGTTAACCTCGAAGAATTGTGGCTATATCCATAATTTCTTTGAGCTTGTTGGATGACTCCTGTGTCTAATCCATCTCGGTAGGATATTTTGTCACTTTGGCTGAATGTGAAGTTCGATGAATGTGGATCTTGTTCAGCGTGCAAGATTAAGCTTTTAATAACTTCTTTAAAGTCAAGTGAGGTATATTTATGCTGTTTAATGTTGGCGAAGTCTGGCATCACATTCATGACAAATTACCGACATGTGTCAGTTACTTTGCATATTTATGAGACAGAAAGAACTGGCAAAAAATCCCGCCAGTACATGACCTTTAAAAGCAAGAAAGGCAGTAAAAGACAGTACTCACCTGGGCCAGGCCGGGGAGCAGGCTCAGCTGTGACGAGGGAGGGGAAGGGAACAGCCGCCAGCAGGAGGAGGAGGGGCAGCAGGTGCTGCTGTGGGGGGCAGGGGGAGCCAGGGAGGGGGCGTCGCTCCCCCCAGACCCATCTCACCATCCTACCCGCCTCCCCTCACATCTGAAACCATTAAAAAAATAAGACGTGAGAAGAATTCTCATTCACGGACATAAAAATAAAAATTCGCATAAAAACGCTATATCATATAACCAGAACATCTGGCAACCCGTGCCAAGGGGGGAAAAAAGGAAAAAAAATAATTAAAGAAAAATATTCTGCGATATATATATATATATATATATATATATATATATTATACATAAAATATAGGGAGGTACCACCTCTAGAACTTTACTGGGGACTCTCATCCTCAAAGACAACAAACGTACCTCAGGAAAAACTCAAGATACAGCCCGGAGCTGTTTGAATATTTTCTTCTACCACCCCCTATATTTTATATATGTACTTTATTAATAGACAAAATACATTGACAGAAAACACAAACATGAATATATTAGTACAATATATCAAAGATTATGAATCTCCTCCAGCTCCTCCGAAGCCGGACGTGAGCCCAGTATGCAGCATGCATTTCCCCTCATGTATATATATACTTCCATCAGTTGTTCCTCTCGGGCCAGACGAACTTTTCTTTCAGATTCAAATAAGTAATTCATGCTGGGTAACTGCGCCTCGTTTGTCCTCCCACTCAACCACACACACACACACACACACACACACACACACACACACACACACACACATGGAGCTACCTATCACAATCAACACCACCGAAGTGTGTAACTGCTATGTAACAGAGACTGCAACCTGGGTCACGACCAGACCACGATATAAAATACTCGAAGAGGAATGGACGGTGCAAACGAGGACAGGCTCTTTGACATGCGAGGTGCAAGGACTCGGGGAATAACGGAAGTCAAAAACGCAGATGAGCCACAGAGATATTAGAAAGTATTTCTTCAGCCTTAGGGAGGAAGGGATGTTTCATAAGCTAGATGGGGATGAGGTGTGTGTCCAGATTCGACACAACTTAAAAACCAGGAATGACAAAGCTTAGTAGAGCACGAATTACAGTATTTTCCGGCATATAAGGCGCACGAGCATGTAAGACGATGTTTCCAGGGAGTTGTAACTAAACGTTAGTAAACAGCTGTTAAAGCCTAACACAAAGCCTACTCTTTACCCTGACCTTGAGCATATAAGGCGCACGCTGTTTTTCCAAGACTTTTATGCCGGAAAATACGGTATTTCCAGTCAATAGAGTGTAAAGTGGTGAAGCCGGGAGCTATTAAGTGGACCCCCGCAAACACAAATGGGCAAGTACAGAGCTTGTATCAGGGTCACTGAGCAGTGGAGAAATGTGAAGTAATCAAGTCAGTCAGGCCAGTAGCAATAACCATCTCTCACATGAGTCAGGCAGCCAATCATACATGAATTAGGTGTCTGGGCCACTGAGTGAACAACTTTCTTCTGACACCAGACACTGTTGGTAGTGGTAGTTCTTCTGACACCAGACACTGTTGGTAGTGGTAGTTCTTCTGGCACCAGACACTGTTGGTAGTGGTAGTTCTTCTGGCACCAGACACTGTTGGTAGTGGTAGTTCTTCTGACACCAGACACTGTTGGTAGTGGTAGTTCTTCTGGCACCAGACACTGTTGGTAGTGGTAGTTCTTCTGACACCAGACACTGTTGGTAGTGGTAGTTCTTCTGACACCAGACACTGTTAGTAGTGGTAGTTCTTCTGACACCAGGCACTGTTGGTAGTGGTAGTTCTTCTGACACCAGACACTGTTGGTAGTGGTAGTTCTTCTGACACCAGACACTGTTGGTAGTGGTAGTTCTTCTGACACCAGGCACTGTTGGTAGTGGTAGTTCTTCTGACACCAGACACTGTTGGTAGTGGTAGTTCTTCTGACACCAGACACTGTTGGTAGTGGGCGTTCTGGTCAGGGGTGTTTTTATACCTTTAATGAGTTTCTAGAGTTTTTCCTACTCCTGGAGCCCGGCCTTTGGGTAGGCTTTGCTAGTTCTTGCCTGGTCAACCAGGTTGTTGCTGTTGGCGGCCCCCTGGCCTGCATATCCATCACAGCCTGTTTGATTTGGTATCTGGTGGAGATCCTTGTCCAGATTCTTCTTGAAGAGTGGGAGTC
The DNA here is from genome assembly GCA_009830355.1 of Cherax destructor. Taxonomy (NCBI): domain Eukaryota; kingdom Metazoa; phylum Arthropoda; class Malacostraca; order Decapoda; family Parastacidae; genus Cherax; species Cherax destructor. Next base: position 147,695 of record WNWK01001832.1, on the reverse strand, counting down.
CTGACCCAGAGAGAGAGAGAGAGAGAGAGAGAGAGAGAATGATAGCGTGAAGGGACCCATCTTTCTTGGGAAAGATAAAAGTAGAATTATAAGTCAGACTATTACAAATGCCTGTACTACTAATCCTATTATGAATGCTGCCACTACAGTGGACCGTCGGTTAACGAATACCCCGGAAATCGTGCAATTATGTAAGTATAATTTTGTAAGTTCTTGTGGAAGTGTATTTTTGGGAGTCTGAAATAGACTAACCTACGTGAAATTTTTCCTTAAGGGAGTAAATTCGTTCGGTAATGGCACTTGAGCAGACTTCAGGAGTGACGTTTTTACGAAACTCGGGGGTCCACTGTACTATGATCAGCAATATGCTTGGGTGCTCCATGGACAACCAGTCGTCCTGAAGTAGTTACCACCGCTATGATAGCGGCAGCGGGCTACCAACAGCAACAGCCTGGGTGACCAGGCAAACAGACAAGCCTGGCCCATGGCCAGGCTCCGGGAGTAGAAAAATCTCAGACAGCAACCGTCCAGGGAGGCACTACCGTCCAGGGAGGCACTACCGTCCAGGGAGGCACTACCATCCAAGGAGGCACTACCATCCAAGGAGGCACTACCGTCCAGGGAGGCACTACCGTCCAGGGAGGCACTACCATCTAGGGAGGCACTACCATCCAGTGAGGCACTACCATCCATGGAGGCACTACCATCCAGGGAGGCACTACCGTCCAGGGAGGCACTACCGTCCAGGGAGGCACTACCGTCCAGGGAGGCACTACCATCCAGGGAGGCACTACCATCCAGGGAGGCACTACCATCCAGGGAGGCACTACCATCCAGGGAGGCACTACCATCCAGGGAGGCACTACCATCTAGGGAGGCACTACCATCCAGGGAGGCACTACCATCCAGGGAGGCACTACCGTCCAGGGAGGCACTACCGTCCAGGGAGGCACTACCGTCCAGGGAGGCACTACCGTCCAGGAGGCACTACTCGTCCAGGGAGGCACTACCGTCCAGGAGGCACTACCGTCCAGGGAGGCACTACCGTCCAGGGAGGCACTACCTGTCCAGGGAGGCACTACCGTCCAGGGAGGCACTACCATCCAGGGAGGCACTACCATCCAGAGAGGCACTACCGTCCAGGGAGGCACTACCGTCCAGGGAGGCACTACCATCCAGGGAGACACTACCGTCCAGGGAGGCACTACCGTCCTGTCAAGTATGTGAAATGGAAACCTGATATTTTTTTTTCAATCTGGCAGAATATCTGATCGTTTCTTACGTCTCTTGATCACGTAAGAAAATTTGACCAACTTCTGCCCACATTCTGGATACTTATATTTTTCTATGTGCTTCTTCTTAGACCATGCCATGGGATAGATAATTTCCAGAACCACTAATATAATTGAATATCTGAGACATCCCAGACTTCCCTGTTGATCAACTTGGCTATTGTTGCCTGCGGATTTTAGCCCTCAACATCTGGCTACCACTTTCTGCAGAAACTGGTCTAATTTTCTCTAGAAAACATCTGTCGTTAGTAGCTTTTCACTGGGTTTACTCTTCACTTATTTCCACATCTTTCACTCCAGTAAATTGTTATGCCGGTGCATAGACTTCGGACCTGACCCTCAAGTATTTTCCATGTATGTAATATCAGGTATCTTTCTCTTCCCCGTTCCAGAGAGTACATTCCAAGTGCTATGAGGCGATCGTAATAATGTTGACGTTTAGATCTTATACGAACAGTACACGACCTTTGTAAATTATCCAGCTACAATATCTTTCTTGCCTTGATTATTATTATAATCAAAAGAAGCGCTAAACCATAAGGGTTATACAGTTTTCTTGCCTTGAATGCAGCTGTGAGCAAAGAATTCTCCAGACGTGAAAACACAAGTGATTAGAATACCAACACTGACCAGACTTCACTTGTTTCAAAACTTCTCATAATTATCTTCGTTATTTCTCCTGACTTTTGCTTTATTGTGTCCTAATAATAGTTCACCAGGCATAATTATTCATTAGTTATTTTCATGTTTCTTTTGTTTTGTGAGATGGTCTTTCTATGTTCTGATTCCAATACTCGTTTTGAGTTTGTTGTTTCCACTCGTAAACAGTTGGATTTTTTTTCCCCCCAATGAACATTGTGGTATATTAACTTGTGAAGTCTCTCTTGATATCTGCAGTATTGGTAGCTTTTACTGACGCAGCTCTCAAAGTATCTGCAAAATAATGAGACGTAGTTGTAACTCATATTTTATCTATGAATGAGAGGTAGTAAAGGTGCCAAGGTCGTAACATTAGGGTACCTTTGTGAAAACTGGATTTTGCTTCGTCTACTACCACGTCGTATATTCACGTTTCCAGTTTTTTCCTTGTATACTTATTCCAGAGTTCTGTCATTGTTTTCTGCTATCACTCCGCCCTCCATATAGGTTTATATATTAATTAATGGTTTTCAAAAACAAAAGTAGATGGATAAGACACATGCGCAACACTTGGGTATCTTCATTCGATACACAGAATCATACTGGAGACGGTAGAAGACGTGAAGAATTAGTAGGTGGTGATCAGTCCCTCAACCTTAATTGTAGGTGTTCTGCTCAACGGTCTTCATGAATCTAAGACTGTTGGACCGAACACCTACGTACATTCAAGACTGAGGGACTGAACACCTACGTCTTCCACCGTCTCAAGTGTTTTTCTTTGTACTGGATTAATAAAGCCACTGGTTGGCGAAACATCGCCACAATAAAGATACCCAAGTGCCTGCGTTTAATTCACCTTCAGATAGTTCAATATATCGAAGTGTGTCAAATCTGAGTAGGATTTAAAAGACCTGCATGAGATCTTGTAGTGTGTTGCCTAACCAAGAACACATTAGGTGCTTTAAGGTTTTCTTAACAAAGATATAGTATTATGGTTCTCTGCGCTCTTTTACGTATTATGGGGAGCCACGCAAGGCAGCATATTGTAGGTCTTCCTACCTACCTGGAGGGTATTCTGGGGACCCACGCAAGCCAGCATATTCTAGGTCTACCTACCTACCTGGAGGGTATTCCGGGGATCAATCCCCCTGTGGCCCGGTCCACGACCAGGCCTCCCGGTGGATCAGGTGAGGTCGGGTGAGATATGTTAATACTATTAGTGATCCTGAGGATACGTTAGTGGTTCTGGGGGTCTGTTAGTGGTCCTGGGGATCTGTTAGTGGTCCTGAGGATATGTTAGTGGTTCTGGGGAACTGTTAGTGGTCCTGAGAATATGTTAGTGGTCCTGAGGATAGGTTAGTGGTTCTGGGGATCTGTTAGTGGTTCTGGGGATCTGTTAGTGGTCCTGGGGATCATCTTCCAAACTGGTCTGAGACCAGGCCTCCTAGGTTAGAAAGGAAATATTGCAAGATTAAAAACGCTATTAAAAAATACATTAAGTAAAGGTATGTTTACATAGGCGTTTTGCAATTAAAATTTCCTGCCGTAAACGAAGGAGAGGGTGGGGAGTAGAGGAGAAGGAGAGGGTGGGGAGTAGAGGTGAAGGAGAGGGTGGGGAGTAGAGGAGGAGAGGGTGGGGAGTAGAGGAGAAGGAGAGGGTGGGGAGTAGAGGAGAAGGAGAGGGTGGGGAGTAGAGGAGAAGAAAAGGGTAGGGAGTAGAGGAGGAGAGGGTGGGAAGTAGAATAGAAAGAGAGGGTAGGGGAGAAGGAGAGGGTCTACCTACTTATCTGGAGTCTACCTGGAGGTATTCCGTGGATCAACGCCCCCGCGGCCCAGTCTATGACTAGGCCCCCAGTTGGATTAGGGCCTGATCAACTAGGCTGTTACAGCTGGCGATACGTAGTCCAACGTACGAACCACAGCCCGGCTGATTCGGCACCGACTTTAAGTATCTGTCCAGCTCGCTCTTGAAGGCAGCCAGGGGTCTATTGGTAATTCCCCTTATGCATGGTGGGAGGCTGTTGAACAGTCTTGGGCCCCAGACACTTATTGTGTTTTCTCTTAATGTTCCAATGGCGCCCCTATTTTTCATTGGGGGTATTTTGCACCGCCATCCCAGTCTTTTAGTTTCGTATGGAGTGATTTATGTGTGCAGATTCGAGACAATTCCTTCTAGGATTTTCCAAGTGCGGATTATGATATATCTCTCTCGCCAGCGTTCCAGCGAGTACAAGTCAAGTGCTTCCAAGCGTTCCCAGTAGTTAAGGTGTTTGATGGAACTTATATGTGCAGTAAAGGTTCTCTGTACACTCTCTAGATCTGCAATTTCACCTGCTTTGAACAGAGATGTATTTATATTGTACTGAAGGTGGGGAGTAGGGGAGAAAGAGAGGTCTACCTACCTGAAGGTATTCCGAGGATCAACGCCCCCGCGGCCCGGTCCACGACCAGGTGGGAGAGGACGGGGGAAGAGGGAGCAGGGCAGCGTGACACCCAGATGGTTCAAGGTCAGCTCAGATCAATGGGTCACGTGACCTAGGTTGTTAATTCCTTTTACAGTTAAAGCAGTTCACGATTATCATATAACCTCGACAACCCAGAGAAGACCAGCACTGAAGATCAGCACTGACACGAGTGACGGCGAGGAGGAGCAGGAGGAAGAGGAAGAGGAACGGTTGTGTTGGGAGGGACGAGGATAGTATGACCGGAGGGAAACGATGAATGAAGGACAGGGACGAGGTGAAAGTATTAGTGGTGACAAGAGAGGAAAAGTGTGAAGGGAATTAGAGAGGAAGAGTGTGATGGGAAGGAGAGAGGAAGGGTGTGATGGGAAGGAGAGAGGAAGGGTGTGATGGGAAGGAGAGAGGAAGGGTGTGGTGGGAAGGAGAGAGGAAGGGTGTGATGGGAAGGAGAGAGGAAGGGTGTGATGGAAAGGAGAGAGGAAGGGTGTGGTGGGAAGGAGAGAGGAAGGGTGTGGTGGGAAGGAGAGAGGAAGGGTGTGGTGGGAAGGAGAGAGGAAGGGTGTGGTGGGAAGGAGAGAGGAAGGGTGTGATGGAAAGGAGAGAGGAAGGGTGTGGTGGGAAGGAGAGAGGAAGGGTGTGGTGGGAAGGAGAGAGGAAGGGTGTGGTGGGAAGGAGAGAGGAAGGGTGTGGTGGGAAGGAGAGAGGAAGGGTGTGATGGGAAGGAGATGCAGAACTCGGAGGCACCAAAATCCCAGCCAATGGAAAGCTGAGCTGAGTAAATTCTATTTCTGGGACATCATCAAAGACGGTACTACCCGGGAATACCAGGATAGGAACTTGCATGTGTAGCCATCTGAAGAAATGTCCAGGTCTCCTGAATTCATGCAGATGCCACTCCAGATATTCTTGTATACCTGGAGGGTGTTCCGGGGGGTCAACGCCCCCGCTGCCCGGTCCATGACCAGGACTCGCTGCAACCTCTTTCACCCAAGGTGCAAAAATTCAATAAACCGGGAACGTTGGTATGACCCAGTCTGTCCAGCCTTCATCAAGGGTACGGGGCATAACGATGTCCCTTGAACGCCAATCTGAAAATGTTAATTATAATCCTACAATCAAAGGCGAAACTTTTTTTAGGGCCAGGAAGCGTAAAAAAAAATAGTGAGGAAAGTTACTAAGGTGTCAACACTTATAGTGCGTGTGGGTAAATGGTTCAGAGAACCGTCAAGTTGATAAAATAGAATCATGTGCAACACTTGGGTATCTTTATTGTGGAAACGTTTCGCCACACAGTGGCTTCATCAGTCCAATACATAGAAGAATAGTGATCAAGACTGATGGATTGATTAAATCGGCTCTATGCTGAGGGACTGATTACCTCAATCTCCTTCTAATATTCACTATTTTTCTTTGTATTGGACTGATGAAGCCACTGTGTGGCGAAACGTTTCCACAGTAAAGATACCCAAGTGTTGCACATGTGTCTAATTTATCAACCTATAACGCATGCTAGATTAGAAACAAAGCCAGTTGTTGGACTCACACAGCCACTGATACTAAGTCCAAGCAACGAGTTTCCCAACACAGCAACTAGCAATGTGTCATCTTACAAGTGTGCAAGGTCTCAAACCCAGGGGTAGAATATTAGTTGTCTTCTGAAAGAGTCACATGCAATGTTTCTAGCTTTCACGGAGAGTCGTCTATAAGACTATTTTAATAACGAAAAATGAATTTCTGGGTACAATTTATTTAGATGCGACCGGAAAAAACAGATAACATGGGAAGGGGGAAGTTGGTCTGTATGTTAGTCACTCGTTTTAGTTGCTCCATTGTGAAAGAATTTAGAAAATAAAGATTGCAACGGAGTGCAGGACACACTCAAACCATGCAACAGAGCGAAAGTTCAAAGTGCGAGATTTAAGAGTAATCCTGTCAGATCTCATATAAAAGCTCACAATGTTGCTATTGCTATTTTCAAGGAAAATGATAGGCTGGATAACTAGAACTTTCAAGACAAGAGATGGGGAGTCCATACTCAAGTCACTCGTTCTCTCCAGGCTAGAATACTAGTGTACGCGAGATTGATGAACTAGAAAGCAGAGGAAATTTTTCGCCGCCCGTATATATTCAAACATCTGAACTACTGGGAATGGCTGTTTTCAAGAGCGAAATGGACAAGTTCCTCAAATCGGTGCCTAACCGGCCGGGCTGTGGTTCGTACCCTGGACTGCGTGCGACTAGCAAGAACAACCTGGTTGATGACGCTTTAATCTACGGGGAAGCCTGGTCTGAGACCGGGCCGTGGGGCATTGACCCTCGGAAGCACCTTTCAGAAATAAGTCAGATTAACCAGGCTGTGGTTGGTATGAAGGGCAGAGGCCGCCAGACTAGCACCAGACAAGCCTGGCCCAAGGCCGGGCTGAGTAAGAAAATTATGAAAGTCCTTCAAAGGTATTTAAAGGTTATTATCACACAGCAGGAAAATAAAAATTATATATGAGAGAGAGAGAGGGAGAGGTGGGTAGGTGGAGAACAGGAGGGGTGCCATTACTCTTCGGTGGAACACCATACTTCCCTTGGAAGGAAACCTTTAAAGCTGCCGCAGCAGATAGAACCTTTAAATGGAATACTTGACGATAACCGCATTGCCCTACTGAAGTCTCCCAGCCCAGGCTGACACATTGGAACAGTTAGTTACCATTTTGTCCTAGGCACATGTCGATTAGACAGTGTACTCACCTAATTGTACTCATCTAATTGTGGTTGCAGGGGTCGAGACTCAGCTCCTGGCCCCGCCTCTTCGCTGTCTGCTACTGGGTCTCTGCTCTCCCTGCTCCATGAGCTTTATCATACCTTGTCTTAAAACTATGTATGGTTCCTGCCTCCACTATATCTTTCTCTAGACTATTCCACTTCCTGACTACTCTGTGGCTGAAGAAATGCTTCCTAACATCCCTTTGACTCATTTGAGTCTTCAGCTTCCAGTTGTGTCCCCTTGTTTCCGTGTTCCCTCTCTGGAACATCCTGTCACTGTCTACCTTGTCAATTCCCCGCAGTATTTTGTATGTCGTTATCATGTCTCCTCTGACCCTTCTTTCCTCCAGTGTTGTTAGTCCTATTTCCCTCAACCTTTCTTCATAAGACAGACCCCTGAGTTGTGGAACTAACCTTGTCGCAAACCTTTTCACTTTCTCTAGTTTCTTTACGTGCTTGACCAGGTGTGGGTTCCAGACTGGTGCTGCATATTCTAGTATGGGCCTGACGTACACGGTGTACAGTGTCTTGAACGATTCCTTGTTAAGGTAACGGAACGCTAATCTTAGGTTTGTCAGTCGCCCATATGCTGCCGCAGTTATCTGGGTGATGTGTGCCTCCGGAGACGTGCTTGGCGTTATACTCACTCCAAGGTCTTTCTCCTTTGCCGAGGTTTGTAGCCTTTGTCCGCCTAGCTTGTACTCTGTCAGCGGTCTTCTTTGCCCTTCTCCGATCCTCATGACTGCATTTGGAGGGATTGAATTCGAGAAGCCAGTTGCTAGACCAGATGTGTGTGTGTGTTTGTGTATACTAACCTATTTGTGGTTGCAGGGGTCGATTCATAGCTCCTGGCCCCGCCTCTTCACTGATTGCTACTAGGTCCTCTCTCTCCCTGCTCCATGAGCTTTATCAAACCTCGTCTTAAAACTATGTATGGTTCCTGCCTCCACTATGTCGCTTTCTAGGCTATTCCACTTCCTGACAACTCTATGACTGAAGAAATACTTCCTAACATCCCTTTGACTCATAGGAGTGTGTGTGTGAGAGAGAGAGAGAGAGAGAGAGAGAGAGAGAGAGAGAGAGAGAGAGTGTGTGAGTGTGTGAGTGTGTGTGTGTGTGTGTACTCACCTATTTGTGGTTGCAGGGGTCGATTCATAGCTCCTGGCCCCTGTGTGTGTGTGTGTGTGTGTGTGTGTGTGTGTGTGTGTGTGTGTAACCCATCCAGTGTGATGGACTACGACAGGGAAACAGCTAGCGTTTATTCTCACGTATAACAGTCATATAGAACAGGGTAGCAACATGTTGTTACCCTATTAAAAAAAGGACTTTCCCTGCCCTTTCTCCCTCTTCCCCCTGCACCTCTGATTGCCAAACACAGGTATCACTTAGTAGCACCTATTAACACACCTGATCACCCTGCCACCTACCTGCATGAAAGTAATTAGGAATCTCCGGGGTATAATTGCCCTCATATAGTTGCTAATCACCGCCTGGCAGTGCCAGTACCTTAATATTACACTGGACGACCTAAATGAAAAAACGCCTTTAATTACAGTGTCCAGTTACATATATGAGGCGCCTGGCCATTACGAAGGCGGGGAGTAATTACCTTATACCTGTACCCAGGACGTCATAATGTTGTATTGTACTGTCAGAGGCTGTAGCTACTACCATCACACTACCACCACCACTCTACCACCACCACACTACCACCACCACACTACCACCACCACTACACTACCACCACCACACTACCACCACCACCACACTACCACCATCACACTACCACCATCACACTACTACCACCACACTACCACCACACTCACCACACACTACCACCACCACACTACCACCACACACTACCACCACACACTACCACCACCACTACACCTACCACCACCACTACACTCCACAACACACCACCACTACACTACCACCACCCACTACACACCACTACCACCACCTCACCACCACCACTACACTACCACCACACACTACCACCACACACTACCACCATCCACACTACCACCATCACACTACCACCATCACCCCTCACCACCATCACACTACCACCATCCACTACACCACCATCCCCCACTACCACCATCCACACCCTACCTACACATCACACTAATCCACCCAGAATGTAACACTTCGCAGACTTTCAGTTCCACCTCACTAAGTGTAATCACCCACCTTCTCTGTATATACCTGTGACCTGTTTCGAGAGTCTTTCTACACCATCAGCCCTGCTATGGGCCAGGGCTGTCTACTTGCTTGCCAAAACAGCCAAGCTGTTGCTGTTGGCGGCCCGCTGGCCCCATAAACCGTTCGTGCTGCTGTTGTTCCTATAATCTTTACGGTTGTTAATGGTTATAATAGTAACGTAAAGATTTGCAAAAAAAAAAATGTTTTTGTTCCTGATACTGAGTAAACATTAGTCTATTCCGAGGGGGGTCGCTGCCCCCGCGACTCAGCTGGCCTCCTTTCTGAAAGTCTGCTCACTCAGGTACCTCAGCCAGGATGACCAGGAACTTGAGGAACTTATCCGGTTTCCTCTTGAAGATAACCAGGATTATCTGGGCAATTCCCTTTATATACTAAGTAAGGCAGTTGAAAATTCTTGGTGCCTATTATTTTCCTTATGCTAGTGACACTTGTGATCCTCAAAAGTGACATCTAATATTACTGCTAAGTCTCTCATATTACTCTACTAGCTACTTTAAAGCTTATACTTCGTTCCACTGCAGATAGGTTGGACAGGGTGAAAGGGGCGAGTGAAAGGAACAGGTGAGTGGGAGGCATGGGGTGAGTGGGAAAGATGGGGTGAGTGGGAGCTGCCTGTGACCGGTTTTGCAGCTCGACCTGAGGTCAATAAATTCCCGAATATTTCAATACTTATGAGACCTCTGTCCACAACATTAATATAAGCGAGATAATGTGTTGAATACATCAGTGACCTGATGCTGGCAGCATTGTGATGACCCAGCCTCTGTATCTTCACCTCACCACCTGGCTGCACTGAATTATAGCAGGTAGTAACCGCGTAGGCATAGTCATCCAACAGGCTTATTCATCCAGCATAGTTATCTAGAAGGCAGAGTCATCCAGCATGATAATTATTAAGCAGGTACCAATCATCCAGCAATAACATTGTATCTAATGCGAGTTGAATGTTCCCACTGTCGACCTCAACGTCTTTTCTTAAATATCTGTCAGAATATACAGCCAGTTATCTAATCTCATCCATCAGTCAATATACAGCCAGTTACCTAATCTCATCCATCAGTCAATATACAGCCAGTTACCTAATCTCATCCATCAGTCAATATACAGCCAGTTACCTAACTCCACCCATCAACCAACATACAGCTAGTTACATAACCTCACCTACCAGTCAGTATACATCCAGCTACTTAACCTCATCCACCAGCCAATATACAGCCACTTAGATAACGCCATCCATCAGTGACCATGCAGTTACTGATGGATGGTCCTCAGGTTGATGCAGACTAAGTATGTATAGACAAACATTCAGGTTGTGTAAATGTCTGCACTTCGCAGATGTTTACACTTCGCAGGTGTTTACACTTCGCAGGTGTTTACACTTCGCAGGTGTTTACACTTCGCAGGTGTTTACACTTCGCAGGTGTTTACATTTCGCAGGTGTTTACAGTTCGCTCACTAGCAGACCAAGTGTTTGCAAAAGTGATGCAAATTAGCAGAAGTGGATAATTTTAGTAAACTAGTACAATTAGAAGTAATAGGTATTTTTTTGAAATAACTTGTCCTCAATAAATGGTACAGTTTTGGAAGATCGCAAATTAGAATCTATGTTTGGAATGGTTAAATTAGACAATACATTAGAGATTAAACGCGAGTTACGTAGAAAAAATGCAGCAGCATAAATAAAGAATTAACTAAGGTAATTTCCCTTATACTCTAAAGTATAAGGCTGGTGTGAGTGGACTTAAACGCTATATTATTACTGGAACAAGCTGGGGATGAGGTGGCAGATTATATCAAACTGAACAATTATTTACAAATAAAAGAAATATTATGGAACTTTGGGAAGCCTGTGAAACCTATGGGTATTACGAGTTCCATAGGTGTAGCCTCCAGTGACACCGTTCTATAGCACGAGAAATGTGACTATTTGAAACAGATACTCCAGGTATATGTGTGATACGCCTATGACATGAAGGAGTACATGGGAAGGTTCAAACCACCGAGACGTGGAAACGTCTAAGCAGAAATGATGAATTGGGAGTAATTAATCACCCGAGAGGAAGGATTTACTGAAGGTCTGAGGAAGGATTTACTGAAGGTTTGAGGAAGGATTTACTGAAGGTTTGAGGAAGGATTTACTGAAGGTTTGAGGAAGGATTTACTGAAGGTCTGAGGAAGGATTTACTGAAGGTTTGAGGAAGGATTTACTGAAGGTTTGAGGAAGGATTTACTGAAGGTTTAAGGAAGGATTTACTGAAGGTTTGAGGAAGGATTTACTGAAGGTCTGAGGAAGGATTTACTGAAGGTTTGAGGAAGGATTTACTGAAGGTCTGAGGAAGGATTTACTGAAGGTTTGAGGAAGGATTTACTGAAGGTCTGAGGAAGGATTTACTGAAGGTTTGAGGAAGGATTTACTGAAGGTCTGAGGAAGGATTTACTGAAGGTCTGAGGAAGGATTTACTGAAGGTCTGAGGAAGGATTTACTGAAGGTTTGAGGAAGGATTTACTGAAGGTTTGAGGAAAAATTTACTGAAGGTTTGAGGAAGGATTTACTGAAGGTTTGAGGAAGGATTTACTGAAATTTTGAGGAAGGATTTACTGAAGGTTTGAGGAAGGATTTACTGAAGGTTTGAGGAAGGATTTACTGAAGGTTTGAGGAAGGATTTACTGAAGGTCTGAGGAAGGATTTACTGAAGGTTTGAGGAAGGATTTACTGAAGGTTTGAGGAAGGATTTACTGAAGGTTTGAGGAAGGATTTACTGAAGGTTTGAGGAAGGATTTACTGAAGGTTTGAGGAAGGATTTACTGAAGATGTGAGGAAGGATTTACTGAAGGTCTGAGGAAGGATTTACTGAAGGTTTGAGGAAGGATTTACTGAAGGTTTGAGGAAGGATTTACTGAAGGTTTGAGGAAGGATTTACTGAAGGTTTGAGGAAGGATTTACTGAAGGTCTGAGGAAGGATTTACTGAAGGTTTGAGGAAGGATTTACTGAAGGTCTGAGGAAGGATTTACTGAAGGTTTGAGGAAGGATTTACTGAAGGTCTGAGGAAGGATTTACTGAAGGTTTGAGGAAGGATTTACTGAAGGTCTGAGGAAGGATTTACTGAAGGTCTGAGGAAGGATTTACTGAAGGTTTGAGGAAGGATTTACTGAAGGTTTGAGGAAAAATTTACTGAAGGTTTGAGGAAGGATTTACTGAAGGTTTGAGGAAAGATTTACTGAAATTTTGAGGAAGGATTTACTGAAGGTTTGAGGAAGGATTTACTGAAGGTTTGAGGAAGGATTTACTGAAGGTCTGAGGAAGGATTTACTGAAGGTTTGAGGAAGGATTTACTGAAGGTTTGAGGAAGGATTTACTGAAGGTTTGAGGAAGGATTTACTGAAGGTTTGAGGAAGGATTTACTGAAGGTCTGAAGAATAATTTACTGAAGGTTTGGGGGAAGGATTTATAGAAGGTTTGAGGAAGGATTTATAGAAGGTTTGAGGAAGGATTTACTGAAGGTTTGAAGAAGGATTTACTGAAGGTTTGAAGAAGGATTTACTGAAGGTTTGAAGAAGGATTTACTGAAGGTTTGAGAAGGATTTACTGAAGGTTTGAGGAAGGATTTACTGAAGGTTTGAAGAAGGATTTACTGAAGGTTTGAAGAAGAATTTACTGAAGGTTTGGAAGGATTTATAGAAGGTTTGAGGAAGGATTTACTGAAGGTTTGAAGAAGGATTTACTGAAGGTTTGAAGAAGGATTTACTGAAGGTTTGAAGAAGGATTTACTGAAGGTTTGAAGAAGGATTTACTGAAGGTTTGAGGAAGGATTTACTGAAGGTTTGAGGAAGGATTTACTGAAGGTTTGAGGAAGGATTTACTGAAGGTTTGAGGAAGGATTTACTGAAGGTTTGAGGAAGGATTTACTGAAGGTTTGAGGAAGGATTTACTGAAGGTTTGAGGAAGGATTTACTGAAGGTTTGAGGAAGGATTTACTGAAGGTCTGAGGAAGGATTTACTGAAGGTTTGAGGAAGGATTTACTGAAGGTTTGAGGAAGGATTTACTGAAGGTTTGAGGAAGGATTTACCGAAGGTCTGAGGAAGGATTTATTGAAGGTTTGAGGAAGGATTTACTGAAGGTTTGAGGGAGGATTTACTGAAGGTTTGAGGAAGGATTTACTGAAGGTTTGAGGAAGGATTTACTGAAGGTCTGAGGAAGGATTTACTGAAGGTTTGAGGAAGGATTTACTGAAGGTTTGAGGAAGGATTTACTGAAGGTTTGAGGAAGGATTTACTGAAGGTTTGAAGAAGGATTTACTGAAGGTTTGAAGAAGGATTTACTGAAGGTTTGAAGAAGGATTTACTGAAGGTTTGAAGAAGAATTTACTGAAGGTTTGGGGGAAGGATTTATAGAAGGTTTGAGGAAGGATTTATAGAAGGTTTGATGAAGGATTTACTGAAGGTTCGAAGGCTTGAAATAGCTAACGGGAACCTTTAGTTCTTTATGGAATCGGTGGGAATACAAGTGGGGGTTGGGAGAGGCAGGCAGGCAGGAATTTCCATAGGCAAATTGAAATGGTGTGACGGAGGGGGGTGGAAATTTTATGCAGTGAGAGGAATGCCTTGAATTTACAGAAGCTGTTCAAACGTTTTGGAATGGGTGGGGAAATTCAATACAGCAAAAAAAATATCATGAATGTAGAAATATATAGAATAGTATGATTTATTTAGATTTACGAGAATAGAGAGGACGAAATCTGTTATGCTGCTGTTTCATCCCAGAGCTCCAGATTTATTCTCACACCTCTTCAGGCCGTATACTACATAAACTCAATATAAGTGGTAATGAACGACTGTTAAGTAACAGAAGAATGGACGGGGACTCGAACTGTGGTACATCAAAGGTGGACCATACTTGTGGCAGGCCCACCCATAGTGGTTACAGACATGACTTTACAACTATCCTTGAGGGATACGAGGATAGTTGTACTGGGAAAGCTTCTGGGGATGAGGGACGAGACACCAACAACACTGACTGACACAAACACGTCAGGAAAGTGACACACACACACACATATATATATATATATATATATATATATATATATATATATATATATATATATATAGGAATGGGAGGTAATTTACATTGATAATGAAATTGAATTGAAATTTACATGAACAGGAGAGGATGCGACTGTGCATGGAGGATAAGTTGGAATCACTCGGAAGTTATAGTGACAAGTGAAAATTTGTGAGAATTCACCAGGACTGGTGAAAATGGTTAAGAATTTAGGGAGTGCTGGTGATGGGAGGGAATTACACGACGGAAATGCTTGGTGAATTCAGAGGGAACGACGAGAACGATGGAACACTTCCAAAACCTGGAAGTGAGACAGAAGTGAAGACAGGAATATATAGGAAGTTGGGAACCACAGTATTTCTTGTATCTTATAGCTGAGAGAGAGAGAGAGAGAGAGAGAGAGAGAGAGAGAGAGAGAGAGAGAGAGAGAGAGAGAGAGAGAGAGAGAGAGAGAGAGAGAGAATTATAAAATTTAAATCCCAAATATTGTGTGTATACGGTGTGTCAGTGATTGCAGGAATCATTGTGAAGAAATTTATCTCCATCAAAGGGCGATAAGGGAGGTTACGCCCCCCCACACTGGCCGGAGATCTTATCTCTTGCATCGAAGCTTCATTAAGTCATACCAGATCATCCATTTATCTTAACAGGTGTCCCTTATAATGCAGATTTAGATTATGCTCGTGGCCCGGTCTCAGACCAGGCTTCATTAATTGTAAAGGAAATATTAAATGATAAAGAACTACTAATCAAAATAATTATAAGTGACTACATGGTCAACCAGGCTGTTGCTGCAGGCTGCCGTCAGGTCACGTGTAGCCGACATACAAGCTGCCTCGCACACGACTCAAAGCTGGCTAATTTAAAGCCAGGAGATTGCACAAACATCTCAACATGTCTGTATTCTGATCAGTAGGATTGTGTTGCTTACGTCAGGATGCCAAGATTCTGGAGGGACTGGTCCCTAACCTGCACACAGAAATCACTCCCTACGAAAACAAAAGACTTGGCAGGCGATGGAACATACCCCCAGTGAAAAGTAGGAGTGCCACTGGTACACTAAGATAAATTACAATAAGTGTTCGGGGCCCAAGACTGTTCAACAGCCTCCCACCAGCCATAAGAGGCATTACCAGTAGACCCCTGGTTGTCTTCAAGTGCCGGATCAGCCGGGCTGTGGTTCGTACGTTGGACTACGTGCGGCCAGCAGTAACAGCCTCGTTGATCAGGCCCTGATCCACCAGGAGGCCTGGTCATGGACCGGGCCGCGGCGGCGTTGATCCCTGGAATACCCTCCAGGTAGGTAGACATGCACACGCTATCAACCAAGGGCGGTTACCTGGAGTTTACCCGAAGTCATTATCGATGTCACTGCCCTCCCCACTCCCAAGGTTCCAGACCAGGCCTCCCGGTTGCTAGCCTGATCGACCAGGCTGTTGGTACCAACCGCACGCATGCACCGCAGCCCAGCAACTCGGGAAATGACTTCGTGAACCAGATCTCTTCATGTTACAAAAAGTAAATAAAGGGGTAACAATGGAACTTTGGTTACACATAAAAGTCAGGTAAACACGCCAGAGTCAGGCCACACGGCGAATTGAATTCCCGATCAGGCAAGGAAAACAAGGGTAAAACTGGCTTACAAAGGAGACTGGATTCCTTTCTGGGAAGAGTCGGTGAAACTCGAGATGATTGAAGTCGCTAGCAAAGACTAAGACATTTCTCTGCCAATCGATCACGAAAAACAATAGGATTTGGGCGGCCGGGAGAGGAAATCCTGGAGCCATATTGGACGATCAACACCGCGGCAACACAAGATCTCTTCCCTGGGGAGAAGGAAGAGCCCAGGTGGAAAAGGAGAGGGATCGTAGAGTCAAGGAAAAGGAGAAGAGATTTTTTATTTATTTTTTATTTTTGCATTTAGCAAATTTGGATACACCGACAGTGCTGCTGTCATATTGTCTATGATAGTTACCTTGTGTGAACAAAAGTTGCTTCCTCGTCTCTCCCACAGAGTTGGAGAGAGAGGAGAGCCGATGGGAGGGGGAATGGGAAGATCCACTTGAGAGAAGAAGAGGGGGAAATGCTCCTGGGGAGGGGAGGGGGAAATGTCTCCTGGGGAGGAGGGAAAAGCCCCAGGGGAGGAAGAAGGGTAAAGCTTCTGGGGAGGAAAAGTGGACAGCCCGAAGGAAGGGGTGACCCAAGAGTGATACTGGAGTTAGTGGGATGAAGAGCCTGGGGTAGGGGGGACAAAAAAAATGTTCTGAAGATGGGGGGCGCTGACCCTGCGAGAATAGAAGAACAAAGCTTGTAAAACAAGGCAGAGACAGACGCCACTAGGAAGACTACATAACAAGGAGAGGCAGCCAGAGACGTCACAGCAAGGACGCTCATTCCTGATGCAAATCTTAGATACACCTCTGATGGGTTTCCTGAGTTTTCCCTACTCCCGCAGCCAGCTCCTGGGCCAGGCTTGTCTTGTGCATGCATGATCAACCAGGTTGTTCCTGCTGGCGGCCCTCTGGCCCACATATTCATCACAACCTGGTTGATCTGGCACTTGGTTCGACACTGTTTCTGTCTTCTGGCAAGATGTTAAACAGTCTGGGCCTCCTGATATTGATGCAATGTTCTCTTACTGTGCCCACGGCGTCCCTGCCTTTCACTAGGTTTAAGACAAATACATTCCAGATACTTTTAACTTCGACGTAATAGTTAAGATTAGTATAACAGAAGGCTCTATTCCCACCCTCCACTCCCTTCTACCACACTGCTGGCAAGATAAAATGGCTGCGAGTTCTGAAACTTGACCGATGAGAAAACTTGCCGCAATAAGAAGTAAATACTAACCACACAGAAATAAGAACTACCAAGAGAAAGACAGGAAAATAAAGGCAAGTGAATACTGAATATAAACGGAACTTTCGAAGACTTACCTGCCATCTTGCGTGATTACGAGACAGAAAAGACCACCAATCTTACCAGAGTGCAAAATGTGTAACAATCTTCCCCTTCAATCATGCACACACGCACGCTTGCATGAGCGCGCACACGCACACACTCGACCCCTGCAACCACAACTAGGTGAGTACACACACACACACACACACAAAGACAATACTACTTCCAGGATGGTTGCTGTCTACCGACCAACAACCTGAGACAAATTAAAGTTTCTTTTCTATAGAATCGTATCCGGCAGTCTCGCGGACAAGAACAGCCAGGTAGAGGCAAACAAGGCCTGATCTCAGTGTATTCGCCAGCTAGTGTGCTCAGTGTTCTAGTTTCAGTATTTTTTTCTTATTACATAAGAGCACATTTTGTTTAGTGTCCATTCTCGGTATTATTCTCAAGTACGTAGTACCTCATACTTATGTTCGTTTCCTCGCTCGACTCACGTGTTCTGGCATTTTATTAGTTTTTGTACCATTTACATTTCTGTTCACATTTTTTCTTTTATCAGTCCCAGTGCTTAAGAGTTCTTTCTTTACCCGGTATAAGTGTGTAGCGTGTCCTACCCTTAAGTCATTCCCAAGTAGTCGAATACGTGTTCTCTGCCCACCCCTGAGAACGCCAGTTAGCAACTGCTACCACAACACTAGTCAACGTATTCTCGTGCTCACCGAATTATTTTATTGATAAGAAATACGCTAAAAAAAATCCTAGCAATGCTTGATTCATAACATAGATCATAACTACTTTATAAAATGATCATGGGACATCCAGAAAGTATAAAACAATGCAGCTAGATAAAAACATGATTCATTCATAGACGAGCCTCTTATATGGGAAAAAATATCTGTCCATGACCTGCAAATAAAAACAAAATATTTTAATCGTAATACTAAACTAAGTGCAAAGTGAATGTCACATAACGAACACTACAACTAAGCATACAACAGCAGCATAAAGCATACAACAGCAGCATAAAGCATACAACAGCGGCATAAAGCATACAACAGCAGCATAAAGCATACAACAGCAGCATACAATGCACGGTAACCCACTAAGCTGTAGTTACACTCACGAAATTTAATGTGAGATAATCGATTATGTTATCGGTGAGGTAATGCAAAAAGAGAGATCACTTTATTTGCTTCTTTGAGGCTCGTCCTCAACACTGCATTTAACACAAAGAGAGATGGAATGAAATCTGGAAACTTCTACGGGTTTCTATACATGAATGTTTAAATGTTTCTTTGATTGTCCTTGAAGCTTCCCGTCACACTTGTTATCCTCTCTCGCCGCACCAGTGTGCCACACCCTTGGGAATCACAGCTCTAAGACATACCTTCCTGTCTCTTAAAACTCTAGTGGGTATTGGCAAAATTAGCCGAGTCTAGTCTCAAAGTCAAGCTCTCAAATGCGATAGTTTCTCAGGAAAGAAATAAAGTTTCTGGGCCATGTAGTGACCCAGGACGACATAAAGACAGAAATTCCTTAGACCTATGATAGCAGATGCAGATCTCTCCTTCATAGGCCTAGCTGGATTCTACCACACTTTCGTTGTTGGTTTCTCTACCATTGTTACACCACTGACTTGGTCCCTTTGAGCGGACTTTCGACCAGGAAAGTGCCTTTGTTACACTTAATAAGTTAACATCAGCCCATTCTCAAATTTCCTGACATTACCTTGACGACGGAGGCCAGCAAAGTTGGCACTGGTGCCATCTTGTCACATTAGTTCAGTATTAAGCAAGAGCCAATAGCTTACGCTAGTCGTGTTCTTACCAAAGCTGAGAGGAACTATACTCAGTAACAGAGCTAGACGCCTTAGCCATTGTCTGGGCCTTGAGTCATTTCCGAGATATTACCAATATCCCATCAAGAATTACACTGACGACTTGCGTCTGTTGTCTCTGCAAACAAGGCTCTCTCAAGAAAGTATGTTCGGTGGCCTTTCACTTTCAACAACCATAACCTGGAAATTCTCTCTCGTTCCTGGAAATGACATATCGCTTTTGTTAGTTCTGACAACTTCTGCATTGAGGATCTAGAGAGAGCCCAATGTCGAGACCCAGTTTGATCACCTGCCCTCCATTTCCTGACCAAGAAAGATGCCAACCTGAAAGTCAAATCGCCTGTGGTGGTGAGGATCTTGGTTGTCGACCAAGGAGTACAGTGCCGAGTAGCTAGACTAGTGGATCCTGGCAGAACTGTTCACCAGCAGATCCCGGAGTCCTTGTTACCTGCATCTTTGAAGTCTATTCATTATGACCCAGGCGCAGCACATCCACGTAAATACTGCAGTGTCAGACAGGCAAGAACGAAATACTTCCGGCTAAAACGGCAGTGGAAATTTCAGAGTTCGTGCAAAAATGTCTCCAGCACAAAGGTGCCATTACCAGTCCTAACCCCATCCTCAAATATCTTATTGCAAAGGAGCCATGAAAGAGATCATCTGTCGACCTATTGACGAATTTCTTGACCTCGGAGAAAGACAGCAAGCACCTGCATGTGATGGCCAATAACCTGACACAGTACTGAGCTAGTACCCACGTGTCCTCTTGTCAGACAACGGGACAGAGTTCATTAATGCCACAATGCAGGATCTTTGCTATTGGTTTGGCATACACCAAGCACCCATAGCTGCACGCCACTCTGTGAGCATTGTTCGGCTATGACAAGCGTTTACCTTTCACAATTATGTTTGCTCCACCTCTACTTGCCTATGGTCCTTATAATTTCAGTGTCACTAAGATGCACACTTCCCAACTCATCTTTCTTTTTGGGTCACCCTGTCTCGGTGGGAGATGGCAGACTTGTTGAAACAAAAAAAAAAAGTTTCAGACAGTATGAACAAATCTTAAAAAGGCAACAGATAAGTTTCCTGATAGTCGTGGTGCCACTGTAGGATGCAAAATAATATTGCAAAATCCCACCGCTGCCACCAGAAACATCAATAGAATTTATATTAGGTGGGGTAATATTTCTTTAGAGGCGAACCTTTGATTTTATTTGAGAGGTAGCATCTAGCACACTGCATTGTAATGCAGTGTGCTAGATGCTACCGCTCAAGGCCGACAGCCTGACGAGAAAGCTAGAAGGAACGTCCTTCTGCCTGGGGCATCTGGCGAAGAGTGAGGCAGATACATCGTCTAGTGAACTCATTCTAACCTAGGTTAGAATACAACAAAAAATCAGTCATAGAGACAAGGTACAGTCAGATAGGCAAAAGATAGTCAGACAGGCAAGGCAGACATACATACTGAAAAGACAGTCATAAAGAGAAGGCAGACTATATAGAAAACAAAGCAGAATCAATACAGACAATGTACAGACAAAGCAGACATAGACTTTGAGAAGACAGACAGTCATGCAAACAAGGGAGATATACAGATAAGGCAGACGAATAGCCAAACATAGGACTAGGCAGGCAAGACTGAACAATCAGATACTGCACAACAACTTTCAACTTTCACCCCTCCCCTCCATCCATCCCCCTCCCTCCCTCTCTCCCCTCCCTTCCCCTAACACCTGCATTCACCGGTAGATAATGACTTTAGAGGTGAGCAAAAACATGCACGAGACTCAGCCAATTCCAGTAGCATCCGCAGCAGCACCAGCAGTAGCAGTAACACCATCAGTAACAGTAACACCAGCTGTAGCGGTCCCACCAGCAGTAGCAGTAACACCAGCAGTAGCAGCCGCACCAAGCAGCACGGCGACAGCAACTCACAGCAGTAGCGCGCACAGCAGTAGCGCACCAGAACTGCACCAGCGTAGCAGCCGACAGCAGAATCCAGAGCAACATAGTACTAACAGCAGAAGCAACAGCAGTACCAACAGCAGAATCAACAGCAGTACTAACAGCAGAAGCAACAGCAGTACTAACAGCAGAAGCAACAGCAGTCTACACATAGAGCAACAAGCACTAATAGCGAAGCAACAACAGCACTAACAGCAGAACACGAGAAGTACTAACAGCAGAACAACAGCAGACTAACAGCAAGAGCAACAGCAGTACTAACAGCAAAGCAACACAGTACTAACAGAGCAAAGCAGCACTAACAGCAGAAGCAACAGCGGTACTAACACGAAGCACAGCGGTACTAACAGCAAAGCAAACAGTACCAACAACGTATACAGCAGAAGCAATAGATGAAACAGACATACAGCAGTACTAACAGCAGAACAACAGCAGTACCAACAGCAGAAGCAACAGCGTACTAACAGCAGAAGCAACACAGTACTACAAGCAACAGTACAACAGTACTAACAGCAGAACAACAGCAGTCTAACAGCAGTACTAACGCAACAACAACACTAACAGCAAGCAATCATACTAGCAGAAGCAACAGCGGTACTAACAGCAGAAGCAACAACAGTACTAACAGCAGAAGCAACAGCAGTATAACAGCAGACGCAACAGCAGTACTAACAGCAGAAGCACAATATAACAGCAGAAGCAACAGCAGTACTAACAGCAGAAAGCAACAGCAGTACTAACAGCAGAGCAAGCACAACATGCAGGCACAGCAGTACTCGCAGAAGCACAGCATCACAGAAGCAACAGCAGTACTAACAGCAGACAAGCAACCAAGCAACAACAGCAGTACTAACAGCAGTACAACAGCAGCTAACAGCAAGCAACAGCAGTACTAACAGCAGAAGCAAACAGTACTAACAGCAGAAGCAACAGCAGTACTAGCAGAAGCAACAGCAGACAAAGCAGAGTACAACAGCAAGACAAAGCAGAAGCAACAGCAGTACAACAGCAGAAACAGCAGAAGCAGACACAGCGTACTAACAGCAGAAGCAATAGCAGTACTAGCAGCAGAAGCAACAGCGGTACTAACAGCAGAAGCAACAACAGTACTAACAGCAGAAGCAACAGCAGTACTAACAGCAGACGCAACAGCAGTACTAACAGCAGAAGCAACAGCAGTACTAACAGCAGAAGCAACAGCAGTACTAACAGCAGAAGCAACAGCAGTACTAACAGCAGAAGCAACAGCAGTACTAACAGCAGAAGCAACAACTACTAACATCAGAAGCAATAGCAGTACTAACAGCAGAAGCAACAACTACTAACATCAGAAGCAACAGCAGTACTAACAGCAGAAGCTGTTGCAGTACTAACAGCAGAAGCTGTTGCAGTACTAACAGCAGAAGCAACAGCAGTACTAACAAAAGAAGCAACAGCAGTACTAACAGCAGAAGCAACAGCAGTACTAACAGCAGAAGCAACAGCAGTACTAACAGCAGAAGCAACAGCAGTACTAACAGCAGAAGCAACAGCAGTACTAACAGCAGTACTAACAGCAGAAGCAACAGCAGTACTAACAGCAGTACTAACAGCAGAAGCAACAGCAGTACTAACAGCAGAAGCAACAGCAGTACTAACAGCAGAAGCAACAGCAGTACTAACAGCAGAAGCAACAGCAGTACTAACAGCAGAAGCAACAGCAGTACTAACAGCAGAAGCAACAGCAGTACTAACAGCAGACAACAGCAGTATTAACAGCAGAAGCAACAGCAGTACTAACAGCAGAAGCAACAGCGCTACTAACAGCAGAAGCAACAGCAGTACTAACAGCAGAAGCAACAGCGGTACTAACAGAAGCAACAACAGTACTAACAGCAGAAGCAACAGCAGTACTAACAGCAGAAGCAATAGCAGTGCTAACAGCAGAAGCAACAGCAGTACTAACAGCAGAAGCAACAGCAGCACTAACATCAGAAGCAACAGCAGCATTAACAGCAGAAGCAACAGCAGTACTAACAGCAGAAGCAACAGCGGTACTAACAGCAGAAGCAACAGCAGTACTAACAGCAGACGCAACAGCAGCACTAACAGCAGAAGCAACAGCAGCACTAACAGCAGAAGCAACAGTAGTACTAACAGCAGAAGCAACAGCAGTACTAACAGAAGTAACAGCAACAGCAGCACTAACAGCATAAACAACAGCAGTACTAACAGCAGAAGGAACAGTAACAAAAGCAACAGAAGCATTAACAGCAGAAACAAAAACAACGCTAACAGAAGTAACAGCAGTACTAAAAGCAGAAGAAACAGCGGTATGGCTATTTTATTGTGCGTCATCCATCCTGTGGATGGTAGTGGCTATTTTATTGTGCGTCATCCATCCTGTGGATGGTAGTTGCTAGTTTATTGTGCGTCATCCATCCTGTGGATGGTAGTTGCTAGTTTATTGTGCGTCATCCATCCTGTGGATGGTAATGGCTAGTTTATTGTGCGTCATCCATCCTGTGGATGGTAGTTGCTAGTTTATTGTGCATCATTATATTTCCTCTCTTGTTATTAATTAAGTTAGCCTGACATATCACCCAGGTTATTGTCTTTTCTCTATATTCCTCGATTAGTGAACAATCAAGCAAACATCTTTCAAGGAGCGACCATGGGACTGACTGCCTACATTAGCCTGAAGCTGCGGTGGTCTGTCAGCTCAGGGTGTCTCAACACTGTATGATCTCCAACCTGTGTGATAGACTATGACAGGGAAATTTAGCTAGCTTTTGTTCTCACTGTGTAACTGTTACGTAGAACATCGGAGCAGCACACAGCTATGTAAAAAAAGAAACATCAATGTTGATGTATTCAGTTTGGCTTAAAAAGGCAAGTTTGACAGTCTGAGTACATATTAGGAGATACTTAATCAATAATTATTTCAAGTGGGGAAAAATTAAATAGCCAGAAATGTTGCGAAGCGTAGAGATAGTTGGAACGATACGCTGCGTGCTAGAATGCTCTTTGTACATGAATAGTATGAAGTACCGTCAACATGAAAATTATGTCACTTGTGCAACATCTGGGTATCTTTATTTGCAGACGGTTCGACATCCAGTGGCTTTATCAATACAAATTCAAAAGGACATGAATGGAAGAGAGTAGAACTATATACAAAAGATGAGGTAATCAGTCCGTCAGCTGTGGAGTTGATGTGAAGAGCACATTAGTCATGTCAGACACTGCAACATCATGGAATCTTGGTTCAGAGGACATCTCTACATAACTTTCTTCACGGCTGCTATAACTACTGCTACCACTAACCCGTCCTATGGGTATGACCTACTTGCACTGGGCAATCCCGCCTACCAGTGACTGCCCTCGTCTGCTACCCATCCCTACCACCTGACACTAGTATATAAGTGCCAGCCTTCTTGCCTGTGCTTCAGATTCTCCACGACTACGGTGCTCTTCACACCAACTCCAAGACCGAGGGACTGATTACCTCATCTTTTGTATATAGTTCTACTGTCTTCAAATTATGTCCTAGAATTTGTAATGATGCCACTGGATGGCGAAACGTCTACAATTAAGATAACCCAGATGTTGCACATGTGTCTTAATTTAGAATGTTTTTTTGGCTGTAGTCACAGAGCGCTTGAACAAGTTACCCTCTCTAAACAATAAAACACTTCACTGTGGAGTGGAAGTATACTGAAGGACGGAAACAAAGACAGGTCTGTCAGGAAGGGACATAATGACACAGAAACAAGGCGAGTCTTGTGCTTAACTTATCAAAAAGGTCACTGATGAAGACTTCTTCACAACTGCCTTCCTTACGTGTAGAAACAATGGCTGATTTAACACACACACAAAGCTCTCGCTTCACGCACGGAGGGCCCGGGTTCAATTCCCGCCGGGGTGGAAACATTTCGAAGTGTTTCCTTACACACACACACACACACCCACACACACATACAACAGGCCTAGTGTCTAATCGACATGTGCCTAGGACAAAATGGTAACTAACAAACACACACAGGAGGAATTGACAAGGTGGACAGAGACAGAATGTTCCAGAGATGGGACACATCAATAGGGGACACAGTTGGAAGTTGAAGACTCAGATGAATCACAGGGATGTTAGGAAGTATTTCTTCAGTCACAGAGTAGTCAGGAAGTGGAATAGCTTGGGAAGCTATGTAGCGGAGGCAGGATCCATACATAGCTTTAAGAAGAGGTATTATAAAGCTCACGGCGCAGGGAGAGTGACCCAGTAGCGGCCAGTGAAGAGGCGGGGCCAGGAGCTATGAATCGACCCCTGCAACCACAACTAGGTAAGTACAAATAGGTGAGTACACACACACATACACGCACGATATTCAAAATGGTCTTACAAAAATCTAAATTTTCAGGCTGTGATTGGATGCATGGGTCAGCTGGCCGCCAGCAGCAACAACTTGGTTGACCAGGCGAGCACTCAGACAAGCCTGGCTCAGGCCCGGCTACGGGAGTAGAAAAACTCTCGAAACCTATCAAAGGTATATGCAATGTAAAAAGTATCATCTCTTCCTCGCTCACCATGGCACCCCTCTCCATCACTCCCATTCCCCTTGGCACCCCTCTCCATCACTCCCTCTCCCTTTGGCACCCTCTCCATTACTTCCACTCCCCTTGGCAACCCTCTCCATCACTTCCCTACCCTTGCAACCCTCTCCATTACTCCCACTTCCCTTGGCACTCCCTCTTCCATCCCCTCCCTCTCCCCTTCCCTGGCACCCTCTCCATCACTTCCACTCCCCTTGGCAACCCTCTCCATCACTCCCACTCCCCTTGGCACCCCTCTCCATCACTCCCACTCCCCTTGGCACCCCTCTCCATCACTCCCACTCCCCTTGGCACCCCTCTCCATCACTCCACTCCCCTTGGCACCCCTCTCCATCACTCCCACTCCAGTTGGCACCCTCTCCATCACTCCCACTCCAGTTGGCACCCCTCTCCATCACTCCCACTCCAGTTGGCACCCCTCTCCATCACTCCCACTCCAGTTGGCACCCCTCTCCATCACTCCCACTCCCCACGCAGAATTAAGTTTCATTTTATCACCGGTAAAAAAAAACTGGTCTAATTGAGGTGCGTTAAGTATCCGCACTTAACACTTTCTTGTGCTCTCTCTGCCGTTTATGGTCCCGCCGCCGCCGCTGCTATCGTCGCCGTCTCCGCCGCCGCCGCTGCTATCGTCGCCGTCTCCTCCGCCGCCGCCTCTCTAGAAAGTCTTCCTCATATACCCACATACTTGTGACAGATTTCAAGGGTTAATTCTACTCTGGAAGCCCTGAATAAAGCCAGGCTTCATTGTTGTCTATTATGCCAGCCACCAGGCGGCGGGGGCGTTGACCCCCGCAACACACTCAAGGCAGACGCCAGAGAGGAATACCAAGAGGTTGATGAATAAGACTTAAGACATGAGCAACATTTGGTTGATGAATAAGAAATGTGCAACATTTTGTTGATGAATAAGAAATGTGCAACATTTTGTTGATGAATAAGACATGTGCAACATTTTGTTGATGAATAAGACATGTGCAACATTTGACTCATGAAATCGTAATGACACGATTGCAAACAAATCATACCACGGGTGGGGTTAGAACCCGCGGTCAGAGTCTCAAAACTCCAGACCGTCGCGTTAGCGACGTGTCATTACGATTTCGTGAGTGACGGCTTTGAGGCGACCTGAGCTAGAGTTCGTCACGGCCATGCTAGCGGGAGATTCGTCTGTAAAAACTTGCATTTGTGGACACAGTAGTGTCTATGCTAACCATCCTATGGTGTAGAAATATACCTAGATGGATGAATCTTATTGAAGCCCAGTGGCTAACGCGACGGTCTGGAGTTTTGAGACTCTGACCGCGGGTTCTAACCCCACCCGTGGTATGGTTTATGTGCAACATTTGGTTGATGAATGAGACACATGTGCAACACTGGAATATCTTTATAAAGACACCAAGTGTCGTACATGTGTTTGATTCATCAAGTTCACTATTGACTACCTGATCAACCAGGTTGTTGCCGCTAGTGGCTCATACACAAACACACCCTGGCTGATGATCTTTCACCGCTGAGGAGCCCAACCTACACCACAGCCTCTAGGGAGGGGCCCAAGTATCTATCTGGAAGGAATCTACCTAGGAATCTTTCTAGAAAGGAACTTAGGAATTATCTAGGAAGGAGCCTAGGAATCTATCTAGGAAGGAACCTAAGATGTACATGTATAGTACATAGTACCGACAAGATGAAGTATTAGACACATGTGCAACATCTGGGTATCTTCATTGTAGACGTTTCGCCCTCCAGTGGCTTTATCAATACAAATTCAAGGACATAATTGGAAGACAGTAAAACTATATACAAAAAACTGAGGTAATCAGTCCTTCAGCCTTCAAATTGGTGAAGAGCACCGTAGTCTTGAAGAGTCTCTTTAGCACAGACATGAAGACTCGCGATTACTGGTGTCAGACGAGGGACGTGTAGCAGACGAAGGCATTGTCACTGGTAGGCGGGATTTCTCAGTGGAAGTAGGTTATGTCCAAGGGCCGGGCCAGTAGTAAAGAAGGTTGTGGAGATGTCCCTCTGAACCAAGATTCTATGATGTTGCTGTGTCTAACAGGTTGTATACAACAACATCACGGAATCTGGGTTCACAGGACATCACCGCAACCTTCTTAACTACTGCTGGCCCATCCCTCGGTTATAACCTACTTCCACTGGGAAATCCCACCTACCACTGACAATGCTTTTGTCTGCTACACGTCCCTCACCTGGCGTCAGTATATAAGCGCCAGTCTTCATGCCTTTACTTCATTCCCTCGCCCCTAGTGGGTCCTTACCTGAGAGTCTGAACTGAACTGAACTTTACTTCAGACTCTTCAAGACTACGCTGCTCCTCACCAACTTGAAGGCTGAGGGACTGATTACCTCATTTTTTTTGTATATAGTTCTACTGTCTTCCAATTATGTCCTTGAATTTGTATTGACAAAGCCACTGGATAGCGAAACGTCTTCAATAAAGATACCCAGATGTTGCACATGTGTCTAATTCTTCGAGGAACCTAAGAATTATTAAGGAAGGAACCTAGGAATTTTCTGGGAAGCAGCTTAGGAATCTATCTAGGAAATAACCTGGAAATCTATCTAGGAAGAAACCTGGGAATTTATCTAGGAAGAAACCTAGGAATTATCTAGGAAGGAACCAAGGAATTTAGGAAGGAACCATGGAATCTAACTGGGAAGGAACCTAGAAATCTATATGGGAACGAACCTAGGAATCTAGCTAGGAAAGAACCTAGGAATCTAGAAAGGAACCTAGAAATTATCTGGGAAGGAGCCCAGGCAGGCGAAATTGCAGATCTAAAAAATGTACAGAGAAGTATCAGTGCACGTATTAGTTTAGTCCCTTCACCTGTACTCCATGGAAAACAGGAGAGAAAGATACATCATAATTTGCACCTGAAAATCCTAGAGGGACTGTCTCCAAATCTACATACAAAAATCTCTCAATGAAAGCAAAAGTCTCGGCAGACAGTGCAACATACCACCTATGAAAAGCAAGCGTGCTGTGACTATACTTTTACCATTGACGAGTTTTGAGAGTTTTTCAGTTCCCGGAGCCAGCCTTGGGTCAGGCTCGTCACGTACACTAAGAGAAAATCCAATAATTGTCCGGGGCTCAAGGCTGTTCAACAGCCGCGCATCATGCATATAGGGAATTACCAATAGACCCCTGAATGTCTTCAAGAGAGAACTGCATAGATACCAAAAGTCAGTGCTCGACCAACTGTACGTTAGCTTGCGTGAGGCCAGTAGTAACAGCGTAGTGGATCAGACCCTGTTCCACTAGGATGCCTGGTCATGGACCGAGCTGTTGGGGGGTTGACCCCCTGAACACCCTCCAGGTAGGTAGGTGGTAACCACTGAGGACACAGTCTCCAAGCTGATATCAACCAGTTCTTTCAAAGGGCCACTGACAACTAAGCTTTTGAAAAATTACGGAATTGAAACTTCAGAAAAGTACAAAACAAATTAAAACTCTTCAATGGAGAAGAGGAATGTGAGGAACTTAACGTCAGGTATTATGTTCAGGGATCACAACAGTGTACATATCACAACAAAGAGGACAATAACAGGATGTTTAACTATTGTAGAACCTTCAAAACAAGGTAGTGATAATACACTTCGACACATCTGGTCCCTTTGAAGCCAGGTAAAATCGCAGATCTGGAGAATATGCAAAAAGTTCCACTGTCGTATCATTTCAAGCACTTAAATTACTGGGAACACATGAAGTCCAGTGAACGTATAAAAATATTCTGGAGAGATTAGTTCTAAATCATCGCACTAGATTATGCCCTAGGAAAGCAAGATGAATGGTAGATGATGCAAAATACCCCCAACAAACAGTAATAAGAGATAACTCAATAAATGTAAATTGTATAGCCCTTCATTCATGAGAGGAGTTACCAAGAAACCCCTAGTTGTCTTCAAGAAGAAACTGCGTAGTCAATATCTGATCAGCAAGGATGTGGTGCACATTTTGGACTGTGTGCTACTAAGAAGGAAGGTGTGAGGCTTGAAGAGTACTTTAACCTGGCAGATCGCTTAGTGCTCCTGTCAATAAAAATACAAAACACCCATAAGAACATCAACGGTAATATTAAGTGTCAAAAAATAAAAGATGTCAGTACGAATAAAACATAGCACAAATACTATCACATCAAATTCAAAATAACCAGCATTAGCTAAAAAAAAAAATTAACTTGTCAGTGTCATAAGACTTTGCTAAAAGTTCTCCCAGGTCCCTACAGGCACCCTGGCAACTATAAAAAAAAAACACAGTATAAAGAAAATGTCCGAGGTCGTGGACAAACAGCTAAAATGTTCTCCTCAGTTGCAAGCTGCAAGTCAGAAGAGAACAGGAACATTTGCATGTAAGTAGCTATGGATGAGGTGCGTATCTCAACCTGCGTGCTGCTAGTAAGAACAGCTGACTGACTGAAGAGACCCACAAGCAGAAGACCTTATGTAGGACCGGAGATGACCCCCCTGAATCAGTTGTAGGCAGACCAGCCAGGAGCTACATCTCCTAGCAGAAGGATGGGGGAGACAGGTAGCACAATCTCCGGGCAGATGAATACAGGAAGCACATTCTCCTGGCAGGCGGGGCCAGGAGCTATATGTCGGAGGCGGGGTCAGGTAAGGCACTGGTGTAACAGGTCAGCCTCAGGGGACGGGTGCCCACAATTTACTGCAAATAATCTCTGGAGAAAGTCTGATGCTCCCCCTAAACCGGACTTTCAATTATCCGTACATTATTATTTTCTCCTGTGAAGAATGAGAGCAGCTGTGAGAGTGCAGCTGTGAGAGTGCAGCTGTGAGAGTGCAGCTGTGAGAGTGCAGCTGCAGCGACACGTCGCTCTCATCAGTGTTATCACAACAAGCTTCTGAAACCTCACATCCACAAAACGTGATGGCTGAGTCTCCGGACTGTTTTCAACAAAAACTTGACTGAAAAGTTTGTCAATAATAAAGCTCAAGCTGGGAATCGAGAGTAGAATAACCCTCTAATATGACACCTATGGTCATGTTCAAGCTGCATACCTTTTCTTCTTAAATCTTTGCGTGATAAGCCTGGCCGAGGTGCTTGCACAGGCCTCTTTCAACAAACAGCCTGGTTGAACAAGAACTTAAAGAAGACCTACCAGCGCCAGTAAGCTATTAGTGCGGTACGCAACTGCAGCCATAATGGCTTGAAAGTCGAGTCGGTCCATCATTTTTAAGAACATGGTTGGTGGAGTCTACCTGGTCCCACACTAGCAATCTACTGACCTGGGTTCCACTTCCCCACGGGCGGTGAGAGCTTGTGTATGTTTGGTTATTGAGCAACTGTCACGTTTACCTAACCTATTAAGAATATACATTGTAATTTGGACTGTTTTGGTATTGTATGCCCGCCTTAGAGTCATAATAAAAATCAACATCTAATGGTTACAATTATAGCCATGATTTTTAAAGAGGTGGACCGGTAAGCCAGCGGAAGTCCTCGGTCAGATGACCAAAAGCTCCAGTTGTGGGTCATCATATGACTTAGGTCCGCGTCAGGAAACACTTGTCCTGTTTCTTGACAGACATTGTACCTACTGCTGTTCCATGTGTTCTCTCGTGTGTCAAGGTGTTGGCTACGTTACATCTCCCTTGGGTAACTTATGTAGGTGAGAAAACCTCTCTGTGTGCTAGTAAGTAACGTGACTGAGGATGCACCAGCATACTCAGTCATGTTTCCTCTCTGGTTTCTCATCTCTGCCTCATGAACCTACAAGGTGGCTCGTGAGTATCAGTTTCTCATTACTATCATAATTTACTTGGGGATATAACGAGACATTATGAGGAACACGTTTTTATTCTGGGCAATGTTTCGCTCAGGGCTAAGTGTCCCATATCTGGCCACGCTCGTGTCAGCATGATTACTGATGCAGGTCTACGTAAACATCATACCTTAATCACCAGTCTCGCTAATCACTGATGCAGTTCTACGTAAACATTATACCTTAATCACAACAATCTCGCTAATCACTGATGCAGGTCTACATAAACAACACATCATATGTACGGCAACCTGACTGATCAATGATGTAATTCCACGTAAAGAACGCACAAGACCACAACCTGGCTGATCACCGATGTATTTCCACGCCAACAACCTGGCTGATCAGCAACTTGTATCAGGAAATTACCAGGTTTCACGTGAAGACAGCGATCTATTGGTGTTTTCCCTACACAGGTTACTGCTGCACGAGGTCCAACGTATAATATAATAATAATAATAATAATAATAATAATAATATCTTTATTTACTACAAGTACATGTACAAGGTATACAGTCCTAGCTGACATCAATGACATACTACTATATAGAAAGTCCCTTGTTATGCTGAGCATTTCGGGTAAATTAGGTCAGTTTTGTCCCAGGATGCGACCCACACCAGTCGACTAACACCCAGGTACCTATTTTACACTGATGGGTGAACATGGACAGCAGGTGTCTTGTGGAAACACGTCCCTAATGTTTTCCAGCCGTACCAGAGAAGATTCGAACCCCGGACCTCAGTGTGAGAGCTGAGTGCGCTAGCGGTCCTGCTGATCAGGAACAGGCTTTAAGAACTTACCAAGTTCTCTCTTGAAAACAGCCAAGGATTTGTTGGTATAAAGGATGTTGAGTTTCCCCCAGTGACCTCACTGAACATCTGTTTTTATTGAAGGTATTTTACACCGTCTGGAAAAAAAAATTCTTTTCATAGGAACAAGTGTAGAAGCTTTCAAGAGGAAACTGGACAAGTATCTTCACCAGGTGCCAGATCAACCAGGCTGTGACGGATATGTGGGGCAGCGGGCCTCCAGCAGCAACAGCCTGGTTGACCAGGAGAGCACCAGACAAGCCTGGCTCAGAGAGTAGAGAAACTCTCGAAACTCTTCAAAGGTATATCAAAGGCAAAGGAAATGTTTTGTGAGTGCAAATTTGGGACCAATCTCTCTACAAATATCCAGGCGTAGATCGTAGACCATAATGTATTTTTTATCGCCTACGTTCCAAGGAGTACAAATGAAGCGGATTCAAACATTCCTAATAATTTAGGTGTTTGACTGAATCCACGAGAGCAATGAAGGTTCTCTGTACATTCTCAAAATCTACGTCTACCTTGAACGGAGCCGTCGAGAGTACGCTGATCAGGATGCAACTTGAGAAACTTATCTAATTTTCCGGCATATAAGGCGCGCCTTTTTCCCACAAAAAGTATTGGATAATCACCCTGCGCCCTATATGCTCAAGGTCAGGGTCAAGGGTAGGCTTTGGGTTACGCTTTAGCGTAAGGTAATTAGGTCTTAAATATGATTACTGATTTACCGTTACGATACTTCTGCCGTGCGTCTTATATGCCAGAAAATACGGTACTTGCCTCTTAAAGACAGCTGGAATATGTTGGTAATTCCCCGTTGCTATGGCAGTGTGCTCGTTGCACTGTGAGGAATGCCTCCTGCTTTAATAACCACCATACCTTCTATCAATAAGGCAAGAGTTCAATGGAAGGACATGAGTCCTTTTAGTCACTCCACCCCTGGTATGACACCATCCCACATTATCAATGGGAACATTTTACAAAGTCAGTCATTCCTCCCGCTCTCACAGGAAGCAATTTCATTTTGAAAATCTGGAACAAGTTCCTCTGTATTATCTTTCTGGTATAAAATGTACATCTTTCAGGGCCTCGGATCAAGCCTCTGGTTGCCTGTCTGGTCAGTCAGCTTATTGGTACTAGCAACTCATTTTCCCCAAGCTCGGGCTAAGGCTCTGGTTCTCTGTCTGATAAGGCAACCAGAGGCATAAGAAAGATGAAGGGGGGAACGAGGATGAAAAAGAGAGGGGAGAGCGAGGATGAAAAAGAGAGGGGAGAGAGCGAGGATGAAAAAGAGAGGGGGAGAGCGAGGATGAAAAAGAGGGGGAGAGAGCGAGGATGAAAAAGAGAGGGGAGAGCGAGGATGAAAAAGAGGGGAGAGAGCGAGGATGAAAAGAGAGGGAGAGAGCGAGGATGAAAGAGGGGAGAGCGAAGATGAAAAAGAGAGGGGAGAGAGCGAGGATGAAAAAGAGGGAGAAGAGAGCGAGGATGAAAAAGAGGGGTGATAGAGCGAGGATGAAAAAGAGAGAGGGTGAGAGAGCGAGGATGAAAAAGAGAGAGGGTGAGAGAGCGAGGATGAAAAAGAGGGGAGAGAGGATGAAAAGAGAGAGGGGAGAGAGCGAGGATGAAAAAGAGAGAGGGGAGAGAGAGCGAGGATAAAAAAGAGAGAGGGGAGAGAGCAAGGATGAAAAAGAGAGGGGAGAGAGCAAGGATGAAAAAGAGAGAGGGGAGAGCGAGGATGAAAAAGAGAGAGGAAGAGAGAGCGAGGATGAGAGGGGGAGAGCGAGTATGAAAAAGAGAGAGGAAGAGAGAGCGAGGATGAAAAAGAGGGGGAGAGCGAGGATGAAAAAGAGAGGGTGAGAGAGAGAGCGAGGATGAAAAAGAGAGGGGAGAGAAGATGAAAGAGAGAGGGGGAGTGAGCGAGGATGAAAAAGAGGTGGAGAGAGAGAGCGAGGATGAAAAAGAGAGGGGGAGTGAGCGAGGATGAAAAAGAGAGGGGGAGAGAGAGCGAGGATGAAAAAGAGAGAGGGGTTAAGAAGGAAGATGGAGGAGAGGTTGGTAATGAGACAGGGATCACCTTCCATAATTCGAGAGAATCACCTTCAACATGTTCGTGCCTGACAACACTGGGCTGACATGTCAGAGGAAGAGGGAAAAGGGAATGGGGAAGAGGGAAGAGGGAATGGGGAAGAGGGAAGGGGGAAGGGGGAAGAGGGAAAGGGGAAGAGGGAAAGGGGAAGAGGGAAGGGGGAATGGGGAAGAGGGAATGGGGAAAGGGGGAAAAGGAAGCGGAAAGTGAAAAAGGGGAGAGAGGTAAAAAAAAAAAGTGGGAGAAGTAGAAAGAAATGGAAATTAAATGAGACGAGGGAAGGCAAGATGATGGACGACATGAGGAACTAGTGAGGAGGAATATGTTGAATAAAAGGCTTGACCAACTTCGTGTGTGTGCTCACCTATTTGTGATTGCAAAAGTCGATTCATAGCTCCTGGCCCCGCCTCTTCACTGATTGCTACTAGGTCCTCTCTCTCCCAGCTCCATGAGCTTTATCAAACCTCGTCTTAAAACTATGTATGGTTCCTGCCTCCACTATGTCGCTTTCTAGGCTATTCCACTTCCTGACAACTCTATAACTGAAGAAATACTTCCTAACATCCCTTTGACTCATAGGAGTCTTCAACTTCCAATTGTGACCCCTTGTTTCTGTGTCCCCTCTCTGGAACATCTTGTCTCTGTCCACCTTATCTATTCCTCGCAGTATTTTATATGTCGTTATCATGTCTCCCTAACCCTCCTGTCTTCTAGTGTCGTCAGGCCGATTTCCCTTAACCTTTCTTCGTAGGACAATCCCCTTAGCTCTGGGACTAGTCGTGTTGCAAACCTTTGCGCTTTCTCTAATTTCTTGACGTGCTTGACCAGATGTGGGTTCCAAACTGGTGCTGCATACTCCAGTATGGGCCTGACGTATATGGTGTACAGAGTCTTGAACGATTCCTTAGTGAGGTATCGGAACGCTATTCTTAGGTTTGCAATACGCCCGTATGCTGCAGCAGTTATCTGATTGATGTGTGTATTGTGTGTGTGTACTCATCTGTATGTGGTTGCAGGGGGTCGAGTCATAGCTCCTGGCCCCGCCTCTTCACTGGTCGATACTAATTCACTCTCTCCCTGCTCAATGAGCTTCATCATACCTCTTCTTAAAGCTATGTATGGAACTTGCTTCCACTACTTAACTCTCCAGATCATTCCACTTCCTGACAACTCTAACCCTAAAGAAATACTTCCTAACATCCCTATGACTCATCTGGGTTTTCAGTTTCCACTTGTGGCCCCTTGTTCCTGTATCCCATCTCTGAAACATTCGAGCCCTGTCCACCTTGTCAATTCCTCTCAGTATTTTATACGTTGTTATCATGTCCCCCTTGTCCCTCCTATCCTCTAGTGTCATCAGGTTGAGTTCCTTAAACTCTCCTCATAAGACATACCTATCAGTTCCGGGACTAAACGTGTTGGAAATTTTTGCACTTTCTTCAATTTCGTGACGTGTTTGACTAGGTGAGGGTTCCATACTGGTGCTGCATACTCTAGTATAGGCCTGACGTACACGGTGTACAATGTCGTGAATAACTCCTTACTCAGATTTGCCAAGCGCCCATATGGTGCAACAGTTATTTGATTGATGTGTGCCTCAGGAGACATGTTCGTTATAATGCTTACCCCAACCCCAAGATCCTTTTCTTTAAGTGACGTTTGCAGAATTTGATTCCCTAACCTGTATGCCGTCTGCGGTCTTCTGCGTCCTTCCCCAATGTTCATGACCTTACACTTACTGGGGTTAAACTCCAGGAGCCAGTTGCTGGACCAGGCCTTTAACCTGTCCAGATCCCTCTGTAGTCCTGCCTGGTCCTCCTCCGACTGAATTCTCATCAACTTCACATCTGCAGACAGGGACACTTCTGAGTCTATTTCTTCCGTCGTGTCATTCAAATATACCAGAAACAGCACCAGTCCTAGGACTGACCCCTGTGGGACCCCGCTCGTCACAGGCACCCACTCTCACACCTCGTCACGTACCATGACTCGCTGATGTCTTCCCGTCAGGTATTCTCTGATCTATTACAGTGCCTTCCTTGTTATACCTGCCTGGTCCTCCAGCTTTTGCACTAATCTCTTGTGTGGAACTGTGTCAAATGCCTTCTTACAGTCCAAGAAAACGCAGTCTACCCACCCCTCTCTCTCTTGTCTTATTGCTGTCACCTTGTCATAGAACTCCAGTAGGTTTGTGACAGGATTTCCCGTCTCTGAATCCGTGCTGATTGTCGTTGGTAAACTTATTCCATTCAAGGTGTTCCACCACTCTTCTAACAATCTTCTCCATGACTTTGCATACATGTCAGTGACACTGGTCTGTAATTTAATGAGTTGTATCTGTCTCCTTTTTAAAAAATTGGGACTACATTTGCTGTCTTCAGTACCTCAGGTAGTCGCCCTGTTTCCATAGATGTTGAAAATTGTTAGTGGTACACAGAGCGCCTCAGCTCCCTCTCTCAGGACCCATTGTGAGATGTTATCCGGCCCATCGCCTTTGAAATATCTAGTTCACTTAGCAGCCTCTTCACCTCCTCCTCGGTTGTATGTATCGTGTCCAGCACTTGATGGTGTACCCCACCTATACGTCTTTCTGGAGTCTTTTCTGTCTCCAGTGAATACTTCTTTGAATCTCATGTTGAGCTCATCATATACTTCTAGGTCGTTTCTTGTAAACTCCCCTCCTTCCTTCCTTCCTCAGCCTGATTACCTGGTCCTTGACTGCTGTTTTCCTCCTGGTGTGTGTGTGTGTGTTAGTTACCATTTTGTCCTAGGCACATGTCGATTAGACACTAGGCCTATTGTATATGCGTGCGTATCTGTGTGTGTGTGTGTGTGTGTGTACTCACCTAGTTGTGGTTGCAGGGGGCCGAGTCACAGCTCCCGGTCCCGCCCCCTCACTGGTCGCTACCAGGTTACTCCTCCTGCTCCATGAGCTCTATCATGTCTCTCCCCAAAGCCATATGTGTGTGTGTGTGTGTGTGTGTGTGTGTGTGTGTGTGTGTGAGGTCTGTGGTGTGAGAGAGAGAAGAAAGAAAAAGAGAAGGGGGGGTGTCGTCACAATACATGGAGTGAGGAGGGGCACCATCTAGTGCTCTTCACTAGTTCTCTAAAAAAAAAAAAAAACACTCCATCCCTGGAGTGGTTCCCATGACAGGAATGGCCTCGTTAATTGGTCATTAAGCCGCAGATTACCATTGGAGGGGGTCCTGCCTGACGAAAGGGGGTCCTGCCTAATAAGGAGGGGTCCTGCTTGACGAGGAGGTCCTGCCTGACAAAGGGGAGGGGGGTTCCTGCCTGACGAAGGGGATTCGCTTGTGGAAGGATCTTTTGAAAAACATTTTCATTGAAAGGACGTTAAAGTTGAAGGGAAGGAGGAACTCCAAGTGAAGGAACCTTTAAATGGACACAAGAGTGTGGAGGAGAGCTGGTGAAGATGAGTGGAGGAGAGCTGGTGAAGATGAGTGGAGGAGAGCTGGTGAAGATGAGTGGAGGAGAGAGAGATTCAAAATGAGACTGTGAGGGGTGGAGGTGCAATGTCTCCACACAGAGGTATGTGGAGGATCTAGGAGTGTGGAGGGAGGTGGCGGGTGGAGGAGGGTGGAGGAGTGCGGAGGAGGTACAACCCTTCAATAATTTTACCTTCCTATTTTACGTAAACACGAGGCACGACTTCCCGGTGTAAATAAGGAGAGATTTACAGCTGTAAATAATGAAGGCTTCGTCCAACACACTTTATGAGGCAGAACCTGGCACAAAACACACGAAATAGCGTCTTAAAACATTAAAAATAACTCTTAGTACTTGAGAGAGAGAGAGAGAGAGAGAGAGAATATGACTTTCACCATCATAAGATAAATTGATCAAATACATCAATATAAACCTTGAGAGAGATGAGTATAACTTTACAGTAATAATGTCAGACAATGTTACAATCAAAGCTCACAACACTGTTATTATCACAAACACAATAAGATGACAGCCTGGATAACATGAGACGCCAAGACAATGATGTTTTTTCAAGGCACTTATACTCTTATGACTGGAATATTGTTTCATATTAACAGTTTCATCTCAAGTAAGTTAAACTGCTCATCTACAAAAAGTACAGAGAACTTTCACTTCCTGTATAAATTTGATCAAACCCCAAAATTTTAGAAATGTTCTGAGAGTCTTAAACTGTTCTCTGAAGAACTCTGGCCAGAAAGATGCATCACAATCTATACCGGGAATATACAGGAGGGATTGATACGACAGTGGAGGTGCAATAAACACAATAAGAAATAAATCAATATTGTAGGCGGTCGTGAGAGATACCTGGGTAAGTGCACTTTAAAAGAGAAATACGAAGAGTGAGGAATACAGTATATACGAGATATTATTTTTTCGGGGGAATAACCATATATTCCCACGGTCAAACTTATTTACAATTATTGACACTGTATAATGGGTTTTAACAAATACCTTAATACGAGTGAGTCTGACAAGAGAACGTAGGCACGAGCACTCACTGATACAGGGGACAGACTCGCGTATGGTGTCAAACAGCCGAGACTTGTGAGAAACTGAAGCTCCAGGTCTGCCCCAAGAAGCATTATAGACTACCCTGGGCTCCCCCTCCCTCACCCTGACTGGCAGACCTCCAACACAAACTACTAGTTACTCCGTATCCGAATGGTGCACTCATCCGAACAGTCGATGAACTACGGTCCTTCAAGCTGGTTATTGATGGCATGCAGAAATGTGGTTACATGTGATATACACCGAGTATAATAACATACTTGGTGTAAGCCACAAAGGGACTAAGACTTTTTAAAGCTCTCTTCGTGAGGAAACTTTACGATTTCCTCCAGACATTTCCTGATCAGCCAGCCTGTACTGCTTATGCTGAAAATGGTATAAAATAATGACTTTCTGATTAGTAAGACACATGTGCAACATTTGGATATCATTATAAAATTGAAACGTTTCGCCAACGAGGTAGGTTTCTTCAGTCAAATACAGAGAATAAAGTGGAGGCAGCAGGATCTCGAAGACGTTGCAGGAGGCGGGGTCCACTAGTAGAAGCAAGAAGGTAATTATTGAGAAGTACCGCAGCAAGGCAACCGGATATCCTATGCAGATCTCTCTTTAATCCAACCCTTCTCACTCATAACAAGTGGTCAAGTAAAGAATTTGTGGAAGGTATCCTCTGTACCAAGATACCGTTGTGCTGCTGTGTCTGACAAATATGAAGAAAATACCAGTATCTAATGCTATTATCTTTAAAGACAACAATGTTAGTTACGAAAAAAGTACAACTTTAGTCTGCCTGTAGTCGATTCCAGTCACTGTGGCCAGGTACCAGACCAGGTGTCCTGATTGATGGCCTAAACCAGGGTTATTGTTTGGTCTTCATCACAACAAAATAGTCTCCCATTAACGGCGTGGAAGCTAGAGAGGCACAAACAACACTGCTCTATGAGAACAGGGTTAGAGAAGACATTATTACTACGTATTAAATGCTAAAAAGAAATGAGAACATAGAAATGGATAGAGTGGTCGAGGCGCGAGGACCAATGACAGGAAGACACAGGTGGACACTTATGACTGAGACGAGTCTTGGAGACAGGGAATATTGTGAGAATCAATGTGGTATGAAGGTAGAATGAGGTAGATGAGAGGGTTATTCACCAGTAGATGGTTCCGCAAATTACCTCAAATTACCTCCACGGCACACGGTCTTACATCAGGCTTCCCGGTTAACAACTTTAATCATTCAGGTTATTTGCTCTGTGACGTCGACACTAGAGTCTGGGTCATCACTCTGATGTAAATGATTTAGAAAACCGACAAGTAGAAATATGAGACACTTGTACAACATTTGGGAATCTTTACTGAGAAGGACGGAGGAAGACGAGCGGAGGTTTGAAGTAATCAGTCCCTCTGCCTGAAGTCGGACTGTATTGGACTGATGAAGCCACTGGCTGGAGAAGCATTTCCTCAGTAAAGATTCCCAAATGTTGCATAAGAGTCTCATTAATCACTACCTGCATGAACAAATTTGTAAAGTTTATTTTTGAATACACTTATGAGTCTAATGGTAGATACCTTATCTTTGAAGGTAGTGTTGAAAAACCCTGGACACTTTATGCTTATTGAGTTACATGTTTAAGAGGCACGCTAGGACCCGTGAAGCCATCACATAGTGAATGTCTTCGTCAAGTAATTACTCCAAGCTGGCTTACCCATGCTGGACTCGGAGTCCAGCATGGGTAAGCCAGCGTGTCTCACCACCGCACCTTCGTCTGCTATACATTCACGTGCTCTTGGGGACGCCATAGTGCGGGGAATGATTTACAAGTTATTTTCCTGACGAACAAACAATACCATCTTGTCAAGACAGATATGGACGCGGGGTCAGAAGTACTCTCTCAGGGCCGCAAACATGAGTACGCTCAGACAAGACTGACACTAACACGGACCGACGTACCGAATACCATTGACAAATGTGATTACAGAGTTATGGCTCATAAAATGCACGCAACGGTCATAATGGGGCGCCGCCTCGACGCGGGATCCTCAGCTACGCCAAGAACAATCGATCAAGGAATTACGAAAGTCTAATAAAAGAGCGTAGCTAGAGTATTTACCGGAGGAATGGAGCTTCTACCTAACTCCCACCCACCCCCAGGAGGAGTGGAGGAGCACTTCACTGTGTGTGTGTGTTGCGTGTGAGGGGGAGGGGGTAAGACCATTACTTTTTTAAAAACATATAGTGACAGTCACGATCACAAGTGACAGACACTGTCTCAAGACAACAGTAACGACTACAAATGACAGACTATGTAGTAAGACGACAGTAATGACCACAATAGTGACAGTCCTCAAGATTAACAATCATGTCTACAACAGTGACAGTCACAACCACAAGTAACAGATTCAATCTCAAGGCGACAGCTACGACCACAAATGACAGTTAAGACCACAAAAATAACCACGACCTCGAAACGACAGCCACTACTACAAGAATAACAGCTGGTACACAACTTCATTGAAAATCCGAACACCTTTCTGCCACGATAGAGAAGGATTTAGATCAGTACTTAACACAATTCTTAAATATCTTGTTGCTTGGTGACTAATTTGAGACACCATAGCTTAAATAGAGAAATGCAGCAAGGACTGTAACTATACAAACTGGAACTAGTTTGTATGAAGTCTCACGTCAGAATTGTTGAACTGCAAGAAATTCGCCATAAGTCAACAGATAGCAGAACCTACCAGACTGGAAAATATTCTAGACTATAAATTTAAAATAAGAACCTGAACGCGGTGCTGTCGGAGACTGCAATCTCAGACAATATGATCGAGGATTAGACCTGCGTGCACAGTCACCTAGGAGAAACAAGATTTTTCAACAAATTTAGTTTCAATAAGAATAACATCAATTGGGACCAAATAAATCATGACCTCAATGGGAGGACGATATTACCACCGCTCATCTAGATCCTCCAGACACAAACCTCTACGACAAAGAAGATGCAAACTCCAGAGAGAGGTTCTCCCTTTACAGGTGAAGACAATGAAGAACACAGTTTCTCAAAGGCAACAAACTTTCTGAAGCACGAAAGAAAACACTGGTTATGGAAATGGAGAACATCGAGCACAAATTTGCATCACAAAGTCCAGGAGAGGCAGAGGAAGAAAAGAGTAATAAAGGAAATAAGAAATACTTTTTCTCGCATGTAAAATCCGTGAAACCACATCCAGTATAGGGTCTTGTCTTTACTTAAAAAAAGATGGAACATACA
Source organism: Cherax destructor (assembly GCA_009830355.1). Classification (NCBI taxonomy): domain Eukaryota; kingdom Metazoa; phylum Arthropoda; class Malacostraca; order Decapoda; family Parastacidae; genus Cherax; species Cherax destructor. The sequence goes on along the minus strand of WNWK01001832.1, from coordinate 105,457 downwards.
GTGGTGACAATAAGAACATGAGCGAAATATTTAAGTCACATCCCGACTCTTTTGTTCAGCGAACATGTAATCCGCCTACATATTGATGATCTAATGAGTTATTTTTATGAATGGGAGTCAAAACGCAACGGACATCTTCACAATTTCTGATAAAGCCCTATCCCCAGATGGCTTTGAAGAAGCCACTGATAGCATGGCCCCTGGGTAGGGGCCACTGATAGCATGGCACCTGGGTAGGGGCCAACTTGATAATGGTCCATGACTGACCGAAACGTCGCCATAAGGTTCCTCTATTTTTGCATGTGTTTGGTGAAACGTACAGAGAACTTTCACTGCCAACATAAACTCTTAACATCTGAACTACTGTGAATGCTTATGGTCCCATAAACTGTACTACTTGGAACACAGGCGAGAAAGATACATAATTTACACCTGCAAAATCCTGGAGAGATTGGTTCCAAACCTGTACACCGAAATCACTCCGTGTGAAAGCAGGAGACTCGACAGATGGAGAAAAGTATCTCCAATAAACGGCACGGACGCAACAAGTACACTAAGAACTTGAGAAGTGTCTGAGGTTCCCGACTTTTCAATGCCCTTCCTTCGTGTTAGTTTAGTTAGTTTGATATCTTTATTATGCACCCCATACCCATCCTGTGGGCGGTAGTCAAAAGATTACAGAGGTACATAATGGGTCCAGGGACTGGACCTCAAAGTTTGATAGCTGAGCAAGTTACAAAGGTAATGAACTCAGATGGTCACAATCATGACAAGTTACAAAGGTATTTGCAGATTACAGAGGAATATATAGGGTCCAGAGACTGGGCCCCAAAGTTTTGATAGCTGAACAACGTACAATGGTAATTAATTCACTAGTTACAAGGTAATGAATCATGTAAGTAAATTTACTTACGTCTGTACATGGTTGCACTCATGAACAAATTATAAAGCAATGAGCAATCTATTAGTCTACACCCAGCCACAACTGTGGGTCACACACACACACATATATACATATACACATACATATATACACACACACATACATGTATATACATACACACATACACATACACACATATACACACACACCCACACACGTGTCAATGCTTTATTTACAGGGAGCAAAGTCAGGGTATTTTTCCAGAATGGTCTGTAATATACCACTGTGGATAAAATACTTTGACATATCTTGAACATTTCTGAATGAGTTGTCTCTGAATTCATTAATTTTATCGCACTCCAGTACATAATGACGCAGGGTGTGACAATAATCCAACTGGCAAAGTTTACATCTTGTTTGGTCTACATCTGGTGATGGTGATTTAACCTGCCAAAGATACTTGTAACCCAGCCGGAGGCAGGCGGTAGTGACATCCAAGAGTCTTCTTATTTTGTTGGATATACCATAGACATGTGGCTCCTCCTGCATGATAGAATGATGATAGATGGACTGACTGGTGTCAAACTCCCTGAGTATTAAGTCAATAAAATTCAGTTGAAGTTCGTTTCGTATTATTGTTCTCAAACTGCTAACTGACAAGCCAAGATTGTAATCTACCCCTCTTTGAAAGCATAAAACTTAGCCATTTATCAGTTCTATCATGCATCTGAAGACCAATGTGAGATGGAATCCACAGCATGTGCACTCTGACTCTACTATCCACAATCCTACCATACCTGTGTCTGGCTTCTGACACGAGCATGCTACAAGTTATACTTGATGAGTTGAGAGCATTTATGGATGACAGAGAATCAGTTACAATTAGAGAGTTAACCTTAGATACATGGACGCATTTGAGTGCAAGGAGTATGGCAAACAGTTATGTCTGAAGGGTAGAGGCCCAGTTATTGATGCGTGCTCCAATTTCTTTAAGAGAGCCATCACTCTGTATGACAACAGCAGCACTACCAGCTGCACCAGTGGATTGATGAACAAAACCATCAACGTAAATAATTTGTGAGAGAGTGTGCTGTTTGGCTAAATTATCAATACAGTTTAAGCTTCCTTCGTGCAGAGATGAACTGCCAACAAATCTCTGGCTGTCTCTAAGAAGTAGCTTGATAAGTTTCTCAAATAAGATCATGATCAGCCGGGCTGTAGTCCGAACGATGGATTGCGCGCGACCTTTACCTTTGGTATACCTTTGATGAGTTTCGAGAGTCTCACTACTCTCGGATCCCGCCCACGGACAAGGCTCGTCTGGTCCCTGCCTGGTCAACAAGGCTGTTGCTGCTGGAGGCCCACTGCGCCAAATGTCCATCACAATCTGGTAGATCTAGCACCTACCTGGAGTCTACCTGGAGGGTATTTCGGGGATCAACGCCCCCGCGGCCCGGTCCATGACCAGGCATCCTGGTGTATCAGAGCCTGATCAACGATGCTGTTACTGCTGACCGCACGCAGTCCAACGTACAATCCACAGCCCGGCAGATCCGGCACTGACTTTAGGTATCTGTCCAGCTCCCTCTTGAAGACAACCAGAGGTCTACTGGTAATTCCTCTTATGGCTGGTGGGAGGCTGTTGAACAGTCTTGGGCCCCCGGACACTTATTGTGTTTCCTCTTAGTGTACTAATGGCGACCCTACTTTTCTCTGGGGATATGTTGCATCGCTTGCCAAGTCTTTTGCTTTCGTAAGGAGTGATTTTTGTGTGCAGATTAGGGACCAGTCCCTCCAGGATCTTCCAGGTGTAGATCATGATGTATCTCTCTCGCCTGCGCTCCAGTAAGTACAAGTCGAGTACTTCCAAGCGTTCCCAGTAGTTAAGGTGTTTTATGGAACTTATACGTGCAGTAAAGGTTCTCTGTACATTCTCTAGATCTGCAATTTCACCTGCCTTGAATAGGGATGTTAATGTACAGCAGTATTCTAGCCTAGAGAGAACAAGTGATTTAAAAAGGATCATCATTAGCTTGGCATCTCTTGTCTTGAATGTTCTCATTATCCATCCTATCAGTTTCCTCACAGATGTGATAGTGGCACTTTTGTGGTCCTTGAATGTGACATCCTCAGACATTACCACTCCCAGGTCCTTCACATTACTTTTCCGCTCTATTGTGTGATTAGAGTTTGTAATATACTCAGTCCTAGCTATTATTTCCTCCAGTTTTCCATAACGGAGTAGATGGAATTTGTCTTCATTGAACATCATATTGTTCTCTGTTGCCCATTGGAAAACTTGGTTTATATCTTCTTGGAGATTTGCCGTGTCATCAATGGATGACACTCTCATGAAGATCCTAGTATCATCTGCAAAGGATTATACAGTGCTGTGGTTTACATCTCTGTCTATGCCTGATATGAGGATTAGGAACAGGATAGGGGCGAGTACTGTGCCTTGTGGGACAAAGCTCATCACTACGGCAGCTTCCGATTTAATTATGTTTACCACTACTCTTTGTGTTCAATTTGTAGAAAGTTGAAGATCCATCTGACTACTTTGAAAGTTATCTCTTTAGCACGCATTTTGTTTGCTATTACACCATGATTGCAAAATCTGTTTATACTATATCTACATTCTGTTTGTCTTCCAGTGCATCAAAGACCATATCATAGTGGTCCAGTAGTTGCGAGAGGCAGGAGCGACCTGCTCTGAACCCATGTTGCCCTGGATTGTGCAACTGTTGGGAGTCCAAGTGGTTTGCAATCGTGCTTCTTAGAACTCTTTCAAAGATTTTTATAACGTGGGACGTTAAAGCTATTGATCTATAGTTCTTAGCTATTGCTTTTCTGCCACCTTTATGGAGTGGTGAAGATACCTGTCCAGTTTCCTCTTGAAGGCTTCTACACTAGTTCCAGCCGTTTCTGATATCTTCTTGTAAGATGTTTAATAGTCTGGGGCCGCGAATGTTGATAGTGTTCCCTTATTGTCCCCATCGCACCCCTGCTCTTCACTTGGTTTATTTTCCTCTTCCTCCCATATCTCTCACTCCAGTATGTTATGACAATATGCAGATTTGGGTCCAGGCCCTCGAGTACTTTCCAGGTATATATTATCATGTATCTCTCTCTCCTTCGCTCCAGTGAATACATGTTCAAGGCTTTAAAGGCGTTCCCAGTAATTTAAATGCTTTACTGGCTCAATGTGTAACGTAAACGATCTTTGTGTATTCCAGCTCTGATATTTCTACTTTGAACGGGGCCGTCAGCACTGAGCAATATTCTAAATGAGAGATAACTAGCGATTTGAAGTGTCACCACTGACATTATTTTGCTTGTTTTGGAAGTTCTCAATACCCACCCCTAGTACCAACAGCCTAACAGGCTAGTCGATCAGACCAGCAACCAAGTGGTCTGGTCTGCGACCTAACCGCGGGGGCGATGATCCCTCGAGAAGCATCATAAGATTAACTAAAGGTAATAACAATTCTAAAAAACACAGGCAAGACCAATGCATTCTAACCCAGAGATAATGCATGCTAAAACGTTTTAGATAACTTTAAAGATAAGAATCGCCAATACTTTCTCTTATCTTAATAATAATAATAATAATAATAATAATAATAATAATAATAATAATAAGAAACATAATTCTGAGTGACGAGAAGTTCCTGATATGCCAGTATGTGGTGCTTCCGTCATAGTGCGTGCAGCTAGCACCAACAGTCTCACTGATCAGGATGTCAAGAGGTAAACCCCGGCCTGTGATCGGGCAGCAGGGACGATGAACTCTAAAACCATATTTTATTCATTAAGTTCAGGTTGAACCAGCACTACATAAGTTCAGGTTGAACCAGCACTACATAAGTTCAGGTTGAACCAGCACTACATAAGTTCAGGTTGAACCAGCACTACATAAGTTCAGGTTGAACCAGCACTACATAAGTTCAGGCTAAACACTACATAAGTACAAGTTGAACCAACACATCAATTCATGTTGAACCTACGTTACACATAAGACAGAGCACAACATACTGAAGTAACAAGAAGAAACATAACCACATCAACATCATGTTGAACCTACGTTACAAAACTCTGACTACAAAGTTGAACCAACGTTACAAAGTACTGACTACAACAGCACAAGACAAACTGTTGTGAACCACAGGGATGATCAAGTCAAACCAGGTCTAGGAAAATAAACTAGGACAACACAAGCCTTAGTGGTAGATTAGGAAGGCAGACGAGGTAGGAAGGCAGGCGAGGTAGGAAGGCAGGCGAGGTAGGAAGGCAGGCGAGGTTGGAAGGCAGGCGAGGTTGGAAGGCAGGCGAGGTTGGAAGGCAGGCGAGGTTGGAAGGCAGGCGAGGTTGGAAGGCAGGTGAGGTAGGAAGGCAGGCGAGGTAGGAAGGCAGGCGAGGTTGGAAGGCAGGCGAGATTGGAAGGCAGGCGAGGTTGGAAGGCAGGCGAGGTTGGAAGGCAGGCGAGGTAGGAAGGCAGGCGAAGAAGGCAGGCGAAGTAAGAAGGCAGGCGAAGTAAGAAGGCAGGCGAAGTAAGAAGGCAGGCGAGGTTGAAAGGCAGGCGAGGTTGGAAGGCAGGCGAGGTTGGAAGGCAGGCGAGGTAGGAAGGCAGGCGAGGTAAGAAGGCAGGCGAGGTAGGAAGGCAGGCGAGGTAGGAAGGCAGGCGAGGTTGGAAGGCAGGCGAGGTTGGAAGGCAGGCGAGGTAGGAAGGCAGGCGAGGTAGGAAGGCAGGCGAGGTAGGAAGGCAGGCGAGGTAGGAAGGCAGGCGAAGTAAGAAGGCAGGTGAAGTAAGAAGGCAGGAGAGGTAGGAAGGCAGGCGAGGTAGAAACGCACGCGAGGTAGAAAGGCAGGCGAGGTAGAAAGGCAGGCGAGGTAGAAAGGCAGGCGAGGTAGAAAGGCAGGCGAGGTAGAAAGGCAGGCGAGGTAGAAAGGCAGGCGAGGTAGAAAGGCAGGCGAGGTAGAAAGGCAGGCGAGGTAGAAAGGCAGGCGAGGTAGAAAGGCAGGCGAGGTAGAAAGGCAGGCGAGGTAGAAAGGCAGGCGAGGTAGAAAGGCAGGCGAGGTAGAAAGGCAGGCGATGTGCGTGAGAAAGAACCTGAGTGTGTTAATGTTTACGGCTGGCTAATCTGCCATTAAAATCCTGAAGCAATCTAAAAGAGGAAGGGCCTTTAGGGGAGGGGAAGGCAGGAGGCAAAGGTTGGAAGGGAAGGCAGGAGGCGAAGGCAGGAGGGAAAGGTAGGAGGCGAAAGTAGGAGGAAAAGAAATGAAAGTGTGTGATGTTGAGAGTTAGCATCAGTACCATTAATGCTTTTTATACTTGACAACTTGAAGGTTCTTGATTTTATGGACATGTTGATAAAAACCTTTGTATCCTCGTTACTATGTTTCGTGTATGGAAGTCACTGAACCTTCACCCTTCGGTCTTTTAGTTAGGAGACGGAGACGGGTAAAATAAAAAGAGATGAGTTGATTATTATTAATATAATGAAAAATGAAGCGCTGAACCTACAAGGGTGAGAGATAGTAGAGCCGAGATAAGGGTAGCAGAAGCAGGTGTGTATGGTGAAGGAAACTGAGAGACTTGTTCCTGTCTCTGAGGACAATGATGTGAGTACCATTCTCTACTGAATATTCCTCTCGGCACAGTTATTCCAGTTAATGATAATTATTTCCCAAATTGAGATATTATATTCACAACGTACATGATCACTGGTCTTCGGAAGTGTAGTGAAGGGTGACTCTGAACTCATAAAATACTCTTCCATCTTTTATATTCAATAAAATAATCAAATTAGTGTTTCACTTCTTCCTTTAACCTCAACTTGTATATGTCTAGATTTTATTTGCATTTACCTGTGATTTTCCTGCGACCTGTTTCCAGCGTTTTCTTACTCCCGCAGCCCGGCCCTGGGCCTGGCTTGTCTGGTGCTCGCCTGGTTAACCAGGCTGTTGCCGCTGACGGCCCGCAGGCTCAAGTATACATGCCAGCCTGGTTGATCCGGTGTCATACCAGGGGTGGACGTGTCACCCATTACCCTTGGCAGAGTTGATTAAGATATAAATTAGATAAGCCATTTAGCCACCTCCTCTTAATTAGTCACTTTTAAGATGGACACTTATGAAAACCACTTAAATTACCAAAGAGTGAGGGGAAACTTCCTTACAACTTCGTAACCACTTAGATTCACTTTTAGGGATTATATTAACCAAACTACAATAAAAGGAAATACAAAATTATTTATTAGCACTGGGATCTAATTGAATTTAGTACATAAATTCTATATTCCTACTTAATACCGGGATATCAACCCTAATTTAAGCTGTAAGGGAGAGAACTTGATTAATCACTCCCGGGGAAGTGGAGAACTGGTACAGAGAATTGCACTTAAAAGTTGAAATGAATTCTCCAAATGATGAAACACTCCACCACAAGTCTCTGTTTGTCACCAAGAGTTGTCACTCCCGCTACAGGAGACCCGCCTATGTCTTGCCTGCTCCATGGTCGCCCCAGCTCTTACAAGCCAGGAGACGACCTGTCTGTCATTGGCTTCAGCCCATACTCTCTTAGTCCTCTTTACTCCAACCCGCCAATTTGGTCTAAAGGAGGTCAATGACCTTCCTACGTAAAACTGATTAATGTTGATCTCACAACACGGATTAGAAAAAAGTGCTGTTTCTTGTTTACAGAGCTCATATTATAAAAAGATTTAAAGTCAGCTGATACTTAAGTCGGAAGGGGCACAACTGAAGAGGTATGCGTCAGCTAAATACATATATATACATATATATATATATATATATATATATAATATATATATATATATATATATATATATATATATAATATTATATATATATTTCCACGGTTGAAGTATTTGAGGTGTATGCTCTGGGATGTCAATACAAGTTGTTCTTTTTCCATTCTATATCTTTATTAATATATATATATTTTTTTTTATTAACACATCGGCCGATTCCCACCAAGGCAGGGTGGCCCGAAAAAGAAAAACTTTCATCATCATTCACTCCATCACTGTCTTGCCAGAAGGGTGCTTTACACTACAGTTATAAAACTGCAACATTTACACCCCTCCTTCAGAGTGCCGGCACTGTACTTCCATCTCCAGAACTCAAGTCCGGCCTGCCGGTTTCCTGAATCCCTTCATAAATGTTACTTTGCTCACACTCCAACAGCACGTCAAGTATTAAAACCATATGCCTCCATTCACTCCTATCAAATACGCTCACACATGCTTGCTGGAAATCCAAGCCCCTCGCACACAAAACTTCCTTTACCCCTCCCTCCAACCTTTCCTAGGCCGACCCCTACCCCGCCTTCCCTCCACTACAGATTTATACACTCTCGAAGTCACTCTGTCTCGTTCCATTCTCTCTACATGTCCAAACCACCTCAACAACCCCTCCTCAGCTCTCTGGACAATCGTTTTGGTAATCCCGCACCTCCTCCTAATTTCCAAACTCCGAATTCTCTGCATTATATTCACACCACACATTGACCTCAGACATGACATCTCCACTGCCTCCAGCCTTCTCCTCGTTGCAACATTCATCACCCATGCTTCACACCCATATAAGAGCGTTGGTATAACTATACTCTCATACATTCCTCTCTTTACTTCCATGGACAAGGTTCTTTGTCTCCACAGACTCCGAAGTGCTCCACTCACCCTTTTCCCCTCATATATATATATATATATATATATATATATATATATATATATATATATATATATATATATATATATATATATATCAAACACTGATCTCTGGCCGACGGAGACTCGAACCTACGAACCTCATGACAAGGTACGCAGTGCTTTACCGACCGTACCACACTGGTCCAATACCTTGGCATCCAGCTTTCGCTAGACGTTATTCCAAGGCAGCCAGCTTTCAGGCAGGAAGGCTTACAGCTTTTCATCTCATCCCCTGCATGCATCGACACAACTAGAGATTTTTACAATGCTAGGAAAGCTGGATGCCAAGGTATTGGACCAGTGTGGTACGGTCGGTAAAGCACTGCGTACCTTGTCATGAGGTTCGTAGGTTCGAGTCTCCGTCGGCCAGAGATCAGTGTTTGTGAATATTTCGCCTGCTCTTGCGAATTCCTAGCATTGTAAAAATCTCTAGTTGTGTCGATGCATGCAGGGGATGAGATGAAAAGCTGTAAGCCTTCCTGCCTGAAAGCTGGCTGCCTTGGAATAACGTCTAGCGAAAGCTGGATGCCAAGGTATTGGACCAGTGTGGTACGGTCGGTAAAGCACTGCGTACCTTGTCATGAGGTTCGTAGGTTCGAGTCTCCGTCGGCCAGAGATCAGTGTTTGTGAATATTTAAGAACATAAGAATGGAGGAACACTGCAGAAGGCCTACTGGCCCATACAAGGCAGGTCCTTATCAAAACCACCACTACCTAAGAATTTACTCCTGTACTCACGACACTAATCAAACCCAGCCCCTCCCACTCATATATTTGTCCAATCTCTTTTTAAAGCCACCCAAGGTCCTAGCCTCTATCACCCTACTCGGAAGATTGTTCCACGCATCTACAACTCTGTTCGAAAACCAGTACTTGCCTATGTCCTTTCTAAATCTAAATTTATCCAATTTAAATCCGTTATTTCTGGTTCTTACTTGGTTCGATATCCTCAGTATTTTATTAATATCTCCTTTGTTTATGGCCATCATCCACTTGTACACCTCGATGATATCTCCCCTCATTCTACGTCTCTCCAGAGAGTGGAGATTCAATGCTCTAAGTCTATCTTCATACGGGAGATTTCTTATACTGTAAATCATTTTAGTCATTCTTCTTTGTATGTTCTCCAATGAATCTATATCCATCCTGTAGTAAGGAGACCAAAACTGAGCTGCATAATCCAAATGAGGTCTCACTAGTGATGTATAGAGCTGTAAAATAACTTTTGGACTTCTGTTGCTTATACTTCTTGAAATAAATCCTAGTAATCTGTTAGCCTTATTGCGCACACTTAGGCACTGTTGTCTTGGCTTTAGATTTCTGCTTACCATGACTCCAAGTCTTTTTCACATTCTGTATGATCAAGCTCAACTTCACCTAGTTTATAAATTCGAGGGATATTTTCATTACCAACGACTAGCACCTTACACTTGTCCACATTGAACTTCATCTGCCACTTTTCAGACCAAGACATTAATTTATCCAAATCCTCCTGGAGTTCATTGGTATCCTCCTCAGAATGAATTATACGGCCTATTTTTGTATCATCAGCAAATTTACTCATGTCACTTGCAATTCCTTCATCAAGGTCATTTATGTAAATTATGAACAACAATGGGCCCAAAACTGATCCTTGTGGAACGCCACTGGTGACAAATCCCCATTCAGATTTGACCCCATTAATGGAAACTCTCTGCTTTCTATTGGTAAGCCATGCCTCTATCCATGCTAGAACTTTACCTCCTATACCATGAGCTGCCACCTTTCTTAAGAGTCTCTTGTGAGGTACTCTATCGAAGAACATAAGAACATAAGAACATAAGAAAGGAGGAACACTGCAGCAGGCCTGTTGGCCCATACCAGGCAAGTCCTTCACAATCCGTCCCACTAACAGAATATTTGCTCAACCCAATTTTCAATGCTACCCAAGAAATAAGAACATAAGAACATAAGAAAGGAGGAACACTGCAGCAGGCCTGTTGGCCCATTCTAGCAAGTCCTTCACATTCCATCCCACCAACAGAATATTTGTTCAACCTAATTTTCAATGCTACCCAAATAAGCTTTGATAATTTTATTTACTCATGTGCAATTCCACTCAAATCCAACCCCTTTCACTCATGAATTTATCCAACCTAAATTTAAAACTACCCAAGGTCCTTGCTTCAATAACCCTACTAGGCAGACTGTTCCATTCATCAACTACCCTATTTCCAAACCAATACTTTCCTATATCCTTTCTAAATCTAAACTTATCTAACTTGAATCCATTATTGCGGGTTCTCTCTTGGAGAGATACCCTCAAGACCTTATTTATATCCCCTTTGTTAATACCCATTTTCCACTTGTATACCTCGATCATGTCTCCCCTCATTCTACGTCTTACAAGTGAATGTAATTTAAGGGTCTTCAATCTTTCTTCGTAAGGTTGCTGCTTACCATCACCCCCAAGTCCTTCTCGCAATCTGTATGGCTAAGTTCTACGTTATTTAACTTATAAGTGCTTGGGTTATGGACACTCCCGAGCTTTAGAACTTTGCATTTATCTTTGACAATTCTACCCACTCATGCGCGAATCCCACTCAAATCCAACCCCTCTCACTCATGAATTTATCCAACCTAAATTTGAAACCACCCAAGGTCCCAGCCTCAATAACCCTACTAGGCAGACTGTTCCACTCATCAACTACCCTATTTCCAAACCAATACTTTCCTATATCCTTTCTAAATCTAAACTTATCTAACTTGAATCCATTATTGCGGGTTCTCTCTTGGAGAGATATCCTCAAGACCTTATTTATATCCCCTTTGTTAATACCCATTTTCCACTTGTATACCTCGATCATGTCTCCCCTCATTCTACGTCTTACAAGTGAATGTAATTTTAGGGTCTTCAATCTTTCTTCGTAAGGAAGATTTCTAATGCTATGTATTAATTTAGTCATTCTACGCTGAATGTTTTCTAACGAATTTATGTCCATTCTGTAATATGGAGACCAGAACTGAGCTGCGTAATCTAGGTGAGGCCTTACTAATGATGTATAAAGCTGTAATATAACCTCTGGACTTCTGTTGCTAACACTTCTTGATATAAATCCCAGTAATCTATTTGCATTATTACGTACGCTTAGGCATTGCTGTCTTGGTTTAAGGTTGCTGCTTACCATCACCCCCAAGTCCTTCTCGCAATCTGTATGGCTAAGTTCTACGTTATTTAACTTATAAGTGCTTGGGTTATGGACACTCCCGAGCTTCAGAACCTTGCATTTATCTACATTGAACTGCATCTGCCACTTTTCTGACCACGAATTAAGTTTGTCTAAATCTTCCTGAAGTTCTATGACATCTATGTTTGAATCAATTATCCTACCTATCTTCGTGTCGTCGGCGAATTTGCTCATATCACTAGTAATTCCCTCATCAAGGTCATTGATATATATTATAAATAACAATGGGCCTAAGACTGATCCCTGTGGAACACCACTTGTTACAAGTCCCCATTCGGATTTAACCCCATTTATGCACACTCTCTGCTTCCTATTGGTGAGCCATGACTCGATCCATGACAGCACTTTTCCCCCAATGCCATGAGCTGCCACTTTCTTTAACAGTCTCTGGTGCGGTACTCTATCAAAAGCCTTACTAAAGTCTAAATATACAATATCGAATTCTTTATCGTGATCAACAGCCTCAAAAGCTTTACTGAAGAAGGTTAATAAATTAGATAGGCAGGAACGGCCCCTCGTGAATCCATGCTGGGTATCATTAATCAAATTATGGTTATCTAGATGGCTTCTAATAATATCAGCTATAATTGACTCTAGTAATTTGCCTACAATTGAGGTCAGGCTTATTGGGCGGTAGTTTGACGGTAGTGACTTGTCCCCTGCTTTAAAAATAGGAATTACATTAGCTATCTTCCACATATCAGACACTACACCTGTTTGAAGAGATAAATTAAAAATGTTAGATATTGGTTCACAGAGTTCCATTTTGCATTCCTTAAGAACCCTTGCAAAAGCTCATCAGGACCCGGCGATTTATTTTGTTTCAGTCGGTCCAGCTGTTTCATAATCATTTCGCTAGTGACTGTGATATTACATAATTTATCTTCTTCTGGGCCTCTGTAAAAATTAATTACTGGGATATTATTAATGTCTTCCTGTGTGAAAACCGAGAGAAAATAATTATTAAAAATAGAGCACATATCATTCTCCTTGTCAGTAAGATGCCCAAAGTTATTTTTAAGGGGACCTATCTTATCCCTAACTTTTGTTCTATAAACCTGGAAAAAACTTTTGGGTTAGTTTTTGAATCCCTAGCAACTTTAATTTCATAGTCCCGTTTAGCTTTTCTTATTCCCTTTTTAACGTCCCTCTTAATGTCAGTATACTGATTTATAAGATGACCCTCACCTCTTTTTAGGCGCCTATAAATTCCTTTCTTCTGCCCTAAAAGATATTTGAGCCTATTATTCATCCATTTTGGGTCATTTCTACTTGATCTAATTTCTTTATACGGGATAAATGTTCTTTGGGCAGCCTGTATAGTGTTAAGAAAACTGTCATATTGATACCTCTCTTCTTCACCCCAGTCCACAGTTGATAAGTGTTCTCTAAGTCCATTATAATCTGCTAAGCGAAAATCTGGGACCATTACTGAATTATCCCTACTATCATACATCCATTCAATGCTAAAGGTAATTGACTTGTGGTCGCTTGAGCCGAGTTCCTCTGTAATTTCTAAATTATTAACAAGGGTTTCCTTGCTTGCCAGATCTGACGACTCAAGAAATGCCTGTGTTCAACACCGAAATTTACATAACCATTTAATCAACTACAGAAACGCAAGACTCATCGCCAGAGAAGACAACACGCAATACCGAAGAATCCTAGAATCATCACTCATCTGTATATCCAACAACTTCAACCAGAACAACGGCTTCTACAACATAGCTGAACCTATTGCCAAGAAACTTCTTCAACGCTATCCCACCTAGAACTCAAGAATGGTACACTGCAGGTCCTTTAAGTCACACTATGTTTTTAACTATCACACTACTTTTAAGACTCACATGCAGCTTTCTCCACCTGACCCAGCATTCTCCACCTGACTGTACCCTATATATATCTCCATGTTGCTCATTTTCCAGGTAGATCTGTCTGTGACTCGATAAAGCCCACTGCGTGGGCGAAACGTTGTCAATAAAGGATCACATTATACTGCTTATGTGTTTATTTTTCCATTCCAGGTTATTTCCCCTTGTAGGTTCTGTTACAAACTGCTTCAAAAAGCAATCATGAACTACTTCTAAAAAGTCGTTAGATTCTAAATTCCCTGTCATGAAATTCCAATCAATCTGACTAAAGTTAAAGTCCCCTAGAATTACTACGTTATCGTGTCTTGTGGCCTTAACAATTTCCTCCCAAAGTAGTCTCCCTTGTTCCCTATCTAAGTTTGGAGGTCGGTAAATCACGCCTAAAATCAATTTTTCACACCCCTCTGAAAATTCTATCCAGACAGACTCTGTATGTGTTAATTCAGACTTTATACCCGTTTTTATGCAACAATTTAAATGATCACGGACATAGAGTGCCACCCCACCCTTTCCCGATACTTCTGTCTACTTGGAACAATTTAAAACCCTGAATGTGACATTCGGCAGGCAAGTCCCGATTTTTCATATTAAACCATGTCTCAGTTATTGCAAAAACATCAATATTACCCGTACTTGCAACTAATCTCAACTCGTCCATCTTATTCCTAGCACTACGACTATTGGTGTAATATATATTTAGAGACCCTCCTTTCTCTTTACCCTTCCTGCTCATCTCTGTTTTTCCACTATACCTATTACTGTCCTTGTCATCTAGTGTCACTAGCTTTCCACTATCCACCTTATTCTGCCTATTACTAGTTCTCCTACAACTTATAATATTACTACACTGGGACTTCTCTGTTTTCCCCAAAACCCATACCACTAACTATTTCTAGTTTAAAGCCCTAACAGCTCCCTCCACTGCAGTTGCCAGTGCCCCCACCCCAGACCTGGATAAGTGAACCCCATCCCTGGCATACATGTCATTTCTGCCATAGAAGAGGTCCCAGTTGTCAATGAATGTTACTGAATTTTCCTTACAGTATTTGTCCAGCCAGCAATTGACACCAATTGCCCTGGACAGCCATTCATTTCCAACTCCTCTCCTTGGCAAAATACCACATATGACAGGGTTCCCACCCTTCTTCCTAATTATGTCTATTGCTGACCTAAACCTGCTAGTCAGGTCCTCACTCCTACGTCTGCCAACATCGTTGCCTCCAGCACTGAGACAGATAATAGGATTGCTCCCATTACCTCTCATGATGTCGTCCAGACGGCTAACAATATCCTCCATCCCAGCCCCAGGAAAGCAAACCCTCTGTCTCCTACTCCTATCAATCAAACAGAAAGCCCTATCCATGTACCTAACCTGACTGTCCCCAACAACAACAATGTTTTTACCTTCCTTTGTGTCTTTCGTCGTGACGCTCCCAGAAGTCGACTCACATTCATCGGGTAGCACGGAGAATGGGTTCGATGTTTCCACAACATTCTCCTGGGTCTTCGTTGTTTCTACCTCTCCACCCGTCCTCTTGAGCCTTAACTTTGTCCCATGCGTTTTAGCCACTGTCCAGGTTCCTTTCCTGGCTTGAGGATTCTCAACAGGAGGATTACTACGAATCCTCTTGTTTTCCTCAGTCAGTCGCTGTATCTCAAGCTTAGCTACCCTCAGTTCTTCCTTCAGCTGCTGGTAGAGTAGCTCAAGAGAGGACATCTTCTTCAGATTGACAGAGAGCACACAAGACACGTCTTCACTGAGTTAAGTCAGGTCCTTACTGAAATCCAAGTAAACTATATCATATTCTTAATCACTGTCTACTGCCTCAAATGTTTTATTGAAAAACGTCAGTAAATTTGTCAGGCAGGAACGACCTCTCGTAAACCCATGCTGAGATTCATTAATCAAATTATGTTCTTCAAGGTGACTTCTGATAATATCAGCTATAATTGATTCTAATAATTTGCCTACTATAGACGTGAGGCTTATTGGACGGTAATTTGATGGACTGGACTTATCCCCTGATTTGAATATAGGAACTACATTAGCTATCTTCCACATCTCTGGCACAACACCAGTTAGGATGGACGTGTTAAACACATTCGTTAATGGCTGACTAAGTTCCATCTTGCATTCTTTAAGTACCCTGGAAAACAATTCCTAGCATTGTAAAAATCTCTAGTTGTGTCGATGCATGCAGGGGATGAGATGAAAAGCTGTAAGCCTTCCTGCCTGAAAGCTGGCTGCCTTGGAATAACGTCTAGCGAAAGCTGGATGCCAAGGTATTGGATCAGTGTGGTACGGTCGGTAAAGCACTGCGTACCTTGTCATGAGGTTCGTAGGTTCGAGTCTCCGTCGGCCAGAGATCAGTGTTTGTGAATATTTCGCCTGCTCTTGCGAATTCCTAGCATATATATATATATATATATATATATATATATATATATATATATATATATATATATATATATATATATATATATATATGACAAGGAGAATGATATGTGCTCTATTTTTAATAATTATTTTCTCTCGGTTTTCACACAGGAAGACATTAATAATATCCCATTAATTAATTTTTACAGAGGCCCAGAAGAAGATAAATTATGTAATATCACAGTCACTAGCGAAATGATTATGAAACAGCTGGACCGACTGAAACAAAATAAATCGCCGGGTCCTGATGAGCTTTTTGCAAGGGTTCTTAAGGAATGCAAAATGGAACTCTGTGAACCAATATCTAACATTTTTAATTTATCTCTTCAAACAGGTGTAGTGTCTGATATGTGGAAGATGGCTAATGTAATTCCTATTTTTAAAGCAGGGGACAAGTCACTACCGTCAAACTACCGCCCAATAAGCCTGACCTCAATTGTAGGCAAATTACTAGAGTCAATTATAGCTGATATTATTAGAAGCCATCTAGATAACCATAATTTGATTAATGATACCCAGCATGGATTCACGAGGGGCCGTTCCTGCCTATCTAATTTATTAACCTTCTTCAGTAAAGCTTTTGAGGCTGTTGATCACGATAAAGAATTCGATATTGTTTATTTAGACTTTAGTAAGGCTTTTGATAGAGTACCGCACCAGAGACTGTTAAAGAAAGTGGCAGCTCATGGCATTGGGGGAAAAGTGCTGTCATGGATCGAGTCATGGCTCACCAATAGGAAGCAGAGAGTGTGCATAAATGGGGTTAAATCCGAATGGGGACTTGTAACAAGTGGTGTTCCACAGGGATCAGTCTTAGGCCCATTGTTATTTATAATATATATCAATGACCTTGATGAGGGAATTACTAGTGATATGAGCAAATTCGCCGACGACACGAAGATAGGTAGGATAATTGATTCAAACATAGATGTCATAGAACTTCAGGAAGATTTAGACAAACTTAATTCGTGGTCAGAAAAGTGGCAGATGCAGTTCAATGTAGATAAATGCAAGGTTCTGAAGCTCGGGAGTGTCCATAACCCAAGCACTTATAAGTTAAATAACGTAGAACTTAGCCATACAGATTGCGAGAAGGACTTTGGGGGTGATGGTAAGCAGCAACCTTAAACCAAGACAGCAATGCCTAAGCGTACGTAATAAGGCAAATAGATTACTGGGATTTATATCAAGAAGTGTTAGCAACAGAAGTCCAGAGGTTATATTACAGCTTTATACATCATTAGTAAGGCCTCACCTAGATTACGCAGCTCAGTTCTGGTCTCCATATTACAGAAAGGACATAAATTCGTTAGAAAACATTCAGCGTAGAATGACTAAATTAATACATAGCATTAGAAATCTTCCTTACGAAGAAAGATTGAAGACCCTAAAATTACATTCACTTGTAAGACGTAGAATGAGGGGAGACATGATCGAGGTATACAAGTGGAAAATGGGTATTAACAAAGGGGATATAAATAAGGTCTTGAGGATATCTCTCCAAGAGAGAACCCGCAATAATGGATTCAAGTTAGATAAGTTTAGATTTAGAAAGGATATAGGAAAGTATTGGTTTGGAAATAGGGTAGTTGATGAGTGGAACAGTCTGCCTAGTAGGGTTATTGAAGCTAGGACCTTGGGTAGTTTCAAATTTAGGTTGGATAAATTCATGAGTGAGAGGGGTTGGATTTGAGTGGGACTCGCGCATGAGTGGGTAGAATTGTCAAAGCTTATTTCTTGGGTAGCATTGAAAATTGGGTTGAGCAAATATTCTGTTAGTGGGACGGATTGTGAAGGACCTGCCTAGTATGGGCCAACAGGCCTGCTGCAGTGTTCCTCCTTTCTTATGTTCTTATGTAATCTATTTGCTTTATTTCTTACGCTTAGGCATTGCTGACTTGGTTTGAGGTTGCTGCTTACCATAACCCCCAGATCCTTTTCGCATTCTGTACGGCTGAGTTCAACATTATTAAGCTGGTAGGTGCTAGGGTTATGAACATTCCCGAGCTTTAGAACTTTGCATTTATCTACATTGAACTGCATCTGCCATTTTTCTGACCAGGAATTGAGTTTGTCTAAATCCTCCTGAAGTTCCGTGACATCTACGTCTGAATCGATTATCCTACCTATCTTCGTGTCATCAGCGAATTTGCTCATATCACTAGTAATTCCCTCGTCAAGGTCATTTATATATATTATAAACAACAACGGGCCCAAAACCGATCCCTGTGGAACGCCACTTGTTACAGATCCCCACTCAGATTTAACCCCATTAATGCACACCCTCTGCTTCCTATTGGTGAGCCATGACTCGATCCATGAAAACACTTTTCCTCCAATGCCGTGAGCAGCCACTTTCTTTAACAGTCTCTGATGTGGTACTCTATCAAAAGCCTTACTAAAATCCAAATAAACAATATCGAATTCTTTATCATGATCAACTGCCTCAAAAGCCTTACTGAAAAAGTTAATAAATTAGTTAGGCAGGAACGGCCCCTGGTGAATCCATGTTGAGTATCATTAATCAAATTATGCCTATCGAGATGGCTCTTATGTTATCAGCTATAATCGACTCTAATAATTTGCCTACAATTGAAGTTAGACTTATTGGGCGATAATTTGATGGTAACGACTTGTCCCCTGCTTTAAAAATAGGAATTACATTAGCCATCTTCCACGTATCAGACACTACACCTGTTTGAAGAGATAGGTTAAAAATGTTAGTTAAGGGTTCACAGAGTTCAATTTTGCATTCCTTAAGAACCCTTGAAAAAAGCTCATCAGGGCCTGGCGATTTATTTTGCTTCAAACGGTCTATCTGTTTGATAACCATTTCGCTAGTGACTGTGATACTACATAATTTATCTTCTTCAGGCCCACTAAAATACCTAATTCTTGGGATATTATTAGTGTCTTCCTGAGTGAAAACCGAGAGAAAATAATTATTAAAAATAGAGCACATTTCATTCTCTTTGTCATTAAGATACCCATAATTATTTTTAAGGGGACCTATCTTATCTCTAACTTTTGTTCTATACACCTGGAAAAAACTTTTTGGGTTAGTTTTCGAATCCCTAGCAACTTTAATTTCGTAGTCCCGCTTAGCTTTTCTTATCCCCTTTTTAACGTCCCTCTTAATGTCAATATACTGATTCGTAAGATGACCCTCACCTCTTTTGATACGCCTATAAATTCCTTGGAACAACGAAAGTTTGGTGTATGTGAAAAAGGCAGAGAGCAGATGAATTATTTCGATGCTATTGTGACATACAAACATGAGAAATATAATACTATCTTTAATTCACAACGTTTCGCCCACGCTGTTTTTTTCAAGTCACAGATAACATTGGATGAACATATATAGGGAGCGTACCGTAGTGAGGTGCAGCCAAGTGTGTTTAAGCTTAATTAAAGCTTGGGCAGCTTTATAAACAAAGAGATTCACACACAATCTCCCACGACCACTTGATCAGCTACAAGGGCGCACGACTCATCTCGAAGACTCTACAAGAAGCTTGATCCTGAAATATCTCTAATCAGCATATCAAACAACTTCAAGCATAACTATGGTTTCACCAACATAGCTGAACCTTTTGCCAGAAGGCTTCTAGATCAGTTTCTCCACACAACAACAGAATGTAGCACTGCAGTAGGCCTACTGGCCCAAGCTAGACAAGTCCTCAAATCCAGTCCTGCTCAGTCATACATTTAAGTTTTAAAAGCTACCCAAGGCTTAGACTTCAACACATGTAACCTGACTCTCTACCTCACTTCGCTCGCTATATATCCATGTTACTATAACTGGAAAAAGTTCACTGCGTGGACGAAATGTTGTCAATAAATGGTCGCTTTATACTGCATGTGTGACTATCCATCGTGTCGTATTTTATACCATTTCTCTCCATCGAGGTCATCTGCCGAGGAGGAACGAGAGGAGTATATCCCACGCTCCCCACCCCTCACTCTAACAAACCCAAAAGTCCAGAGATATAAAAACAATAAAAATGCCACTCAGTTTCCTGGAGGTGAAGGCAGAACCGCCCCCACCTGTGTGATGCGTCTCCCCTCATCTTTGGTAAAAGATATTCCCACGTTTGTAGCGACCACCACAGGAAACCTCCGCAGTAATTACCGCAATAATCTGCCTGTTGAAGGAAGTAGTGTAGCAGCCAGGCAAACCTCAATACTTGAAGTTGCCAAGAACATAGAGTGGTGATGCCAGAGGCTGCGAATGGTGATGCCAGAGGCTGCGAGTAGTGATGCCAGAGGCTGCGAGTAGTGATGCCAGAGGCTGCGAGTAGTGATAGCAGAGGTTGTGAGTGGTGATGCCAGAAACTGAGTGGTGATGCTAGAGGCTGTGAGTGGTGATGCCAGAGGCTGTGAGTGGTGATGCCAGAGGCTGTGAGTGGTGATGCCAGAGGCTGCGAGTAGTGATGCCAGAGGCTGCGAGTAGTGATGCCAGAGGCTGCAGTAGTGATGCCAGAGGCTGTGAGTGGTGATGGCAGAGGTTGTGAGTGGTGATGCCAGAAACTGAGTGGTGATGCTAGAGGTTGTGAGTGGTGATGCCAGAGGCTGTGAGTGGTGATGCCAGAGGCTGTGAGTGGTGATGCCAGAGGCTGCGAGTAGTGATGCCAGAGGCTGCGAGTAGTGATGCCAGAGGCTGCGAGTAGTGATGCCAGAGGCTGTGAGTGGTGATGGCAGAGGTTGTGAGTGGTGATGCCAGAAACTGAGTGGTGATGCTAGAGGCTGTGAGTGGTGATGCCAGAGGCTGTGAGTGGTGATGCCAGAGGCTGTGAGTGGTGATGCCAGAGGTTGTGAGCGGTATTGCCAGGTCTGATACTTGACACAGACAGGCCAAGGTTATATTCAAATTCCTCCAGAGTATTAGAAGGAGCGAGAGAATCTTATACATGTTTTCAACATATATATACCAGGAAATTAAGTAGCTTCAGCCTGTATGGGATAGTACACGACAGGTTTGTATGTTGACAACAACAACCTGAGGGGACGCGATACTTTGGCAACTAAAATGATTGTCGAACGACAATGAACAAGATCTCTACAGAAGTTTTAAAACCGCTATTGAAGAGTTAAACACGCCATTTACCAAGTGATCTGATCACTCTAATTAGACCACAAACAAAGGGAAATGTACAGGTACAAACACTACATCCCAATCAGAAGTACGCAAGGGTAGGTGAGTGTATTATTAGGTCACATCATCTCGTGCACAAGGTGTGTACTTAGCTTCAACACAAGAAAATTGTGCACCTAGTCTCCCTGGTGTTGAACCCCCGTATTATAACCAACTAGGGTACTCCTTCCCAGCAGTACCTTTACTTAGCGCTGACCTGGTAGGTAACTCTACCTCAAGAAGTTTTAGTCTACCAGCCACAACACCTTTTATCACTGAAAAAGAGATGAATGCAATTTAATGCGATCATTTATTGACAACATTTCGCCCATACAATAGGCTTTATGAAGTTACGAAATCTACCTGGGGATGAGCGCGTGTACTCACCTAGCTGTGGTTGCAGGGGTCGAGTCAAAGCTCCTGGCCTCGCCTCTTCACTGGCCGCTACTGGGTCACTCTCCCTGCGCCATGAGCTTTATCATACCTCTGCTTAAAGCTATGTATAGAACCTGCCTCCACTACATCGCTTCCTAAACTATTCCACTTCCCGACAACTCTGTGACTGAAGAAATACTTCCTAACATCTCTGTGATTCATCTGAGTCTTCAACTTCCATCTGTGTCCCCTTGTTGTTGTGTCCCATCTCTGGAACATTCTGTCTCTGTCCACTTTGTCAATTCCTCTCAGTATCTTATATGTTGTTATCATGTCCCCCTATCTCTCCTGTCCTCCAGTGTCGTCAGGTCGATTTCCCTTAACCTCCCTCGTAGGACATACCCCTTAGCTCCGGGACTAGTCTTGTTGCAAACCTTTGCACTTTCTCGAGCTTCTTCACATGCTTGGCTAGGTGTGGGTTCCAAACTGGTGCTGCATACTCCAGTATGGGCCTAACGTACACAGTGTACAGGGTCCTGAACGATTTTTATTAAGATGTCGGAATGCTGTTCTTAGGTTTGCTAGGCGCCCGTATGCTGCAGCAATTATTTGGTTGATGTGCGCCTCTTGAGATGTTCCTGGTGTTATACTCACCCCAAGATCTTTTTCCTTGATTGAGGTTTGCAGTCTCTGGCCCCCTAGGCTGTACTCCGTCTGCGGTCTTCTTTGCCCTTCCCCAATCTTCATGACTTTGCACTTGGTGGGGTTGAACTCCAGGAGCCAGTTGCTGGACCAGGCTTGCAGCCTGTCCAGATCCCTTTGTAGTTCTGCCTAGTCCTCGTCCGATTGAATTCTTCTCATCAACTTCACATTATCTGCGTGTGTTTATATATATATATATATATATATATATATATATATATATATATATATATATATATATATATATATATATATATATATATATATATATGTGTGTGTGTGTGTGTGTGTGTGTGTGTCGTACCGAATAGCTAAAACTGGTCAATTAGCAAGAACTCATTTAAAATTAAGTCCTTTCTAAAAATTTCTCTTATACGTTTAAAGATATATTTTTTTCATTTATGTTAATGTAAAAATTAATAATTTTGTGCCAAAAGAACCTTAGAAAACTTATCTAAGCTTAGTATAACAAGCCCAATTTAATTTAGCTTAATCGAACCAAATATATTTTAGATAAGATTACAATAATTTAATAATAAACACAATGATTTTTTTTTCGTTACGTTCTGAATGATTTTTGCGAAATTATTGCATACACAAATTTTCGCTTGCCTTATTCGGCAAGAAGAGCGTTGTTATTTAAGCCAAAATCGCAAGTTTTACCAATTAGGCACGACATATATATATATATATATATATATATATATATATATATATATATATATATATATATATATATATATATATATATAGCCATGCGTGTCGTATGAGGCGACTAAGATGCCGGGAGCAATGGGCTAGTAACCCCTTCTCCTGTGCAAATCTACTAAAAACGAGAAGAAAAACTTTATAAAACTGGGTTGTCTGAATGTGCGTGGATGTAGTGCGGATGATAAGGAAGAGATGATTGCCGATGTTATGAATGAAAAGAAGTTGGATGTCCTGGCCCTAAGCGAAACAAAGCTGAAGGGGGTAGGCGAGTTTCAGTGGGGAGAAATAAATGGGATTAAGTCAGGAGTATCTGAGAGAGTTAGAGCTAAGGAAGGGGTAGCAATAATGTTGAAGGATCAGTTATGGAAGGAAAAGAGGGAATATGAATGTGTAAATTCAAGGATTATGTGGATTAAAATAAGGGTCGGATGCGAAAAGTGGGTCATAATAAGCGTGTATGCACCTGGAGAAGAGAGGAGTGTAGAGGAGAGAGAGAGATTTTGGGAGATGTTAAGCTAATGTATAGGAACTTTTGAACCAAATGAGAGAGTAATTGTGGTAGGGGACCTAAATGCTAAAGTGGGAGAAACATGCAGAGAGGGTGTAGTAGGTAAGTTTGGGGTGCCAGGTGTAAATGATAATGGGAGCCCTTTGATTGAACTTTGTATAGAAAGGGGGTTTTGTTATAGGTAATACATATTTTAAGAAAAAGAGGATAAATAAGTATACAAGATACGATGTAGGGCGTAATGACAGTAGTTTGTTGGACTATGTATTGGTAGATAAAAGACTGTTGAGTAGACTTCAGGATGTACATGTTTATAGAGGGGCCACAGATATATCAGATCACTTTTTAGTTATAACTACAGTGGAGTAAAAGGTAGATGGGATACAAGGAAAATAGAATCAGTAAGTAAAAGAGAGGTGAAGGTTTATAAACTAAAAGAGGAGGCAGTTAGGGTAAGATATAAACAACTATTGGAGGATAGATGGGCTAGTGAGAGTGTAGGCAATGGGGTCGAAAATGTATGGGGTAGATTTAAAAATGTAGTGTTAGAGTGTTCAGCAGAAGTTTGTGGTTACAGGCGAGTGGGTGCGGGAGGAAGAGGAGCGATTGGTGGAATGATGTAAAAAGAGTAGTAAGGAGAAAAAGTTAGCATATGAGAGGTTTTTACAAAGTAGAAGTGATGCAAGGAGGGAAGAGTATATGGAGAGAAAAGAGAGGTTAAAAGAGTGGTGAAGCAATGTAAAAGAGAGCAGATGAGAGAGTGGGTGAGATGTTATCAGCAAATTTTGTTGAAAATAAGAAAAGTTTTGGAATGAGATTAATAAGTTGAGGAAGCCTAGAGAACAAATGGATTTGACAGTTAAAAATAGGAGAGGAGAGTTATTAAATGGAGAGTTAGAGGTATCGGAAGATGGAGAAAATATTTTGAGGATTTGTTAAATGTTGATGAAGACAGGAAGCTGTAATTTCGTGTGAGGGCAAGGAGGAATAACATCTTGTAGGAGTGTGGAAGAGCCAGTTGTGGGTGTAGGGAAGTTCGTGAGGCAGTGGGTAGAATGAAAGGGGTAAGGCAGCTGGGATTGATGGGATAAAGATAGAAATGTTAAAAGCAGGTGGGGATATAATTTTGGAGTGGTTGGTGCTATTATTTAATAAATGTATGGAAGAGGGTAAGGTACCTAGGGATTGGCAGAGAGCGTGTATTGTTCCTTTGTATAAAGGCAAAGGGGACAAAAGAGAGTGCAAAAATTATAGGGAATAAGTCTGTTGAGTGTACCTGGTAAAGTGTATGGTAGAGTTATTATTGAAAGAATTAAGAGTAAAACAGAAAGCAGGATAGCAGATGAACAAGGGGCTTTAGGAAAGGTAGGGGTGTGTAGACCAAGTGTTTACAGTGAAACATATAGGTGAACAGTATTTGGATAAGGGTAAAGATGTTTTTGTGGCATTTATGGATTTGGAAAAGGCGTATGATAGGGTAGATAGGGGGCAATGTGGCAGATGTTGCAGGTGTATGGAATAGGAGGAAGGTTACTGAAAGCAGTGAAGAGTTTTTATGAGGATAGTGAGGCTCAGGTTAGAGTGTGTAGGAGGGAAGGGACTATTTCCCAGTAAAAGTGGGCCTTAGACAAGGATGTGTGATGTCACCGTGGTTGTTCAATATATTTATAGATGGGGTTGTAAGAGAAGTGAATGCGAGGGTCTTGGCAAGAGGTGTTGGGCTAAAAGATAAAGAAGCAAATACAAAGTGGGAGTTGTCACAGTTGCTTTTTGCTGATGACACTGTGCTTTGGGAGATTCTGAAGAGAAGTTGCAGAGGTTGGTGGATGAATTTGGTAGGGTGTGTAAAAGAAGAAAATTGAAAGTGAATATAGGAAAGAGTAAGGTGATGAGGATAACAAAAGAATAGGTGACGAAAGATTGGATATCAGATTGGAGGGAGAGAGTATGGAGGAGGTGAATGTATTCAGATATTTGGGAGTGAACATGTCGGCGGATGGGTCTATGAAGGATGAGGTGAATCATAGAATTGATGAGGGAAAAAGGGTGAGTGGAGCACTTCGGAGTCTGTGGAGACAAAGAACCTTGTCCATGGAAGTAAAGAGGGGAATGTATGAGAGTATAGTTATACCAACGCTCTTATATGGGTGTGAAGCATGGGTGATGAATGTTGCAACGAGGAGAAGGCTGGAGGCAGTGGAGATGTCATGTCTGAGGTCAATGTGTGGTGTGAATATAATGCAGAGAATTCGGAGTTTGGAAATTAGGAGGAGGTGCGGGATTACCAAAACGATTGTCCAGAGAGCTGAGGAGGGTTGTTGAGGTGGTTTGGACATGTAGAGAGAATGGAACGAGACAGAGTGACTTCGAGAGTGTATAAATCTTTAGTGGAGGGAAGGCGGGGTAGGGGTCGGCCTAGGAAAGGTTGGAGGGAGGGGGTAAAGGAAGTTTTGTGTGCGAGGGGCTTGGACTTCCAGCAAGCATGTGTGAGCGTATTTGATAGGAGTGAATGGAGGCATATGGTTTTAATACTTGACGTGCTGTTGGAGTGTGAGCAAAGTAACATTTATGAAGGATTCAGGAAACCGGCAGGCCGGACTTGAGTTCTGGAGATGGGAAGTACAGTGCCGGCACTCTGAAGGAGGGGTGTAAATGTTGCAGTTTTATAACTGTAGTGTAAAGCACCCTTCTGGCAAGACAGTGATGGAGTGAATGATGATGAAAGTTTTTCTTTTCGGGCCACCCTGCCTTGGTGGGAATCGGCCAATGTGTAATAAATAAAATATATATATATAATATATATATATATATATATATATATATATATATATATATTTGAGGTAATGAGTGGTGAGGTGATCGGTATCGTGTGATGACGTTGTTTGTGAGTTCTTTCTGAAAATGAACCAACCAACGATGCCCTCTATTGAGCAACTTGACCAGCAGGTTAAGGTGGAGCTGAAGGAGGCCAGGCTAGAGACAGTGCGATTGACCTAGGAAAACAAGAGGATTCATAGTAATCCTCCTGCTATGAATTCTCAGGTAAATGAAAGCTAGGCAATAGCTGGGCAGAATAGAAAGAAAACTGAAGATCAAAAGGAAGGATGGATAGGTGGAAATGATGAAGATCCAGGAGACTGCTGTGGAAATCTCCAACTCGTTGTGCTGCATGACGACTGTGTGTCGACTACAGTGAAGGACACGAGCTACACCAAGGTAAGAACATTGTACTTGCTTGAAGGATAGCAGCAGAAGACACAGGGTTTGCTTTCCTGGGGCTCGGATGGAGGATATTGTTAGAAGCTATTATGAATGGTAATTGGGTCATTATGAATAGTAATGGTGTAAATCCCATTATCTGCTCCAGTGCTGGAGATAATGTTGGCAAGCGTAGAAGTGAGTATATGATTAGCGGACACAGGTTTGGTTAGGTAAGATTAGTCAGGAAACAGGATGTTTCCTGATGCAGGTCTTAGTCATATGACCTGAAACTGGAGCTTTCGGTCATCTGACGAAGGCCTTTTGCTGGTTTACTGATCCACCCCTTTAAAAATTAAGGTATAAATCAGATACAGGACAGCAAGAAACATAATTAGGAAGAAGGGAGGGTGCCCTGTAATATGTGGCATTTTGCTGAAAAAAAGGAGTTGACAATGTATGATTGTCCAGGGTAAATGGTGTTAATTGCTGGCTGAACACTAAAGATATTGCAACTGGGACCATTTTTATATCAGTGACATGTACGCCTGGGATGGGGTTCGCTTATCTCGGGCAGGGGTAAAGACATTAGTTCAGTGGAGAGAGTTGTTAGTGCTTTAAACCAGGAATTGTTAAAGGTATGGGTTATTGCCGGACAACATTGAAATATGGTAGAACAGACAAGTGCAGTGTGAATTATCATTGTAGTGATATTTGTGAGTTTTGAGGATAACAGTTATAGGGAACATGAGGTAGGGTTATGAGTGAATATGGGAAGGCCAGTGGCACTAGGTGATAAGGACAGCAATAAAGATAGATGAAGGAGTCGGGATGAGCAGGAAAATGACTGAGAAGAGAGGATTTCTCAATACATATTATACAAATAGTCATAGCGCTAGAAACAAGATGGAGGAGTTGAGAATAATTGCAAGTGCTGGTAACATTGACCTATATGCCATGGCTTAATATTAAGAATTGGGATATGCCTACTGAATGTCACATTTAAGATCTTTAGTTGTTCCACACTGATAGAAATAACGGGAAGGGGGGTGGGATGGCACTGTATATCCGAGAACACTTAAATTGCTACATAAAATTGGGGCATGAAAAACTTATTTTAGGCTTGATACACCGTCCCCTAGACTTGCACAGGGACCAAGGGACACTGATCTGGGAGGAAATTGTTAATTGATAATGTAGTTATTCTAGGTAATAACTTCCGTCAAATTGCTTGAAATTCCTTGACTGGGAATCGAGTCACAAACGACTTCCTAAAATTAATTCTTAAAACAGTTTGTGACTGAACCAACAAAGGAAAATAACTTGCTTGATTTAGTTCTGGCAAACAAAGAAAACCTTGTTAATAATCTGGTGATTTGAGAGGAACTTGGCACGAACGGCCCTAAATCGATTACATTTAACATTGAATGAAAGAATGTAAGTCAAGATAATTCAATAAGGATCTAAGACTTTTGTTTAGATTACAATGGGCCTAGACCAGGGAAACAAAGAGAACTATTAATATGAAAGTTTTCTAGACACTATACACGTTGCCCAAAGAACTTTTATTCCCTACTGAGAAATAATATTGAATAGAAATTATACGAAATGGAAGAACAATAGGCTCAAACATCTTTCAGGAGAGAAAACAAGATAAGGGGCATCTTATGAATCAATATTTTCACATTATAAGGGAAGTTTAACAAGAGATAAGGTTAAACAAGACTATTAAATTAAAGATGCTAATGATTCGAAAAAATATCTGAAAGGTATTTTTCAAGTATATAGAACAAGATTAAAGAAAAATTAGGTCTACTTAAATCTAGTTCTGGAATGTTTGCTGATAACGAAAAAGAAATGTGCTCTGTTTTTAACAATTATTTCTTATCGGTCTTATGAAATCCCAGTAATTATTATTGTGGGTTTGAAGAAAATAAGTTATATAATCAAACAAATTGACCGAATGAATCAAAATAAGTCCGTAGGCACTGATGAACTTTTTGCAAGGGTTCTTAAAAAGTGCAAAATGGAATCATTAATTGACATTTGTAATATATCTCTTCAGACAGGCATATTATATGAGAGGTGGAAGATGGCAGATATAATTCTTATTTTTAAACTCAATGTCGTCAAATTACCGCAATAAGTCTGAATTCAATTGAAGGTAGATTATTAGTCTCTCTCTAATTTATTTATGATTTATAGAACTTCAGGAAGGATTTAAACAAACTCATGTTGTGGTCAGAAAAGTGGCAGATGCAGTTCAGTGCAGATAACTGTAAAGCCGTAAAGCTCGGGAATTTAAATAACCCTGGAAATTACAAAATAAATAATTTAGAACTTGGCTATAAAGAATGTAAAGAGGACTTAGAGTTATGATAAGCAGCAACCTGAAGTCAAGACGACAATGCCTGGGATTTATATCAAGAAGTATAAGCAACAGGAACCCAGAGGTTCTACTGCAACTCTACACACGTTAGAATATGCAGCTCACTTAGATCATGCCAGGAATGGGGTTCACTTATCTAGGTCAGGTGTGGGTGCTCTGGCTAGTTCAGTGGAGGGTGTGCTCTTAGGGCTTTAAACTAGAAACGGTTGTATGAGTTTTTTTTTTTAGGGAAAAATGGATTGTAGAAATAGATATAAGTTTTGATATCATGGATTTGAGGAATAACAGTCATCAAATAATAGAAACTTGGAAAAGGCAAAGTTAAAAGGGGAAAGGTGTAAAAGAAAAACCATCTTAACATATTTTATACTAATAGTCTAAATGCCAGGAATAAAATAAATAAATCACATCTGGTAGTGTGTGTGTATTGTCGGGTGCCACATATAAGGGTTTAAGTTGTTCCATGTTGATAGAAATAACGGGAAGTTGGATGGGGGTAGTGCTATATGTACTAGATAACAGAAATTGTTTCATAAAAAACATGTAAAAAAGTCGATGGATTAGACACAATCTGTTTGGGTGGAATTTCTTGAAAGACAAAGAAAATTTATTTTAGGAGTAATATACCGATCACCAAACCTTAAATATTTATTTTACTAGAGAGAGTAAACTCTCCACCTCTCCATCCCAGGATGCAATATATTCTCACTTGCTATTAAAAAGAACGTGAGCCCAGGCTTTCCACCTGCACCCATCCCCTGAACCCTGACCTTTCCATCCCACCTGCATACAACCCCACCACCCATCCCATTCTTTGACCATGACCTTCGGTCAGTGATAGTCGATCATTGCTCCTTCCTGGAAAAGGTCACAAGCAACGACAAACATGTGGGGACCTCAAACTCCCTATAATGTGAGAACTAATGAAGGTGTTGTCGTGGTAAACAAGGAATACCGCTGCAAGACAACAGCGACATAAAAATTCTCCGCAAGCCTCGTAAAAAATGATAATGGTTAGACCCCAACTCCAGCTAATTCCTTAATTTATGGGTCATTTATCTTACACATCCATTGTTCATGGCATCCTAGAAGTTGAAACAGATATCTGTTAGGCCACTGTTGTGAGTGACCTCCGGGGATAATGTGTCAGAAAACTCCAGCCATGTTGGAATGCCACATACTTTGAAAGAAAACAATACAGGTCTCTGAACAATCATAAGAAAGAACACTGCAGCAGGCCTACTGGCCCATGCGAATCAGCTCCAATTCTCCCACTGGCTTAAGCCAATGCGTTAACCTAGTCAGGTCACATTCACTTAAGGAAGGAGCACAGCATCTGACCTAGTAACACAAGCTAGTCAGGTTCAACTCACACCACCACACCCACTCATGTATTTTAAAACTACACAACGTCTTAGCTTCTATGACGGTATTCGAGAGTTTGTTCCACTCATCCACAACTCTATTACCAAACCAGTGCTTTCCTATATCCTTCCTTCCGAACGAACGAGGAAGGGCTGGGGTCGAAGATAAAAATCATATCCTTCCTGAATCTGAATTTTCCAACTTAATTAACTTTACCAGGCCAGGTGTGCCTCATATTTGATTCTGCCATAGAGGGTATTTAAGAGGCGCCTAAAATAAATAAACTTGACAAATGAAAAAAAAAATATGTCTTAGAATTGGAAATAAATGGTATAAAAAACCGACACAATGGATCTGTCTGTGACTAGATAAAGCCCACTGCGTGGGCGAAACGTTGTCAATAAAGGATCACATTATACTGCTTATGTGTTTATTTTTCCATGTCTTAGAATGCTTATATTATCAGAATATAGGTTGCAAATGTTGCAGTGTCTCAAATTTGATGCGTGGCCTGGAAAAGGGGTTAAAGCCAATTCTTCGAGTCCTGTCTAGGCTAGATATTTTTAGCAAGCTATTTATCCCTTTTTAATTCCTGTTTTCCATTTATCACCTCAATCATATCCCCCTAATTCTACGCCTTTCTGGGAGTGCAGATTCAGGGCCCTCAGTCTATCCTCATGGGGAAGATTTCTGATACATGGGATCAACTTTGTCATCCTCCTTAACTTTTTCCAGTGCATTTATATCCATTCTGTAATACGGTGCCCAGAACTGACAGCATATTCTAAATGAGCCAACCAAAGATATAGAGTTGAAGAACAACCTGAGGACTTCTATTATTTAGTTTATATGTGGCATGGTTATTTTCCTCCCAACATTTAGAACTTTGCATTTTCTATATTAAACTGTATCTGTCATTTCTCCGACCACTGTATCAGTCTATTCAAATCATCTTGGAGTTCTCTAATGTCCTCATTAGAAAGAATTGGACAGTCTATTTTGGTGTCATCAGCAAATTTGCTTATATCACTATTTATACCCTCATCTATGTCGTTTATGTAAATTGTGAACAACAAGGGCCCAACACTGCCCCCTGGAAACACCCTGAGACGTGCCCCCATTCTGATTTCTCCCCATTTTTTAAACTCTCTGCTGCCTATTTCCAACCATGCCTCTACCCAGGAAAAAAATTCCTCCTATTCCCGTGCCTCAAGTTTCCTCAATGTCTCTGATGTGGAACTCTATCGAAAGACTTACCGAAGTCCATATACACTATCATATTCAATACCATGATCTAACTTTCAAATACATTAGTAAAAAAAAGTTAAAAAATTCGTAAGACAGGAACGCCCCTTTGTAAAACTGTGCTGAGATTCATTAAACAATTTATACCTTTCAAGATGGCTAGAATTGCCTCTGCAATTATTGATTCCATAAATTTTCCCACTATGGGGGGTAAGGCTTATTGGTCTATAGTTCGAAGCTAAGGACCTTGTAAATGGGTATTAACAATTGTCATTTTCCACTTGTCGACACTATATCAGTTTATAGTGATATATTGAAAAGATTAGCCAAAGGTATGCCAAGTTCCTCTTTACATTATTTTAAAACCCTTGCAAACAGTTCATCAGGGCTAGGGATTTGTTAGGTTTTAATTTTTTTATCTGTCTGAGGACCATGTCACTATTCCCCAATAGTGCATAGTCTATTATCTTCCAGTTCTACATAATTTATTATTTCTGAATTTCGCTATTTTCTTCCTGAGTAAAAACTGAAAGTAAGTATTGAAAATTTCACAATATCCTTATCACTGTCGTGATCTGACCTGAGTTACTCTTAAGTGGGCCTATCTTGTCCCTAATCTTACTTCTGTATACCTGAAAGAACCCTTTTGGGTTATCTTCAATCCCTTCGATTTGCCTCAAATTTTTTTTTTTTCTTTTCCTTTTTTTTTTTCTTTAATTTAATATATTGATTTCTTTCCCTTCCCTCTTAAAAAATATTGTTTTTTGACCAAGAGATGTTTTAATCATTGTTTTCCATTTGGGTCATTTTTTTTGATCTTTTCCACTCTGAACAAAAAATTGTCTGGGCATAGAACTTGCCAAACACTATTTGGAACAAACCACCCTTCAAACCCCAATTACCCCCCAGGAATTTTACCCAAAGTCCAAAAAAGGGATGAGCTTATTGCGTTTCTTAATTCCTGATATATTAAACTAATGATTTGGACCTTTCCCCAATTTCATTAACCTCAAGATTATTAACTGTCAGTCATTGTTCCAACAATTTTCAAAAAAAAATTATTCAAATTTTTTTAACGCCTTTGAATTTCTCCCCCAAAACCCCTTTTTTTTGGGGGAAAAAATTTTCCCCCCTTAAAATGGCCCAAAAAGATTTGTTATTTTTCTAATCTTATATCTTGTCGACACAACAATTTAAATTTCTCGAATACATCCCCCCCCACCCCTTTCCCGGCCCACATTGGGGAAAATTTTTAACCCATTTTTATTCAGAAGGATTTTCATCTTTAGGGGAACCCGGTCTCCGTTATCAATATTATATTACCTACACCCAAAACTTGCCCCTTTTCTTTTTTTGACTCCCACTATTATTAGAAACCAAGGGGCTAGTCACTCTTGTCCCCTATCTTTTTTTTAAAATTGTTTTCCTTTACTAGCAACTTTTTTTGAATATTGTCTTTTCCCCCCTTATCCGGAAATCGTGTTTTCAACACAGTACTGCAGCCGCATTTCCCCAAACAATCCCTCAAACTATATTTAAATTTAGACAATTAATGCCCCTAATGAATTTAATAAAACCCCTCCCCAGAGAGAACCCCACCCTTATACATATCTTTTTCAAAAAATTTTCCCCAGTTACAAAATGGGATTGGCCCTTTGGCAACCCAACCTTTTTTTACAACACCCTCCGGGGGGCACCTCTGTCTACCTTCCTTGTTAAAAACCCCAATATCTTCCAAGAAAAAAAATTTTTACCTTATTAAGGGGAGTGGACCTTTAACCTCACAAACCACGGGATACCTGCCCTGGAAAAAAAATCTTTCCTATTCTCTTTCATTAACCCCTTTCTTCCTCCTTCCGAACTGTAAATATTTAAAAAATGGCTGCCCTCCAACCCTGCTGGTACCCTTTTCCCCTTACCAGCTCGAAATTTCCCCCCCCCAAACCTCTGGCAAGTTCACCCTTTTTCCCCTAAAAAAACCTCTTTCTTAACCACCCGAGATTCTAAAACACTCAGAAGCCATGGTGCCGCACCCCCGCTAATTCCCAGAAAAGGGGATAACCTCGGTACTGCAGCAGTTAGTGGTAAAATCAAAAGCCCAAAAAACTCCATTCCGAGAAACAAGAGAAAACAAAAAATTTGTTAAATTATAAACAAATAAATTTAATCTATATATTTTCACTTCTCTCCAAACATAATTCTTTGGGTTTTTGTCTGGAGAAACACGAGCCTGGGGAATCACCCACTGAATTACACCATCGTCCGCTGAAAGAGTCAGCCATTAACTCAACATGACATTTTTAACGGAAGCACACGCACGGGAATGTATCTAAAGTTTGTTCCAAAAATACTTCCGAACAACCTGTCTTAAAATTGAACGCTCATTTTCCCCTCAATTGCCGTTCTTGTGTTTTTTATATGCCTCTAATGGCTAGGTCAGGTTAGGTTAGGTAAGAAAGGGTTCTACATAAACCTGTATTTAGGCATAATTGTCCTATGATAAGGAAATAAAAAATAGGTTGCTTCTAGACACAAACGAGTTACAGACCTGAGCTGCAACTCTGAACCATCTTGCAGATGCGCCCTTGGAGGTAATAGTTACCAGAACACATCCCTAACAGGCAACAGTTACAACACAGCATTCAGGCCGGCAACAGTTACCACACAACATCCCTGACAGGCAACTGTTAGTAACAAAACATTCCAGGCAGGCAACAGTTACTAGTACAATATTCCTAACAAGCAAGGATCCCCAGTAGTTCAGATGTTGACTGAATTTATACGGGCAGAAAGATCTCTGTAGATTTTACAATCTATAATCTCTCTTGCTTTGAAGAGGGAAGTTAAGAGCAGTCTTCCAACTTAGAGATAACAAGCGAAGAGTATCATCATTGGCTCAGCTTGTCTTGTTTTGAATGTCCTAGTTATCCACCCTATCATTTTCCTTGTGGTTACTAAAGCAACAATGTCGTGAGTCATGCCTTTGATATACCTTTGAAGAGTTTCGAGAGTTTTTACTCTCTGAGCCCGGCCATGGGCCAGGCTCGTCTGGTGCTTGCCTGGTCAACCAGGCTGTTGCTGCTGGAGGGCCCGCTGCCCCACATATCCATTACAGCCTGGTTTATCTGGCACCGGTGAAGATACTTGTCCAGTTTCCTCTTGAAGGCTTCTACACTGGTTCCAGCCGTGTTTCGGATATCTTCTGGTAAGATGTTGAATAGTCTGGGACCCCGGATGTTGATACATGAATGCGAGATCTGAAATTGTCACCTCCAAGTATCTCACTGAACTTCTCCTTTATTAAATTATTCGAATTTATCTTGTTGCTTCTCGTCCACCGAAGACTTAGTTTATATCTGCTTGAAGGTCTGATGTCTCTTTAATGGACGTCACTCGCATATAAATTATAGTATCATTAGCAAGGGATGATATGGTATTATGATTTATGGCCCTGTTTATATCAAGAGATGTATATGAGAAAAAGAAGTGAGGCGAGTATTGTGCCTTGAGGAACAGACCTTTTCACGACTGGTAGCCTAAGCATTCATTTTCCTTATTACTATTACTCTTTGGGTTCTATTTGTTGAAAGTTAAATATCCTCTGGCCGAGTTTCTGCATGAATTGTGACGTTCACCATGGTCACACTAGTCGAAGGCTTTTGCAATATCAGGTAAACTACATTTAGCTTGTCTTTCAGTGCATCTAAGACCATTAGTGGTCTGGTAATTCTGAAAGCAGGAGCGACCTGCTCTAAACCCATGCTGCCCTAAATTATACAAATGTTGCTATTCCAATACTTTGGAAGACCCGGTTAAATATTTTGATGTGTGACGTAAGCACTATCAATCTACATTTTTTTTTTGGGGGGAGGAATTGCTGTAAAGCTACCGTTGTGAAATGGGGTAATAACAAAAAGTTTTGATGTATCTTGGGTTTTGATGGGTCTGGGCACAATGCATAGACATGCTATCAATCACTTTTTCGATGCCAAGTGTAGAGATGTCGGCTACTGAGACTCGTTCATGAAAAACTTATTTGGGTGTCAGTCTGTAGACTGATTAATGACTCACTGAATGGAGAGTCATACTGTGACTTCAGTATTTCATGCATTTCTTATCAAAAAGTGTCCCAGCTCTCTCAAGTAAAGCATCTGTACTAGACGTGGGTTTTCACCCTGGACTTTGAGTACGAGAAAAGTATTTAGGATTTATATCATTTATGGCCTTTTTTTTCCTGTCTTTCTGACTCTTATGTGATCTCCATTTGTCTAACCCGAGTTTCCTTTCGTGCTTCAAAATCTGCTACCCTTGAGCTCTGTTATCCTTCGTCTTCGCCTTTAGAGGGAGCGCCACCCTCCCTAATTTGCCTTGCTTCCTTTCACACAAGGCTACGTATATAGAGAATACTTCAAGTGCCAGTGTGTTGATCCTCCCAAAAAACTGGTTCAGATCTGTATTGATCGCATTGTCTTCTTAACGTATTTCAGTAAAATCACTATTGATTTGGTCCCAGGTGATATTCATCATTTTGAAATTGAATTTGATGAAATGCCCCTCATGCCTTGTATGGGCCAGTAGACCTTCTGCAGTGTTCCTTCGTTCTTAACCCAGGTCACTGAATATGCAGATCTGAACTTCAATTATAAAATAAAATTATAGGTGTATTCCGAATAAAAGTAGAAGTTTCTAGACTTTACCTATCATTTTAAATGTCCACGAGACAGAAATAACCAGCAGTTCTACTAGAAAGATGAATAATTAATCACTGTTTCCATTGCAGACACTCATGACAGGGAGAGTGTTATCATACAGTGTTATCTAGTCTGTAAGGAAGATATCAACAAGGTACCACACACAGGCTGATCCACAAACTGGAAGACGCAGGAATAACAAGAAGGTCCGGGCAAGAGGCAGGAATAACAAGAATACACGAAGAACAGGCAGAGGGGTAATTGGGAGAAGAGGGAGGTACCATATTACTACTACTAATAATAATAATAATGCAAAAAGCCCATTGTTATGCAGAGAATTTCGGGCAAGTGTGACGAAGGGATTGCCCAAAGTAGCAATGCTTAAATATTTGCTGTTACACCACTAATTTACGCAAATGACCTGACGGGTGAAACTGAATCTTGTGTATTATTACCGAGAAGGTGAAGATACTGAGAGTAATACTTAGAGGAGGAAACACACAACACCTGGAAGCTACCTGCATAGCACAAGAAAGAACTGGGTGTGTGCATCACACCGAATATATCACCACAAACCCATATTAATCACAGGTACGGAAGTACGAGTATGAAGAGACAATACGCAGAAAAATCTAGTAAGAGGAAAACGTTTCGCTCAGGGTAGAGGTTTACCAAGTCATGACTTGTTAAAGCGAACTGTTGTTTCCCCGAAAACCAAAGCTTAGTTCTGTATATGTGTTCATACTTATTCATGTACCCGTATTAACGGCACACCAGTAGCAGATATGCGAAGAGTATGTATGAGAGGTGGGTGACGGAGTGGGTTGGAATGTGGGGGGTGGGTAACAGACGGGTTTAGCATTGACAGGAGGGTGGGTAGTATGGGGAGGAGGGTTGCTATATACATACAATTATATTTTAGTACATAATTTGTTCCGCGTGTTGGTTTTGGTTCACTGATCACAGTCAGATAACGACGTGTGGGGCACCCACCTCCAGTGTGGATGTGGGGGGGGGGGGTCATTGTAGACGTAGGCATCCATGGGGTGGGCGTAGGTGTCCATGGTGTGAGCATATGGCACATGGGGTACGAGTAGGGGATCATGGTGTGGGTATAGGAGCCAATGGTGTCGACGTAGGGATCTATGTGGACGTGTAGGCCACATCATGTTGATGATGAAGCCTCATGAAATGGGTGCCGAAGGCTAATGGTGTTCGCACGGAGGACCCATGGTGTAAGCGTGGCGGATCTACGATATGAACTATGGTCCATGGTATAGATGTGGGGGCCAGTGTTGTGGGCGTCTTGGACCACTGGTGTGGGAGGGGACCAATAGTGTGGGCGTGGGGTGGATGTCCCATGGTATGCTACCGTGCGGTGGATGGCTCGTGGTATGCTACCGTAGGGTGTAGATGAATGGTTCAGAGAACCGACAAGTTGTTAAATTAGACACATATGCAACACTTGGGTATCTTTATTGAGAAAACGTTTCGCCACACAGTGGCTTCATCAGTCCAATACAAAAAAGAAAGTAGTAATAAAAGGAGGAGTTTGAGGTAATCAGTCCCTCGGCCTGGAGTCGATGTGTTCAGTCCATCAATCTTGAAGTAAATACAACATAAGAATAGAAGTTGCTTATATACTGTAGACAGGTGAGATGAAGCAGGGAGGCAGGTCAAGTGGTATCAACCACTAGTCGAGAAGCCTTGTCCAAAGGTTTGGACAAGGGTGGTTGGCCCATGGTATGCTACTGCAGGGTGGATGACCCCTGGCATGCTACCGTGGGGTGTGTGGCAACATTCTTTCCTGTTTACATCCGTAATTTTAGCTGTGACATTTGTTTATAGTTTTCCTAATCTGAAGCCGAGTCTGGGGCCAGAGTCCATGATGATGACCTAGTCAACCAAGACTGTAGCTGCTGGGGACCATTGCCACTTGGTGAAGATACTTGCTCAGTTTTCTCTTGAAGACTTCTATAGTTGCACCAGCAGTATTTCTGATCTTCTAATAAGATGTTTAATAGTCTGGGACCACAGATACCTACCTAGAGGGAGTTCCGGGGTCAACGCCTCCGCGGCCTGTCTCTATTGAGGACACGGTTAACTCCAAGAAGACGTAAACCAAGTTTTCCAATGGGCAACGGAAAACCATATGATGTTCAATGAAGACAAATTCTAACTACTTCGTTATGGAAAACTGGAGGAGATATTAATTTAAACTGAGTATACTACAAACTGAACATACAATAGAGCGAAAAAATAATGTGAGGGACCTGGGAGGATAATGTCTGAGGATCTCACTTTCAAGGATCACAACAATGCCACGATCACAACTGCGAAGAAATGATAGGATGGATAATGAGAACGTTCAAACAAGAGATGCCAAGCCAGTGATGATCCTTTTCAAATCACTTGTTCTCTCAGACTGGAATATTGCTGTACATTAACATCCCCATTCAAAGCAGGTGAAATTGCAGCTCTAAGAGATGTACAGAGAACCTTTACTGCACATATCAATGCTATGAGAACATGAACATAAGATACACACACAACCCGCACATATAAAAAAAAGAGGAGCTTACGACGACGTTTCGGTCCGACTTGGACAATTTACAAAGTCACACTAACACAATGGACAGGTAAAAGGGGTATTTATAGGCAGGCAGACAGGGTAGGGCACAAGAAAGTGGTGGAGGGGTAATAATGAAGGTAGTAGTGGAAGTGGTAGTCGTAAGCTCCTCTCTTTTTTTATGTGCGTGTTGTGTGTGTATTGTTCCAGTCACGGTATTGTGCCTTTTTTGTTATTTATGAACATAAGAAATGAGGAACAGTGCAGTAGACCTGTTGGCTCATACTAGGCAAGTCTTTAACAAATCCAACCCACTAACAGAATAAGCTTTGATAATTCTATTTACTCACGTGCAAGTCCCACTCAGATCCAACCCCTCTCACTATCAAACACCTCAGCTACTGGGAACGCTTGGAAGCACTTGACTTGTACTCGCTGGAACGCAGGCGAGAGAGATACATCATAATCTACATTTGGAAAATCCTAGGAATGGTTCCGAATCTGCACACAGAAATCACTCCATACAAAAGTAAAAGACTGGGCAAGCGGTGAAAAATACCCCCAATGAAAAGTAGGGGCGCCATTGGTACACTAAGAGAAAGCACAATAAGTGTCCGGGGCCAAAGACTGTTCAACAGCTTCCCACCATACATAAGGGGAATTACCAATAGGCCCCTGGCTGCCTTCAAGAGGGAGCTGGACAGATACTTAAAGTCAGTGCAGGATCAGCCGGGCTGTGGATAGTACGTTGGACTACGTGCGACCAGCAGTAACAGCCTGGCTGATCAGGCCGACTTAACTCAGGGCGGGAGCCCTGAGTTAAGTAGGTATAAATCAGAATTAAATTTGGAACCTGTGTTAAGATGTCCTTTAGCACAGACTGACAGTTCGTCAGGTTGCCCTCGCTGGGGCACTGCTGCCAACTGTTGCGGGCACTGCTGCCAACTGTTGCGTGCACACTCATTGTTAATATCGTGTTTGAGTGTGAGCTTTAAGGGACTTCGTGTACGTGGTGTTTGAGTGCTTCTTGAAGGAGGATGAACTTTGCGTACACGCTGAGTACAAGTCTACTGTAGAGTCAAAAGAGGCAGTCTGGACTCTCACAACACTCCCACTTACCATCCTTCACGGGGTTATAAGAGACAAATAGCAAGGGGAGGGGGTGAAGGAGAGGGAAGGGGTGAAGGAGAGGGAAGGGGTGAAGGAGAGGGAAGGGGTGAAGGAGAGGGGAGGGGTGAAAGAAGAGGGGAAGAGAAGGGTGGAGAGACACGAGTGCTTAGACTAGAAACTAATTTTGAGAATATTACAACAATAGAACTCGGGAAGTGTGATATAATAAGGGGTGACCCCAGCAACAGGTGAGGCCGGGGGAGAGGAGGAAGAGGGCATGGGAGGAGGGTGGATAAGAGGGGAGCCCCCCCGACCTACTTGATAAAGTGTGACCCAGAAAAAGGTGGTCTCGGAAGGGAAGGATGGGAGGCAGCTAAAGTGATGGAAGTGAACTATGTCAAGTGTAAACTTTATTTATTTCTCTCTCTCTCTCTCTCTCTCTCTCTCTCTCTCTCTCTCTCTCTCTCTCTCTCTCTCTCTCGCTCACACACACAAACAACTAGAAATCAAAACAAGTGGATCAGGTCCATTTTGGTAGGTATCATCAGAGAACCAACACACACACGCGCACGCGCGCGCGCACACGCACGCACACACACACACACACACACACACACACACACACACACACACACACACAGGAGCTGAGTCTCGACCCCTGCAACCACAATTAGGTGAGTACACACACATACTATTTATGTTCTTGTAACTACAAACAGGAAATTAGACTTTATGATGGAGAAACTCGACAAAGAACCAAAGGATTACAGCTAGACAAGTTCCAGAACTGAGTGAGGAGCACTCGGGTTCCAGGGCTGAGTGAGGAGCACTGAGGATGAGCACTGTGAGGACACCCTATAAGAAATGAATCTGGAAACTCTCCTGAGGACTAGGCAAGATATGTTTACGATATACAAGATACCTAGAAGAATTGACATGGTGGATAAGGAAAGACTAAAATGAAGGTAAACAAGATAATACAGATGAAGGTAAACAAGAGAATACAGATGAAGGTAAACAAGAGAATACAGATGAAGGTAAACAAGGGATATACCTTTGAAGAGTTTCGAGAGTATCTACTCTCTAAGCCCGGCCATGGGCCAGGCTCGTCTGGTGCTTGCCTGGTCAACCAGGCTGTTGCTGCTGGAGGCCCGCTGCCCCACATATCCATCACAGCCTGGTTGATCTGGCACCTGGTGAAGATATTTGTCCAGTTTCCTCTTGAAGGCTTCTACACTGGTTCCAGCCGTGTTTCGGATATCTTCTGGTAAGATGTTGAATAGTCTGGGACCCCGGATGTTAATACAGTGCTCCCGTATTGTCCCCACCGCACCCCTGCTCCTCACTGGGTTTATTTTACACTTTCTCCCATATCTCTCACTCCAGTATGTTGTTATGGCAGTGTGCAGATTTGGGACCAGGCCCTCAAGTACTTTCCATGTATATATTATCATGTACTCTCTCTCCTCCGCTCCAATGAGTACATGTTCAAGACTTGAAGGCGTTCCCAATAATTTAGATGTTTCAATGGCTCAATGTGAGCCGTAAACGATCTCTGGATTTGTTCCAGCTCTGCTATTTCTCCTGCCCTGAACGGGGCCGTCAGCACTGAGCAGTATTCTAAGTGAGGGAGCACTAGCGATTTGAATAGTGTCACCATCGGCATTATTTCCCTTGTTTTGAAAGTTCTCAATACCCACCCCGTCATCTTCCTGGCTGTTGTGATCTTTGTCTTGTTATGGTCTTTAAACGACAGATCAGCAGACATAATTATTCCCAAGTCCTTTACGTGTTCCTTTCGTTCTATGTGGTGACCCTCTTGCGTTTTGTATATAGTGTTCCTTTTGAGTTCTTCCTTTTTTCCATACCTAAGCAGCTGAAACTTATCACCATTGAACGTCATGTTGTTCTCCACTGCCCATTGGAAGACCCTGCTTATGTCCTCCTGTAATTTTTCAGTGTCCTCTACCGTAGTGACTTTCATGCTTATTTTAGTGTCATCTGCAAATGATGATACAAAAGTGTGCTGGG
The DNA here is from genome assembly GCA_009830355.1 of Cherax destructor. NCBI lineage: Eukaryota > Metazoa > Arthropoda > Malacostraca > Decapoda > Parastacidae > Cherax > Cherax destructor. The sequence goes on along the minus strand of WNWK01001832.1, from coordinate 63,278 downwards.
TGTTTTTATCTATGTCTGCTATGAGGATGAGAAACAGCAGAGGTGCCAGGACAGTGCCTTGGGGCACTGAGCTTTTGACCTCGCTGATGCTGGATCTTGCAGATGAAGGTAAACAGACGCAGGTGAGGGATGTTAGGAGGTACTTGTGTTAGCTGTAAGTTAACGGGGAAATGGAATGAACTTGATGAAGTGGCAGAGGCAGACTTTATACGCAGTTGGAAGAATATGTACGGCAGTGCTTATGAAGCTAGAAACTAGCAATGCCGGTTGATAAAGTTTACAAGGAGGGACAACAAGCCTGGGGGATGGGTACTATATCCCCATCATCCTAAAACTCAAATCTGCCAGGACAAATCATAGAACGCATCCCAACTCAATCCATACTTTCAAGAACACACTATTTTATCCTTTGTTCACTCTGGGCTCAGGCTTTAAAAGCCCATAGTACAACCTACCCTCTTCCTGGAAACAGTATATATTCTCTCAGTGAACACTACCCAATACCAGACTTCATCAACCGATGTAAAAAAAAATTATCCTGTGTGACAGAATATGATAGAGGAAACACAGCTAGTTTTTGTTCCAACAATGTAACTATCATACAGAGTATGCTAGCAGCACACTGCGGGTGTTCCCACTATGTGACATGCAGTATTCTCCACCTGACTCCAACCTATATATACTCAAGTACCTTCCACCCAGGTAGATGTTTGCGACAATAAAGCCCACTGTGTGGGTGAAACGTTGTCAATAAAGGATCACATTATACTGCTTATGTGTTTATATTTCCATGTAACTATCATTCAGAGTAGGGTAGCAGCACACTGCGGATGTTCCCACTCTGTAACTCATACACAGTAGGGTAGCAGCACACTGGATGTTCTCACTGTGTAACCATCATACACAGTAGGGTAGAGCCACTGATGTCCCACTGTGAAACATCATACACTCTAGGTAGCAGCACACTGATTCTCACTGTGTAAACCATATCCACAGTAGTAGAGAAACACACTGTTTGTTCCAACTTGTAACCATCATACAAGTAGGCTAGCAGCACACTGGATGTTCCCACTTGTGAACCATCATACTACCTAGGGACACACCTATTACTCAATGTACCATTCCACCAGGTAGATGTTTGCATACAGCCACTGTGTGGGTGAACTTCAATAGTTAGACCATCATTATACAGTCAGGGTAGCAGCACTGGATGTTCCACTGTAACTCATACACATGGTAGCAGCACACTGATGTTCTACTTGTAACCATCATTACAAGTAGGGTAGCAGCACACTGCGGATGTTCCCACTTGTAACATCATACACGTAGGGTAGCAGCACACTGGATGTTCCACTGTAACCATCATACACAGTAGGGTAGCAGCACATGGATGTTCACTGTGTAACCATCATACACAGTAGGGTAGCAGCACACTGGATGTTCCCACTGTGTAACCATCATCACCTAGGTAGCAGCACACTGATGTCCATGTGTACCATCATACACAGTAGGAGCACACTGGATGTTCTCACTGTGTAACCATCATACACAGTAGGGTAGCAGCACACTGGATGTTCCCACTGTGTAACCATCATACACAGTAGGGTAGCAGCACACTGGATGTTCCTCACTGTGTAACCATCATACACAGTAGGGTAGCAGCACACTGGATGTTCCACTGTGTAACCATCATACACAGTAGGGTAGCAGCACACTGGATGTTCCCACTGTGTAACCATCATACACAGTAGGGTAGCAGCACACTGCGGGTGTTCCTACTATGTAACTATCATACACAGTAGGGTAGCAGCACACTGCGGGTGTTCCTACTATGTAACTATCATACACAGTAGGTAGCGCACACTGCGGGTGTTCCTACTATGTAACTATCATACACAGTAGGGTAGCAGCACACTGCGGGTGTTCCTACTATGTAACTATCATACACAGTAGGGTAGCAGCACACTGCGGGTGTTCTACTATGTAACTATCATACACAGTAGGGTAGCAGCACACTGCGGGTGTTTCTACTATGTAACTATCATACACAGTAGGGTAGCGGCACACTGCGGGTGTTTCTACTATGTAACTATCATACACAGTAGGGTAGCAGCACACTGCGGGTGTTTCTACTATGTAACTATCATACACAGTAGGGTAGCGCACACTGCGGGTGTTTCTACTATGTAACATCATACACAGTAGGTAGAGCACACTGCGGTGTTTCTACTATGTAACTATCATACACAGTAGGGTAGCAGCACACTGCGGGTGTTTCTACTATGTAACTATCATACACAGTAGGGTAGCAGCACACTGCGGAGTGTTCTACTATGTAACTATCATACACAGTAGGGTAGCGCACACTGCGGGTGTTTCTACTATGTAACTATCATACACAGTAGGGTAGCAGCACACTACGGATGTTCCTACTATGTAACTATCATACACAGTAGGGTAGCAGCACACTGCGGGTGTTCCTACTATGTAACTATCATACACAGTAGGGTAGCAGCACACTACGGATGTTCCTACTATGTAACTATCATACACAGTAGGGTAGCAGCACACTACGGATGTTCCTACTATGTAACTATCATACACAGTAGGGTAGCAGCACACTGCTGACGTCCTCAATTTTCTTCATAAACAAACACATCACGTCACCCTCCCTCCTTGGTACCAACACATTCTCCCATCATCACCAGCACTGACGTGATGACGCGGATGGGCAAGGGAACTACCAACTTTCTTAATCAAGAACCTGCTTACTCCAAATGCCATGAGAGGATTATGTTAAGCTTTCTACAAATTAAGCCGATTTTCAGTGATTTTCTGAGGGTATTACACTTACAACATTACCCGAGGCTCGAATGGTTTTGATGAAGTGTATAAAATTAGATTTTTTTTTATAATCTTGTAACCTAGTCTGTGATAATTTTGGAGCCTCTACCTGGAGGGTATTACGGGGAACAACGGCTCGGTTCACGACCAGCCTTCCCGGTGGATCAGGGCATGATCAACCAGGCTATTACTGCTGGCCGCACGTCTGTGATAATCCTGGAGCCTGGTCTGTGATAATCCTGGAGCCTGGTCTGTGATAATCCTGGAGCCTGGTCTGTGATAATCCTGGAGCCTGGTCTGTGATAATCCTGGAGCCTGGTCTGTGATAATCCTGGAGCCTGGTCTGTGATAATCCTGGAGCCTGGTCTGTGATAATCCTGGAGCCTGGTCTGTGATAATCCTGGAGCCTGGTCTGTGATAATCCTGGACCCTTTTGGGAAGGTCTGTGATAATCCTGGAGCCTAGTCTGTGATAATCCTGGAGCCTGGTCTGTGATAATCCTGGAGCCTAGTCTGTGATAATCCTGGAGCCTAGTCTGTGATAATCCTGGAGTCTAGTCTGTGATAATCCTGGAGCCTAGTCTGTGATAATCCTGGAGCCTAGTCTGTGATAATCCTGGAGCCTAGTCTGTGATAATCCTTACTGCCTATCAGAATGGACTGCAATTTATGGAATCAATAACTGTCGAGGCAATTCGTAGCCATCTTGAAAGGCATAAATTGATTAACGAATCTAAGCAATGTTTTACAAAAGGGCGTTCCTGCCTTACGAATTTATTAACTTTTTTTTCACTAAGGTATTTGAGGAGGTATATCATGGTAATGAATATGATATTGTGTACATGGACATCAGTAAGGCTCACATCAGAGACTATTGAGGAAAATAAAGGCACACGGAATAAGAATTTTTTTTTCCTAGACAGAGGCATATTTGACAAATAGGCAGCAGAGAGTTTGCATAAATGGGGGGGAAATCAGAGTGGGGAAGCGTTACAAGCGGTGTTCCACAGGGTCAGTGTTGGGCCCCTTGTTGTTCACAATCTACATAAACGACATAGATGAGGGAATAAATAGCGACATAAGCAAGTTTGCCGATGATACCAAAATAGGCCGTCGAATTCATTCTGACGAGGACATTACACTGAATTACTGCATTCCTATCTGCTGATGGTTTCGGGGTCACTGCCTCCAAGACAGGTCTCGACCAGGTCTCCGGGTTGCTAGCACAAATAAGCTGACGAGTCAGGCTAATTGTGTTAGCAGGAAATCGACTGAGTCAGTGCCTGGCAATGAAAGTTTTATGTATTTTTCTCCGGATCTAAAATTTTACCTGCATTAAATGGGACTAATAATGGGCAGCAACATTACAAAGAGTGTACAAGCGCCTTGAACAAGTATCATTACTTCCTTGGTATCTTTTGTTTTGGAGGATCTTGTTATCCAACCTCTCATACTCCATGCAGTTGTGATAGTAACACTATTGTGATCTTGGAATGTTAGATATTCTGACTTTGCAGACGACACCAGAATCAGTATGAGAGTGTTGTTCATTTAGGACGTAGAACACAAGCAAGCTAATAATTATTAACCCTGCTTTTTTTTTTTTTTTTTGGTTTCCTTTTTTCTGCCTCGGGTGTTTTTTCTTTATTCTTTCCCCTCCCTCCCCTGTATTTTTGGTTCTGCCCCCCTTGTTGGCTCTTAGCTCTCCTGCAGTGCGCCTCTTTCATGGCCTTTGACAGACACCACTGCTATTACTATTACTTTCTTCCCTGCTACCTTTGGCTCCTACGTTCGCTTTTGCCTCCTTTCTTTCTCACCCCCTTCTATTTCTTGTTCCACCAACCACTCTCCCTACTTTACACAACCACTACCAGTCTTCTCGTCCCGTCCCTGCCAGCTGGCCTATATATACTGGCTCCTCTCCTTTCTGTTAGAGTGACTTTGTAAATTGTCCAAGTCGGACCGAAACGTCGTCATAAGCTCCCCTCTCCTGTGTGCGGGTTGTGTATTGTTCCAGTCACGGTATTGTGCCTTTTTGTTCTCTATTAACAGTCTTCCAGTGAGCCACTGACAATAACAATATGACGTTCAAAAAGGGCAAGTTTCAATTGTACTCCGTTATGGAAATATTAAGGATATAAAGACTTGAGCGGAGTGTAAAACAAATTTGGATCACTCAATAATAAGATCTAATGTAAGAGACCTGTAAGTGGTTATATGAGATCTCACCTTCAAGGATCACGACGACACTTGTCACTATCACACCCTCAATAAAAATGAAAGGCTGGATAACTAGAACCCTCTAAACAAGGGATGCCAAGCCAATGATGATACTATTCAAATCACTAGTTAGCTCTAAATTCTATTTGAGGCAGGCGGAATCGCAGACCTTGAGAATGTGCAGTGAGCCTTCACTGCCTGCATACATTCAGTCAAACACCTATATTACTGGGACCGTTTGAAGTCCGTCGGTCTGTTGGCGAGAAACATATAATCTACATCTGAAAAAAAAATTCTAAAAGGATTAGTTCAAAATTTGCACACACAAATCATTCCCAATGAAAGAAGTTCGGCAATCGGTGCAAAATACCCACAATGAAAAGCAGAGGTACAGTGAGTACACTAAGTTAAAACTCAATAAGAGTGAGGGGACCAAGACTTTTCAGTGTCATCTATTCATTCACAAGGAAGATTACCAACAGGGCCTTGACTGTCTTCAAGATGGAACAAGACAAATTTCTCGAGTCAGTACCTAATCAGCCGGGCTGTTGTGCTTACGCTGTACTTGGTACAGCGTTGGTACTGGTTGGTCAGACCATCCACAGGGAGGCCTGGTCTGGGACTAGGCCGCGGGAGCGCTGACCCCCAGAACACATCCCAGTCAGACTCCAGGTAGGACATTTCTACTCAATACTTGAGTATTTATACTCTGCTAAAACATATATTTGCTTATTTTACCCATATCTGGTTTTTATCTGGTTTATATCACCTGATTTGCATCATCTGGTTTATATTTGGTTTGTATCATCTGGTTTGTATCATCTGGTTTATATCATCTGGTTTATATCATCTGGTTTATATTTGGTTTGTATCATCTGGTTTGTATCATCTGGTTTGTATCATCTGGTTTGTATCATCTGGTTTGTATCATCTGGTTTGTATCATCTGGTTTGTATCATCTGGTTTGTATCATCTGGTTTGTATCATCTGGTTTGTATCATCTGGTTGTATCACCTGATTTGTATCATCTGGTTGTATCACCTGATTTGTATCATCTGGTTGTATCACCTGATTTGTATCATCTGGTTGTATCACCTGATTTGTATCATCTTGTTTATATAGTCTGGCTTGTATTACCTGGTTTATATCATCTTGTTGATATCTTCTGGTTTATATCTGGTTTATATCTGGTTTATATCTGGTTTATATCATCGGTGTATGCCACTTTCATACAGATTCTAGTATTGTTATTACTTTTTCTTTTTGGCTCTGATTTGCTAAAGATTGAATTTCTATCCGCTCACTTTTCCAATTTCTATTTTTCGTTCATATTGTTTGTGCTATTGTACCATGTTCACATTCAGTGTAATATACACCAGACTTTTGCAAAGTCTGGTGTATATTACATTGTTTGATTGACCTGTCTGTGACAGTCATTGTAAATAATATTACCTGGAGAGAATTCCGGGGGTCAACGCCCCCGCGGCCCGGTCTGTGACCAGGCCAGGCCAGGGGACAGTTTAAATGACATAGGAATACAGTTAAAGTTACCATGACGGGACCCATCAAGAAGTGTCCTCGAGGGAGTCAAGTGCTGGCCGCAAAAAAGCATGAGGGGTAAATGTACATTGTACATAAAGCCATTCACAAGATCCCCCCTCCCCCGTCATAAGGCTGTAAGCAGTACTCCACTTGACCTGACGAAGACTCTCCGTGCTCCTGCCATAGAGCTGTACACGGTACATCACTTGTACAAACTGACACTTCGGGAGTCACTGTCGGGTCACCACATTGGAGAAGACCCGGGCCGAAACCCGTCCTGGCAAGCCTACCTGAACCTGAACCTGGTCCCCCAAATCTTCAACATAAGAGAATGAAGGTACAAACTGAGCAGCCTCAGTCAATACCGCCTCGTTCTCCACCCAATCCATTACCGACACAATGCTGTATTACTTCACAGCCAATGACTGTTTACCCAAGTTCTAGCTTTACCTTAGTCCCCCCTCGTCTATGATGCCCAGGTTTCTGGGTATAGTTTATTGCTCCACTTCTATGATACCCAGGTTTTGAGTGTGGTTTAGTGCCCAAAGGTTTGTCCAAAGGAAGACAAAGGGGAGACGACTCTCTGACGTGGGATATTATCTTTACCCTGTTTTTACATTTTAGAGTGTCACCGTTTCATTAATAATACACATTATTATTATTATTATTATTATAATCATAGGGGAGCGCTAAACCCGTAGGGACTATACAGCGCTTGTAGGGGAGGGGGGAATGGAAGGTATTCATGCTCAATTCAAGGAACCAGAGCAAAGATCCAATTCCCTAGATCAAGAGCCCGTCACTACTAAGCTTGCTGGGTACGTGCCATCAGCACTACTAACCTTACTGGGCATCTGTCATCATCAGCACTTCTAAGTTTGCTTGGCATGTGTCATCAGCACTACTAAGCTTGCTGGGTATGTATCATCAACACCTGGAGTCTACCTGGAGGGTATTCCGGGGATCAACGCCCATGGGGCCCCCGGTCCACGACCAGGCCTCCCGGTGGATCAGGGCAGTTTTTGGAAATCCAAGTGGTTTGCAATCATGCTTCTTAGCACTCTTTCAAAGATTTTTATGATGTGGGACGTTAGAGCTATTGGTCTATAGTTCTTAGCTAACGCTTTGCTGCCACCTTTATGGAGTGGGGCTATGTCCGTTGTTTTAAGTGACTAGAATTTCACCCATGTCTAAGCTCCTTCTCCATAGTATACTTAGGACACGTGAAAGGTGTTTCTTGCAGTTCTTAATGACCACAGAGTTCCACGAGTCTGGGCCCGGGGCTGAGTGCATGGGCATGTTGTCAATGGTAATGTCGGAAATCTGGCAAACATTGATGGAGTTTTGAGGCTCATTCATGTCGATCTTCAGACTGATTAGTGGCTCACTAAACACAGTCGTACTGGAACTTCAGTATCACTCATTTCCTGGTTGTCATCTATGTAAGTCCCATCTTGTCTGAGCAAGGGCCCGATACTAGATGTGGTATTTGCCTTGTTTTTGGCATATGAAAAGAAATATTTCGAATTTATTTCAATTTCACTAATCACTTTAAGCTCCTCCTGTCTCTCCTGGGTCCTGTAAGAGTCCTTTAACTTAAGTTCGATATTTTCCACTTCCCTGGTTAGCGCTTCCTTCCGTGTATTAGATAATCTAGCGTTTTTGAGGAGCTCAGTGATTCTTCGTCTTCTGTACAGGGAGCATCTTTCTATCTCTAGTTTACTCCTGCTCTTCTTCTTTCTTAGGGTAATATGCCTTGAACATACTTCAGCTGCCAGGAAGTTGATCCTTTCAAGGCATTGGTTTGGATCCATGTTATTTAAGATATCTTCCCAACATGTTTCATTTAAGACATGGTTTACCTGGTCCCAGTTGATGTTCTTGTTGTAGAAGTTGTATTTGGTGAAGACACCTTCACAGATACGTGCATTTTTCTGATCAGGACGCCTGTGCATGGAAGTCTGAACTTCGATTAGATTGTGATCGGAATTAGTTGTTTTTGATATTGTTATGTCTCTTACCAGGTCCTCATTATTTGTGAAGATAAGGTAAAGTGTGTTTTCTAGTCTTGTTGGCTCCACTATCTGCTGACTTAGGGTGTGTTTATCACAGAGATTCATCTGAGCTGCCTCCAGGGATTGTTTCTGCTATAACATTATTCGCTACATTCTTCCATTTTGTATGCCTTAGGTTGAAATCACCAAGCAGTAAGATGTTTGGGGATGGGGCTGGAAGGCTTTCCAGACAGCAATCAATTTTCAGTAGCTGTTAATTGAACTGTTGGGAGGTTGCATCTGGTGGCTTATATACAACCACGATGACTAGGTTTTAGTTCTCGATCTTTATTGTTACAACTTCAACTACATCATTTGTGGTGTTCAGCATCTCCGTGCAGATGAGCGACTCTTTGACATACAGGCCAACCCCCTTGTTGCCTGTTCTTTCTGTCGCAAATAAAAAGGTTGTACCCATTTATCAATATTTCATTGTCAAAGTGATCTTTTGCGTGGGTCTCTGTGAAGGCTGCAAACATCGCATTAGACTCCTCTAGAAGTCCACTGATAAAAGGAATTTTGTTGTTGGTGGATGGCTTAAGGCCCTGTATGTTAGCAAAAATAAACGAGGTTTTATTCTGTTTGTTGGGGGGATTTTGTTATTGGCATCAGTAGTTGTAGTTCTGGAGGGCCATGGGGGCCCACTGGCTGTGCCCCAGTCCAACAAGGCTCCAAGGTGGTGGACTAAGTTTGCTGGGCATGTGTCATCAGCACTACTAAGCTTGTTGGGAATGTGTCACTACTAAGCTTGCTGGGCATGTGTCACTACTAAGCTTGCTGGGCATGTGTCATCAGCACTACTAAGCTTGCTGGGCATGTGTCACTACTAAGCTTGCTGGGCACGTGTCATCAGTACTAAGCATGCTGGGCAAGTGCCGTCAGCAGCCCTACTAAGCTTGCTGGGCATGTGTCATCAGAACTACTAAGCTTGCTGAGCACGTGGCATCAGTACTAAGCTTGGTGGGCACGTGCCGTCAGCACTACAAAGCTTGGTGGGCACGTGCCATCAGCAGCACTACTAAGCTTGCTGGGCACGTGCCATCACCAGCACTACTAAGATTGCTGGGCACGTGCCGCCAATAGCACTACTAAGCTTGCTGGGCACGTGCCGCCAATAGCACTACTAAGCTTGCTGGGCACGTGCCGCCAATAGCACTACTAAGCTTGCTGGGCACGTGCCGTCAGCAGCACTACTAAGCTTGCTGGGCACGTGCCATCACCAGCACTACTAAGATTGCTGGGGACGTGCCGCCAATAGCACTACTAAGCTTGCTGGGCACGTGCCGTCAGCAGCACTACTAAGCTTGCTGGGCACGTGCCATCACCAGCACTATATGCTTAGGCTGCAGTGCCAAAAATAACGTTACTGTTTGCTGGGCACGTGCCGTCAGAGCACTAAGCCTGGGGGCCAGCGTGCCAGTCAGCAGCACTAAGTTGTGGGCAGTGCCATCAGCAGCACTAATAAGCTTGCTGGGCACGTGCCATAAGCAGGCACTACTAAGCTTGCTGGGCACGTCCGTCAGCACACTACAAAGCTAGCTGGGCAGTGCCATCAGCAGCACTCAAGCTTGCTGGGCACGTGCCATCAGCAGACTAATAAGCTTGCTGGGCACGTGCCATAAGCAGCACTACTAAGCTTGCTGGGCATGTGTCATCAGAACTACTAAGCTTGCTGAGCACGTGGCATCAGTACTAAGCTTGGTGGGCACGTGCCGTCAGCACTACAAAGCTTGGTGGGCACGTGCCATCAGCAGCACTACTAAGCTTGCTGGGCACGTGCCATCACCAGCACTACTAAGATTGCTGGGCACGTGCCGCCAATAGCACTACTAAGCTTGCTGGGCACGTGCCGCCAATAGCACTACTAAGCTTGCTGGGCACGTGCCGCCAATAGCACTACTAAGCTTGCTGGGCACGTGCCATCACCAGCACTACTAAGCTTGCTGGGCACGTGCCATCACCAGCACTACTAAGATTGCTGGGGACGTGCCGCCAATAGCACTACTAAGCTTGCTGGGCACGTGCCGTCAGCAGCACTACTAAGCTTGCTGGGCACGTGCCATCACCAGCACTACTAAGCTTGCTGGGCACGTGCCGCCAACAGCACTACTAAGCTTGCTGGGCACGTGCCGTCAGCAGCACTAAGCTTGGTGGGCACGTGCCGTCAGCAGCACTAAGCTTGGTGGGCACGTGCCATCAGCAGCACTAATAAGCTTGCTGGGCACGTGCCATAAGCAGCACTACTAAGCTTGCTGGGCACGTGCCGTCAGCAGCACTACAAAGCTAGCTGGGCACGTGCCATCAGCAGCACTACAAAGCTAGCTGGGCACGTGCCATCAGCAGCACTAATAAGCTTGCTGGGCACGTGCCATAAGCAGCACTACTAAGCTTGCTGGGCACGTGCCGTCAGCAGCACTACAAAGCTAGCTGGGCACGTGCCGTCAGCAGCACTACAAAGCTAGCTGGGCACGTGCCATCAGCAGCACTACAAAGCTAGCTGGGCACGTGCCGTCAGCAGCACTACAAAGCTAGCTGGGCACGTGTCGTCAGCAGCACTACAAAGCTAGCTGGGCACGTGCCGTCAGCAACACTGTCAAGACAAACTACACTGAGTGGGATCAACTTACGCTCGTCTCCTCGTCTTAGTCACTAACTAGCTGTGTGCTCTAAGAAGCACAAGTGCGCAAGTTAAATTGGATAACTGCGCTCAAGATTGGGTCAAATTCTGCCATAGATGAGCAAGAAAGCAGCATAAGTGTAGAGAAGACTATAAATTACATTTAAGAATAAGAACAATGTTTTGATAAGAGTAACGATTTGGTTCTTATTCCTCGCAACGCAAAAGAGGGTTCAGAGTAAGCACATATATAAACTAATTCACTCTTGGCTGTCTAGTAATTTAATAACATCCAAACAGTCTATTTACATCATTGTGTCAGGTTCAACCATCAGTCTCAGGTCACGTCACAACTATCTCGGGCAGCCCCTCACACCACCAGTGATCAGCGTCCAGAGTTGACCGTTGCCTCATTTTTTTTTTTTTTTTTTTGGGGGACACCTCGTTGCCAGACGTATTGCTTATTTGTAGCTACATTTGCATTTTTATAGGAATTTGTAAATGAGTCAAGACGAACTAAACCAAAATTAACCCAACCTAGATTAAAGTATTTTTTTATATATATAAACCTGAACCACTCGTACCAACCTTTTCGTTATCACACTGACAATGCAACCACCACCCACACCAGCCTCGCCATTCTTCCTCACCACTGATGTAATCACTTATGGGAGAATACAACTGTTTGATTTATTGGTTAATATTCTAGGTTTATTCTACATAATTTAGCATCAATAATATATATATATATATATATATATATATATATATATATATATATATATATATATATAAAACAATGACTATTGGAATTGTACATATATAAAATAGCCAGTAAGTCATATGTAAACAAGAACTATTATTAAAAAAAATATTTTTATTACTTACACCTGTTCCGTCTTCCACGAGTGAGGTAACAGCAGCTCCCTCGTACACCCTGGTTCACTTAACATACACCCTGGTTCACTTAACATACACCCTGGTTCACTTAACATACACCCTGGTTCACTTAACGAAATAAAATTTACTTTACTTACATACACCCTGGTTCACTTAACATACACCCTGGTTCACTTACAAACATTCATAACACTATGTGCCTCAAGGCCATTGTAAATATAACCAATATTATGTAAATTATATCTAAATAACTTACATTGAATCATATTCAAATAACCAATAGCATAACTAAATAACGTACTTAATGCATATAACACTTAACGTATATTATATATATCATACCTAAATAATGTTCATAACACTTGACATATTATGTAAATCATACCTAAATAACGTTTATGCACATCATAACGTATATTATGTATATCATACTTAAATAACGTTTATGTATATCATACCTAAATAACATGTATATCATACCCAAATAACATGTATATCATACCTATATAACATGTATATCATACCTAAATAACATGTATATCATACCTAAATAACATGTATATCATACCTAAATAACATGTATATCATACCTAAATAACATGTATATCATACCTCACTAACGTTTATTATATCATACCTAAATAATGTATATTACGTATATTATAACGTATATACATCAAAATAACGTATGTTATGAATATACCTAAATAACGTATACTATTTATATCGCACCTAAATAACGTATATTATGTGTATCATACCCAAAATAGCAACTTACTGACCGCTGAGCACACTGCCACACACCTGCACGGTCTAACCTCATATTACGAACGTTTAAATTAATTAAGGCCAAAACTGCGTTACCAGACGTTGCATGTTGGTAACGAAGTGTAGAATTAGTACTTACATCATAGAGCAGCAGAAGTATACTCGCTGGGTGGGGCTGGTATAATCCACGGTATACGTCACAATATATTTCTATAATGTATCTAACCCTCTTCTAAGTAATTTTAGATTCGTATCACTAGACACTATTCCCATATAAGTTAGAAAATACAGGTATTTTCAGTTTACAGCACCTGAGTTATATTACACACCTATAAATACCAAGTTAGGTCGTGCTATACTTCACTAATACTGACTCAAAGTACAAGGTTTCAGCAAGACATAATACACGTGGTAGAGGGGTGGTGAAGGTGTACCGGCAAGACGAACGTAACACTTTCCCGATCACAGTCAGAGGCACACTGGTTTCACTTGTGTGGACGGACCAACTTCTCATACTGCTGCAGCCCCCTCTTCTCCAGGTGATGCCTTCAGTTCCCACAATGCTAAATAAACACTCTCTGAATACTTACATTTCATTTAAAAACTGAACTGTGTGTATGTACAGATATATAACTTATCACATTATTTCCAGATGAACTCATTTCTGAGCGTGAGGTTCACTGTTCGTACTTCTGGCGGCGCGGTAGCAACCCATCCCATGTGGTCCCAAGTTCTCTACAAAACAAACTTAGTAGAGCTGGAGCTGTCATGAAGGATGAGTGTCCTACTCTCTGCTCCTCGGCTCACACATGCTACCATATTATTCACACATAAGCTGTAATGACCCTCAACTGCTTGACTAATACCCACGTTTCTTCGACACATTTCAAGACAGTTTAGTTAATGACTCTTATAAAACCAGTTGAGGGATCCTTCCTTGTTAGGGATACCTGTTTAATACTACCACATATAACTAAATAAATAGCAACTGCATGTTCATAACTACCACATATATAACCATAAATACCATATATGTGTCCATTACTACCACATATGTATCCATTACTACCATATATGTGTCCATTACTACCACATGTTTTTATAATTCCCACGTGATCATAATTACCACAAAAATGCTCATAACTACCACACGTGTTCATAACTACCAAAGTATTCATAATAACCACATGTGTTCATAACCGCCCCATATGTATGTGCTCATAACTACAAATGTGTTCATAGCCACCCATACGTATGTATTCATAACTACCACATATGTTCATAGCTACCACGTGTTCATAACTACTACATATGCATTCATAGCTACTACTTGTCTTCATAACTACCACATGTGTTCTTAACCATCACATGTGCAAAACTACCCAGTGTATTCATAAGTGCTACAGATATGTTCATTACAACATATGTGTTCATAATTATGAAATATATGTTCATAATTATCAAATGTGTTTATAACTGACAAATATATATAACTAGCAAATACGTATGTGTTCAAAATTACATGTGTGCTAATAGGCACACATGTAGTTTTTTACTACCACATATGTGGGCAAAACCACAACATATTGTCCATAAATACCAATTAAATATATATATAATATTATATATATATATATATATATATATATATATATATATATATATATATATATATATATATATATTGTTAAGCCTGGTGGTCAACTTATGCATTATTTTGAGCCGATATTTGCGAACTTCCTTATTAAGTAGCTACAATAAGCATGTTCGACTGTATAATATTATCTGTGGCCAATGTAAATTACTTAATGGAATCATGTAAATTTATGTACATAGTAAAATTATTTTGGTTATGTGTAACAGTGCGATATGTGAAGCACTTGTGTAAAGGTCAGTTTCTGGTTAAAATGCTCACCCTCTGAGCGTATGTCCCGTGACCTACCTTTCGTTAGGTCACCCCTCCCCCACTACTGACAGTAGCAGCCTATCTACAGCTCAAGGTGCATTGCTTGGAAGTCCTCTATTATAACAGAGGTGTATTCCCTTAGATCATACTTAAGGTGTTCTTGGGGGACTTATCTGTATATTACGTCCCATGTCAATTGTCTGATATCTTCACCGGTGATCTGAAAACCGCCGGGTGATAACTTGTAACTTTATTCGTGTGAATGGAACTGAAACCTTAAGGTCCTGTACATAGTTCTCTGTAAGTAACTGCGTACTCGTAAGATACGAGAGAAAAGCTAATATTTTATTATTGATATGTTTTAAGGATCAATATGATATTAAAGACCATAGATTTTTACTTGTGATATTTTGACTCCCTATCAAAAGTAGTTAGAAATTCATCAACTTTTTGTGCCTCGATATCCTGTAAAGTGAAAAGGAGGATAAGAGGGCAATATATATATATATATATAATGTGCCGAATAGGTTAAACTGGTCAATTAGTAAGAACTCATTTAAAATTAAGTCCTTTCTAAAATTTTCTCTTATACGTTTAAAGATATATTTTTTAATTTATGTTAATGTAAAAATTTATAATTTTGTAAGAACCTTAGAAAACTTACCTAACTTTATTACAACAAGCGCAATTTAATTTAGCGTAATCCAACTAGTAAATATATTTTAGATAAGTTTACAATAATTTAATAATACACAAACACAATGAAATTATATTTTTTTCGTTAATTTAAGAATGATTATTGCGAAACCATTGCATACATATATTTTCACTTAACTTTTTCTGCAAAAAGAGCGTTGGTATTTAAGCCAAAATCACAAGTTTTTACCTATTCGACACGACATATATATAAATTTTTTTTTTCAACAAGTCGACCGTCTCCCACCGAGGCAGGGTGACCCAAAAAGAAAGAAAATCCCCAAAAAGAAAATACTTTCATCATCATTCAACACTTTCACCTCATACATAATCACTGTCTTTGCAGAGGCGCTCAGATACGACAGCTGAGAATAGTTCCTCCCAGCTGTCACTATCCCAGACCCCTCCTTTAAAGTGCAGGCATTGTACTTCACATTTCCAGGACTCAAGTCCGGCTAAATCTATTATATATATATATATATATATATATATATATATATATATATATATATATAAGATTTGAGAGATACATTGTTGATATGAAGATGGCATAATACAGTACACGAGGTGTGAGAGTATATGTCTAGTACATATTGTTACGTGTTTGTCACTGATTATAATGCGAAAATCTCATCCAGCTCCTCAGAGCTGGGGCGCGTGCCCAAAATACAGCATGCATTACCCCTCTGAACAGCAGCGCTGAGTCGCTGGAACAGAAAACTAGCTGCCCTGGGATCCCTAGTTACCCTGTTGAGTCTTTTGCCTAGCTCCTTGAGGAACTTAGATGCACTCTTTCCCCATGAGCCAAGGGTCTCTGAGCCTATGGGAACAAACATATAATGATGGGCAAGTTCTCCGTATGTTCTCGACTTTTGGGACTCCCTGAAGGTGGCAGCTGCCCCTCCTTCCCCCTGGTGTATTGGAGATAAGTGGTCACTACATACTGGGGGCCTAACTACATGGAGTCTACCTGGAGGCTGTTCCGGGGATCATCGCCCCCGAGGCCCGGTCCATGACCAGGCCTAACTGTGGACCAGGGCCTGATCAACCAGGCTGTTACTACCGGCCGCACGCAATCCAAAGTGCGAACCATAACCCGGCTGGTCAGGTACTGACTTTAGGTGTCCAGTTCGCTCTTGAAGACAGCTAGGGGTCTAGTGGTAATCCCCCCTTATGTATGCTGGAAGGCAGTTGAACAGTCTTGGGGCCCCTGACACTCACTGTTTGATCTCTTAGTGCACTCACGGCTCCCCTGCGTTTTATTGGGATGTTACACTGCCTGCCGTGTCTTCTGCTACGTCACAGGTCTTTACATATACTGAGGGTCACAGGTCACTACATACTGGGGATCACAAATCACTACATACTGGGATCACAGGTCATTACATGTTGAGGGTCAGAGGTCACTACATACTGGGGGTTACAGATCACTACATACTGAAGTCACAGGTCACTACAAACTGGGGTCACAGGTTACTACATACTGAAGGTCACAGGTCACTACATACTGAGGGTCACAGGTCACAACACAATGTCCCGGGTTTATATGGTGTAAAAGAAAAAGTCCAGCAATGTTGTTCCAGCACACAATGTACCATGCATGGTACTATGTTCCGGCACAATGTACCATGCATGGTACTGTTCCAGCACACACTGTACCATATATGGTACTATGTTCCAGAACTCGCCGTTCCAGGAAGGGCACCACGTTATTTCAGTATGCACACTGTACCATTTACAGTACCACGTTCCTACACACGCCAGTAAGTTACTTATAGCCGCTTCCGGAGGTCACTGCCCCAGCGGACCGGTCCCAGCCCAGGCCTCCTGGTTCCTAGCTTGACTGATCAGGCTGTTGGTGCCCGCCACCCGCAGCCTAACGTATGCATCACAGCCCGGCTGATCAGGAACTGAATTGAGGAACCTGTAGAGTTCACACTTGAAGACTCGTGTTCCTGCCCTCTAGCCTCATCTTCCTGCCCTCTAGCCTCGTGTTCTTGCCCTCTAGCCTCGTGTTCCTGCCCTCTAGCCTCGTGTTCCTGCCCTCTAGTCTCGTGTTCCTGCCCTCTAGCCTCGTGTTCCTGCCCTCTAGCCTCGTGTTCCTGCCCTCTAGCCTCGTGTTCCTGCCCTCTAGCCTTGTGTTCCTGCCCTCTAGCCTCATGTTCCTGCCCTCTAGCCTCATGTTCCTGGCCTCTAGCCTCGTGTTCCTGCCCTCTAGCCTCGTGTTCCTGCCCTCTAGCCTTGTGTTCCTGTCTTCTAGCCTCGATTTGTTGGTAATCGCCCCTAATATATGAAGGGAGGGAGTTGAAGAGTCGTGGCAGATTTACACTTACTGAATTGTCTCTTAGTGTACTAGTACATCGCTTCCCTTGCTTTTCACCGGAGGTATCTTGCACCATCTGTCAAACCTCTTGTGCTTATGTGTAGTTATTTCGGGTTTCAGGTGTGGGATCAACCCCTCCAGTATCTTCCAGATGTAGATTATGATGTATCTTTCTCGCTTGCGATCTAAGGAGTACAGTTCGAGGGACTTCAGACGCTTCAAGTAATTTAGGTGCTTGACTGAGTTTGTACTAGCTGTGAAGACTCTCTGTACATATTCCATGTACTATGTTGTTTTAGCACAAACCTAACACAGACCATTCATGCCACAATTACTCAGACCATTCATACCACAATTGCACAGACCATTCATACCATAAACATTACTCAGATGATTCATACCACAAATATTACACAGAACATTCATACTACAAACATTACACACACCACTGGCAGCAGAAACCTGACACAGACCATACCAGGAACATGATACCAACCATTCATTGCCACCGGAACATCTGCGCCTGGGAAACCTCTTCCACGAAGTGTTTCCCAGCGCAAGCTAACCCTTCCCAGTAAGAAAACCTTCGTTGCGTCAGCCCTTCGTCGAAAGAGACGGGAGAGGGACGCATCCGTCGTGAATCGATAAAAGACGGGGAGGGGGGGGAGATGCATCCGTACATCCGTCTTTTGTCGACAAAAGACCGGGGACAAGGTGGACGCATCGGTAAATCCGTCGTCCGTCTAGAGAGAAACGGGAAGGGAGTGACGCATCCGTTGTTCCTGGATAAGAGACGGATGCGAGGTGTGATTCATCCATCCGTCCACTTTCGGTCGACGACAGATCTGGAGTCGCACAGTTTGGATTATAACTGTCTCATTATTATGTATATAAAGGAATGAAACCCTTCCTGGCCATTCTTCATGACCTTTACACCTGACCTTAGCTCGTACCTTCACGAGGATGATATTCATCTAAAACTATGCAGTTGCGAGTGATCGTGTACCCGGAGCCAACACCTTTCTGGAGGTCATGGTAGCTGAGAGTGTTGTAAGCATGGCGCCCACTCGTGCTTGGGGCAGGTCGAGTCTCGCCTCCTGGCCATGTTTACCTGGAGTTTACCTGGAGAGAATTCCAGGGGTCGCAGACTTTAAATCCATTAGCTGTATTGGTGGCTCCTTGCATTATATGATCCATGATAATGATAGTAATAATATTATTACTATTATTATTATTATTATTATTATTATTATTATTATTATAAAAATATAAGATTAGCAAAAATATAAATAATAATATTAATGCATTCTTTTCTAGTCCCTTGAGTCCTGTAATACGTACTCTTGAAACTAAATGTTCCTATCTCCAAAACATCCTAATCCAGCTCTTCCACTCTCATATAAAGGAAGTGAAGAATATTTCCTGACGGCTCGTGTGTGTGTTTAGCTTCCATCTGTGACTTGCCTTTCGCTACCTACCTGGAGGTTGTTCCGGGGGTCAGCATCCCCGCGGACTGGTCCATAACCAGGCCTCTTGGTGGATCAGGACCTGATCAACCAGGCTGCTATTGTCGGCCGCACATCCAATGTACAAACCACAGCCCGGCAGGTTGGGAACTTCCTTTAGGTATCTATCCAGTTCCCCTTTGAAGACAGCCAGGGGTCTATTTGTAATTCCCCCTTAGGTATAATGGGAGGTTGTTGAATAGTCTTGGCTCCTGGACACTTAGTGTTTTCTCATGGCACCCCTACTTTTCACTGGGGTATGTTGCTCCATCTACTGAGTCTTTTGCTTTCATAGGGAGTAACTTATGTTGGTAGGTTTGGGACCAGTCTAGAATTTTCCAGGTGTAAATTATGATGCATCTTTCTCGTCTGCGTTCCATGTAGTACAGGTCAATAGACTTCTCTGTACATTCTCCAGATCTGCAATTTTGCCTGTCTTGACAGGGTCTGTCAGTGTACAGCAGTATTCAAGCCTAAAGGTAACAAATGATTTATAGAGGGGATGAGGCGTTGGCCTGTATGTCAGAGTCGCTCATTTGCACAGAGATACTGAACGCCACAAATGATGTAGTTGAAGTTCTAACAATAAAAATCGAGAACCAAAACTTATTCATTGTACTTGTATATAAGACACCAGATACAACTTCCCAACAGTTCAAGGAACAGCTAGCAAAAATTGACTCCTGTCTGGAAAACCTTCCAGCCCCATCCCCAAGCATCTTGCTGCTTGGTGACTTCAGTCTAAGACATACAAAATGGAAGAATATAGCAAATAATGTTGTAGCAGAAATAATCCCTGGAGGCAGCTCAGATGAAAATTCACACACACATGAGCTGCTGAATTTCTGCAATAAACACACCCTAAGTCAGCAGATAGTGGAGCCAACAAGACTGGAGGACCTGGTAAGAAACATAATATCAAAAACAACTAATTCTGATCACAATCTAATCGAAGTCAGACCTACATGCACAGGAGTCCTGATCAGCAAAATGCAAACAGCTATAAGGGTACCTTTATCAGATTCAACTTCAACAAGAACATCAACTAAGACCAGGTAAACTATGTCCTAAATTGAAATATGTTGGGAAGATATCTTAAATGACATGGATCCTAACCAGTGCCTTGAAAAGATCAACTTCCTGGTAGCTGAAGTATGTTCAAGGCATATTCCCCTAAGAAAAAAGAAGAGAAGAAGTAAACTGGAGAGAGATGCTCCCTCTGCAGGAGAATCACTGAGCTCCTCAAGAATGCCAGATTATCTGAAAAACGGAAAGAAGCGCTAACCAGGTAAGTGGAAAATATTGAGCTAAAGTTAAAGGACTCGTAAAGGATCCAGGAGAGACTAGATGAGCTAAAAGCAATTAGTGAAACTTAGTGGAACTCTGTGTTCATTAGGAACTGTAAGAAACCCCTCTCACAGGCCCTAAGTATGCTATGGAGAAGGAGCATAGACACAGGTGAGATGACAGTCACTGAAAACAACGGATATAGCCTCACTCCATAAAGGTGGCAGCAAAGCAGTAGCTAAGAACTATAGACCAATAGCTTTAACGTCCCACATCATAAAAATCTTTGAAAGAGTTCTAAGAAGTAGGATTGCAAACCACTCCCAAAAATTGCAAAATCCAGGGCAACATGGTTTCAGAGCAGGTCGCTCCTGCCTCTCTCAACTATTGGACCACTATGATATGGTCTTAGATGCTCTGGAAAACAAACAGAATGCAGATGTAGAATACACAGATTTTGCAAAAGCCTTTGACAAGTGCGATCATGGTGTAATAGCACACAAAATGCGTGCTGAAGGGATAACTGGCAAAGTAGGCAGATAGATCTTCAACTTTCTAACCAATCGAACACAAAGAGTAGTGGTAAACAGAGTTAAATCGGAAGCAGCCATAGTGAAGAGCTCTGTTCCACAAGGCACAGTACTCGCACCTATCCTGTTCCTCATTCTTATATCAGACATAGACAGAGATGTAAACACTGTATCATCCTTTGCAGACGATACTAGGATCTGCATGAGAGTGTCATCCATTGAGGACACGGCAAATCTCCAAGAAGATATAAACCAAGTTTTTCAATGGGCAACGGAGAACAATATGATGTTCAATGAAGACAAATTCCAACTACTCCTTTATGGAAAACTGGAGGAAATAATAGCTAGGACTGAGTATACTACAAACTCAAATCACACAATAGAGCGGAAAAGCAATGTGAAGGACCTGGGAGTGGTAATATCCGAAGGTCTCACCTTCAAGGACCACAACAATGCCACTATTACATCTGCGAGGAAACTGATAGGATGGATAATGAGAACATTCAAGACAAGAGATGCTAAGCCAATGATGATCCTTTTTAAATCACTTGTTCTCTCTAGGCTGGAATACTGCTGTTCATTAACATCTCCATTCAAGGCAGGTGAAATTGCAGATCTCGAGAATGTATAGAGAACCTTTACTGCACGTATAAGTTCCATCAAACACCTTAACTACTGGGAATGCCTGGAAGCACTTGACTTGTATTCACTGGAGCGCAGGCGAGAGAGATATATCATAATCTACACCTGGAAAATTCTGGAGGGACTGGTCCCTAACCTGCACACAGAAATCACTCCCTACGAAAGGAAAAGACTTGACAGGCGATGTAACATACCCCCAGTGAAAAGTAGGAGCGCCACTGGCACATTAAGAGAAAACACAATAAGTGTCTGGGGCCCAAGACTGTTCAACAGCCTCCCACCAGCCATAAGGGATATTACCAATGGACCCCTGGTTGTCTTCAAGAGGGAGCTGGACAGATACCTAAAGTCAGTGCCAGATCAGCCGGGCTGTGGTTCGTACGTTGGACTACGTGCGGCCAGCAGTAACAGCCTCGTTGATCAGGCCCTGATCCACCAGGAGTCCTGGTCATTAACCGGGCCGCGGGGGCGTTGATCCCCGGAATGCCCTCCAGGTTGACTCCAGGTAGATTGGCATCCCTTGTTTTGAAGGTTTTCATTATCCTTCCTATCACTTTACTTGTAGTTGTGATAATGACGCTGGTGTGATTCTTGAAGGTGAGATTCTCGGACATAACTCCTAAGTCCTTCACATTAGTTTTCGTTGTATTGAGTGGTTAGAATTTGTTTTGTACTCAACTCTAGCTTTTATTTTCTCAACTTGTGCGTAACGGAGTAACTGAAATTTGTCCTCAATGACCATATTGTTTTCTACGGCCCATTGGAAGACCTGGTTTATATCTGCTTAGAGATGCAGTGTCCTCGATAGATGATACTCTCTTGCAAATTCTAGTGTCGTATGCATAGGAAGTCACAGTACTATGGTTTACATCTCTGTCAGATATGAAGATGAGGAAAAGAATGGGGGTGAATACTCTTGTGGAAGAGAGTTTTTCACTGTGGCAGCGTCCGGCTTAAATCTGAATGATGTTTCCGGGTATCACTGTTCCCCAAAGCCTAATCGTAAAGGCTGTTACTGCTGGCCGCATGCAGCCAGACGTATGCACCACAATCAGGAACTGACTTGAGGAACTTATCATGTTCTCTCTTGAGGAAAACCAGAGGTCAGCAGAGTCTTGGGTCCATTATACATACTGGTTTTTGTATTAGAGTATTCATTGCAACCCCACTTTCATTGGGGGGGTGTTTTTCACATTTATCGATCCTCTTGTTTTCGTAGGGAGTGATTTCTTTGTGCATATTTGGAACTAGAGCCTTCATGATTTTCCTGTTTGAGGGACTTCCATCGTTCCCAGTAATTTAGGTGCTTGACTGACTTGATATGTTCAGTGAAGATTATAATTTTCAAAGCACATATCAGATAATTATCTGTACTTTCTCTAGGCCTGCAATTTCGTCCTCCGTGAAAGGGGCTGTCATTGTACAGCAATATTCCAGCCAAAATAGGGCACTTTCCATCACAGTGAACTGACAGGAGTAAGACTAGTGGCAGGAGCTGAGACAGGTATATCAAAGACACACAGACAGGCTGGTAAGTGAGCACACTCGCTCAGTACCCCTTCTTCGCGACGGTGGTTCAGGACCT
This sequence comes from Cherax destructor, assembly GCA_009830355.1. Taxonomy (NCBI): domain Eukaryota; kingdom Metazoa; phylum Arthropoda; class Malacostraca; order Decapoda; family Parastacidae; genus Cherax; species Cherax destructor. The sequence continues at coordinate 39,860 of WNWK01001832.1, read as the reverse complement.
CATTCCACAACCACCAGGACGCTGGTTCATGCCCCTTCCCACCACCACCAGGACGCTGGTTCATGTTCCTTCCAACCACCATCACCATCACCAGTACGCTGGTTCACGCCCCTTCCCATCACCACCACCACCACCAGGACGCTGGTTCATGTTCCTTCCAACCACCATCACCATCACCAGTACGCTGGTTCACGCCCCTTCCCATCACCACCACCACCACCAGGACGCTGGTTCATGTTCCTTCCAACCACCATCACCATCACCAGTACGCTGGTTCACGCCCCTTCCCATCACCACCACCACCACCAGGACGCTGGTTCATGTTCCTTCCAACCACCATCACCATCACCAGGACGCTGGTTCACGCCCCTTCCCATCACCACCACCACCACCAGGACGCTGGTTCATGTTCCTTCCAACCACCATCACCATCACCAGTACGCTGGTTCACGCCCCTTCCCATCACCACCACCACCACCAGGACGCTGGTTCATGTTCCTTCCAACCACCATCACCATCACCAGGACGCTGGTTCACGCCCCTTCCCATCACCACCACCACCACCAGGACGCTGGTTCATGTTCCTTCCAACCACCATCACCATCACCAGGACGCTGGTTCATGCCCCTTCCCATCACCACCACCAGGACACTGGTTCATGTTCCTTCCTACCACCATCACCACCAGGACGCTGGTTCATGTGCCTTCCTAAGACCATCACCAAGACGCTAGTTCACACCCCTTCCCACCACTACCAACAGGACGCTGGTTCACCCCCCTTCACCACCACATCATCACTACCAACAGGACGCTGGCTCACGCTCCTTCTCACCACCACAACCACATCACCACTACCAACAGGACGCTGGTTCACGCCCCTTCCCACCACCACCACTACCAACAGGACGCTGGTTCATGCCCCTTCCCACCACCACCACCACCATTACCAACAGGACGCTGGTTCATGCCCCTTCCCACCACCACCACCACCACTACCAACAGGACGCTGGTTCATGCCCCTTCCCACCACCACCACCACCACTACCAACAGGACGCTGGTTCATGCCCCTTCCCACCACCACCACCACCACTACCAACAGGACGCTGGTTCATGCCCCTTCCCACCACCACATCATCACTACCAACAGGACGCTGGTTCACCCCCCTTCACCACCACATCATCACTACCAACAGGACGCTGGCTCACGCTCCTTCTCACCACCACAACCACATCACCACTACCAACAGGACGCTGGTTCATGCTTCTTCCCACCACCACCACTACCAACAGGACGCTGGTTCACGCCCCTTCCCACCACCACCACCACCACTACCAACAGGACGCTGGTTCATGCCCCTTACCACCACCACCACCACTACCAACAGGACGCTGGTTCACGCTCCTTCCCACCACAACCACTACCAACAGGACGCTGGTTCACGCTACTTGCCACCACCACCACCACTACCAACAGGACGCTGGTTCACGCTCCTTCCCACCACCACCACTACCAACAGGACGCTGGATCACGCTCCTTCCCACCACCACCACTACCAACAGGACGCTGGTTCACGCTACTTCCCACCACAACCACCACCACTACCAACAGGACGCTGGTTCACGCCCTTCACCACCACCTACCAACGGACGCTGGTTCACGCTCCTTCCACCACCACCACTACCAACAGGACGCTGGTTCACGCTACTTCCCACCACCACCAATACCAACAGGACGCTGGCTCACGCTCCTTCTCACCACCACAACCACATCACCACTACCAACAGGACGCTGGTTCATGCCCCTTCCCACCACCACCACTACCAACAGGACGCTGGTTCACGCCCCTTCCCACCACCACCACCACCACTACCAACAGGACGCTGGTTCATGCCCCTTCCCACCACCACCACCACTACCAACAGGACGCTGGTTCACGCTCCTTCCCACCACCACATCATCACTACCAACAGGACGCTGGTTCACGCTCCTTCCCACCACCACCACTACCAACAGGACGCTGGTTCACGCTCCTTCCCACCACCACCACTACCAACAGGACGCTGGTTCACGCTCCTTCCCACCACCACTACTACCAACAGGAAGCTGGTTCACGCTCCTTCCCACCACCACCACTACCAACAGGACGCTGGTTCACGCTCCTTCCCACCACCACTACTACCAACAGGAAGCTGGTTCACGCTCCTTCCCACCACCACCACTACCAACAGGAAGCTGGTTCACGCTCCTTCCCACCACCACTACTACCAACAGGACGCTGGTTCACGCTCCTTCCCACCACCACCACCACTACCAACAGGACGCTGGTTCACGCTCCTTCCCACCACCACCACCACTACCAACAGGACGCTGGTTCACGCTCCTTCCCACCACCTCGAAGACGCTACTTCAAGTTCATTGTTCCATTGTATCTTTATTGTATCATAGTCTGTGATATCCAACGAGTAACATGTGTCATTGCCTTACAATGAACAGGTATCGTTACCTCACAATGAAGAGGTATCGTTACCTTACAATGAAGAGGTATCGTTACCTTACAATGAACAGGTATCGTTACCTTACAATGGACAGGTATCGTTACCTTACAATGAACAGGTATCGTTACCTTACAATGAACAGGTATCGTTACTTTACAATGAACAGGTATCGTTACCTTACAATGAACAGGCATCGTTACTTTACAATGAACAGGTATCGTTACCTTACAATGAACAGGTATCGTTACCTTACAATGAAGAGGTATCGGTACCTTACAATGAACAGGTATCGTTACTTTACAATGAACAGGTATCGTTACCTTACAATGAACAGGCATCGTTACTTTACAATGCTTTAATGAGAGGAGTACAGTACCCCAGAAGTCTACCAGGAATTAAATACATTTTACAAACCTCAAACATTCAGTAATATATTTCGTGTACACTTTTGTAAAGGTAAACTATAAAAACACTGGAGATTAGAGATTCAGTAAATATACACAATATAAATGATTTCGTTTACATAAACCTGAAAGAGATACATCTCTTGTGTTTACATAAGGCGGAAGAAATGTCATTTACATAACACAAAAACTTAAAATATCCTCCATACAACACAACACAGCCCCCTTTAATGTTTTTCAGACATCACAACAACACACATGTGTATTCCATACAACACAACACATTTTAGTGTCTTCCATAAAACACAACATACTCTTTTGTCTTCCATACAACGCAACTCACTTTAGTGTCTTCCACACAATACAACATAAACTGGTATCTTCCAAACAACACAACGTACTGTATTGTATTCCAAACAACACAACATACTCTGCTGTCTTCCATATAACACAGTGCACCTTAGTGTGTAACATGCAACACAACTCACTTTAGTGTCTTCCATACAACACAACACATTCTAGTGTCTTCCGTACAACGCAACACATTCTAGTGTCTTACAACACAAAACACTCTGGTGTCTTATATACAACACAACACACACTGGTGTCTTACAACCCAACACACTCTGGTGTCTTACAACCCAACACACTCTGGTGTCTTACATACAACACAACACACTTTGGTGTCTTACAACACAACACAATACACTTGTGTCTTACAACACAATACACTCTGGTGTCTTACAACACAACACACTCTGGTGTCTTCCATACAACACAACACACTCTGGTGTCTTACAACACAACACACTCTGGTGTCTTACAACACAACACACTCTGGTGTCTTCCATACAACACAACACACTCTGGTGTCTTACAACACAACATACTCTGGTGTCTTACAACACAACACACTCTGGTGTCTTACAACACAAAACACTCTGGTGTCTTACATACAACACAACACACTCTGGTGTCTTACAACACAACGCTACACAACACACTCTGGTGTTTTACAACACAACACAAAACACTCTGGTGTTCTACAACACAACACACTCTGGTGTCTTACAACACAACACACTCTCTTGTCTTACAACGCAACACACACTGGTGTGATACAACACAAAACACTCTGGTGTCTTATAACACAACACACTCTGGTGTCTTACAACACAACATACTCTGGTGTCTTACAACACAACTCACTCTGGTGTCTTACAACACAACACACTCTGGTGTCTTACAACACAAAACACTCTGGTGTCTTACAACACAACACACTCTGGTGTCTTACAACACAATACATTCTGGTGTCTTACAACACAACACACTCTGGTGTCTTACAACACAATACACTCTGGTGTCTTACAACACAACACACTCTGGTGTCTTACAACACAATACACTCTGGTGTCTTACAATACAACACACTCTGGTGTCTTACAACACAACACACTCTGGTGTCTTACAACACAACACACTCTGGTGTCTTACAACACAACACACTCTTGTGTCTTACAACACAATACACTCTGGTGTCTTACAACACAACACACTCTGGTGTCTTACATACAACATAACACACTCTACCTGGAGTTTACCTGGAGAGGGTTTCGGGGATTAACGCCCCCGCGGCGTTGATCAGGGTCTGATCAACCAGGCTGTTACTGCTAGCCGCACGCAATCTGACGTACGAACCACAGCCCGGTTGGTCAGGTACTGACTTTAGGTGCCTGTCCAGTGCCTTCTTGAAGACAGCCAGGAGTGTATTGGTAATCCCCCTTATGTTTGCTGGGAGGCAGTTGAACAGTCTTGGGCCCTGGACACTTATTGTGTTGTCTCTCAGTGTACTCGTGGCGCCCCTGCTTTTCATTGGGGAAATGTTGCATATCCTGCCGAGTCTTTAGCTTTCATAGGGAGTGATTTTCGTGTGCAAGTTCGATGCTAATCCCTCTAGGATTTTCAAAGTGTATATTATCATGTACCTCTCTCGCCTGCACTCCAGGGAATACAGATCAAGGGCCTTCAACCATTCCCAGTAATTTAGGTGTCTTATTGTACGTATGTGTGGCATGAAAGTTCTTTGTACACTCTCCAGGTCAGCAATTTCGCCTGCTTTGAAGGGGACAGTTAGTGTACAGCAGGTATTCCAGCCTAGAGAGAACAAGCGATTTGAAGAGAATCATCATGTCTTGCGGTGTCTTCGATGGAGGTCACTGTCATGGCAATCCGGGTGTCATCCGCAAAGGAAGACACGGAGCTATGGCTTACATCTCTGTCTATGTCAGATATGAGGATGAGGAATAGAATGGGAGCGAGTACTGTGCCTTGTGGAACAGAGCTTTTCACCGTAGCTGCCTCACTTTACTCTGTTTACTATTACTGTTTGTGTTCCATTTGTCAGGAAGTTATAGATCCATCTACCAACTTTTCCTTTTATTCCTTTATCACGCATTTTATGCGCTATTACACCATGGTCACACTTGTCGAAAGCTTTTGCAAAGTCTGTGTATACTATATCTGTATTTTGTTTATCCTTTACAGCATCTAGGACTTTGTCATAGTGATCCAGTAGCTGGGACAGGCAGGAGCGACCTGCTCTAAACCCGTGTTGCCCTGGGTTGTGTAAATGATGGGTATCTAAGTGGTTGGCGATCTTACTTCTTTGAACCCTTTCAAAGATTTTTATGATGTGGGATGTTAGTGCTATCGGTCTGTAGTTCTTTGCAATTGCTTTACTGACACCTTTGTAAAGTGGGGCTATGTCTGTTGCTTTTAGTGAGTGTGGGATGACCCCTGTGGCCATGCTCTCTCTCCATAGAATGCTGAAGGCACGCGACAGGGGCTTCTTGCAGTTCTTGATGAACACGGAGTTCCAGGGCCTGGGGCAGAGTGCATGGGCATGTCATTTATTGCCTTTTCAAAGTTTTGTGCTGTTAGGATAATATCCGAGATTTTTGAGATGACCAAATTTTGGGTATCATTCATAAAGAATTCATTTGGATTGTCGACCCTTAGTCTGGACAGCAGCTCGCTGAACACTGAGTCGTATTGGGACTTTAATATCTCACTCATTTCTTGGCTGTCATCTGTGTATGTCCCATCTCGCCTAAGCAGGGGCCCAATACTGGATGTTGTTTTTTCCTTAGGTTTGGCATATGAGAAGAAGTATTTTGTTTTTATTTTTTTCAATTTCCTTTATGGCTTTTAGTTCTTCCTGCGATTCTTGTCTCCTGTTAGATTCTTTCAGTTTAAGTTCGATATTTGCAATTTCATTAACCAGTGCCTCCCTTCGTATTTCGGATATAGTGGCCCCTCTTAGCAGCTCTGTGACTCTTCGCCTTCGTCTGTATAGGGAGCGTCTTTCTCTCTCTGGTGTCATCCATAAATCAATTCTGAAAAAAAATACGAGTGTGAATCCTGTATTTTAAGTTGGTGAAAGGCTCTTGATTAGAGGAATCAGAGCTGCCTTCCTTTCCCTTGGATCAAACCTGGTCATCCCTTACTTAATAATAATATTATTTTTATTAATAACAATAATGATAATGATAATAATAATAATAATAATAATAATAATAATAATAATAATAATAATAATAATAATGTGGAAATTAGGAGAAGATGTGGAGTTACTAAAAGTATTTGTCAGAGGGCTGAAGAGGGGTTGTTGAGGTGGTTTGGTCATTTAGAGAGAATGGATCAAAGTAGAATGACTTGGAGAGCGTATAAATCTGTAGGGGAAGGAAGGCGGGGTAGGGGTCGTCCTAGAAAAGGTTGGAGGGAAGGGGTAAAGGAGGTTTTGTGGGCGAGGGGCTTGGACTTCCAGCAAGCATGTGTGAGCGTGTTAGATAGGAGTGAATGGAGACGAATGGTTTTTGGGACATGACGATTTGTTGGAGTGTGAGCAGGGTAACATTTTGTGAAGGGATTCAGGGAAACCAGTTAATTGATTTAGTTGGACTTGAGTCCTGGAAATGGGAAGTACAATGCCTGCACTTTAAAGGAGGGGTCTGAGATAGTGACAGCTGGGAGGGACTATTCTCAGCTGTCGTATCTGAGCGCCTCTGCAAAGACAGTGATTATGTATGAGTGTGGTGAAAGTGTTGAATGATGCTGAAAGTATTTTCTTTTTGGGGATTTTCTTTCTATTTGGGTCACCCTGCCTCGGTGGGAGACGGCCGACTTGTTGAAAAAAAAAAATTAATAATAATAATAATAATAATAATAATAATAATAATAATAATAAGAAGAAGAAGAAGAAGAAGAAGAAGAAGAAGAAGAAGAAGAAGAAGAAGAAGAAGAAGAAGAAGAAGAAGAAGAAGAAGAAGAACAACAACAACAACAACAACAACAACAACAACAACAACAACAACAACAAACAACAACATCAACAACAACAACAACAACAACAACAACAAGAGGAAGGATTAATAATAATAATGAAATAAATAACGGGAATGCCAGGGACCCGGAAGAGCTGATAGGTCAGACCTGCTGCGCCTCTCCACCTCAATGGGTGCATTATGTGGTCTGTTCTCTGTTGGTGTATGATTATGACTGTGTCTGGTTGTGTGATTATCTTCGTCTGTGGGTGTGATTATGACTGTCTGTGGGCGTGTGACTATGGAGAGCACAGGTGCAACGGGTGAGAGTGAATCACATAGGCAAAAAATGACACAGCTAGAAGAGAAGTAAATACGCAAAGTAACACAGGTTAGATGGAAGCACGGATGCAGAGTAACACAAGTGTGGTAACACACGCAGAGTAACACAGGTGTGGTAACACATATGGAAAGTAACACAGATGTGACCGAAACACATAAGCAGAGTATCACAGCTGAAGGAAAACACTGGTGCAAAGAAAAACAGGCTAATTAGTACCAGTTAAGAAACAAAATGCTCTTTTGATACAGTACAATGAGCGATAAAGAATAACATAGTGAAACACAAGAAATATACTCAGAGCATGAGAGAGACCAGAGAGAAAACTCACACTAGACAAAGCTGAAGCTGCATTGGGGAAATGTAAAAGAGAAGTAATATGCAAATATTATGTCATGGGCATTTGCATATATGGTACAAGTTGTAAATATCCACACATCAATATTCCATTATGCTGAGAAAAGGTCGGTGTAGCTTTGGTGGAGAATATAAACATTTTCACCCTGAGATGTGTCAGTCATCATTAGAGACCAGGAAATATTATGATCTGAGCTGCCCAAAGTTCCACGTCAAGAACACACAAGGGTGTAAAAACACATGCCAAAAAAAATGGAGACATTGTACAAAATAATTTTATTTGAGGAAAATATACTAGAGAAACCAATAAGGAAGTAGAGGTAAGGCAACACAGCATATCAGTCCATCACACATACAACATCCCACATTACTGGAGAGACCGGGAATATGTACACAGAGTCATAACTGCAGGATAGCACAGCACTAGAGGTATTAACAAAACCTTTACAAAACTCAAACATCCTAAATGGTAAATCCTCCTTTCTTTTTGCTAGTATCCAGTGTTTAAAAACAAATATAAATAACAAAGATAAACTATGTAAATGGGCTCTTCATAGAAACAAATGCATTGTTTGAAGCAATCACAGAAACGTATACAAGGAATGTTTTGGACTGGGAGTTATGAGTGAAGAATTAAACTTTTTATAGACGTGACAGAGTGAACAGGTCACAACGAGGAGTAGGCCTCTATGTGAAAGAACTCTTTGTTGTACAGAACTGATGAAATCAACAAATGATACAAAAAAGTACTGGGTATCAAAGTGGGGAGCAAAAATCTAGTGATTATTTTGTACATAAAGCAACGTCAACACATGTGCTGGAGATGTGGAAGATGACTAATGTAATTCCTACCAGGGAATAAGTCAGTTCCATTGTATTACCGTCCAATAAGCCTGACGTCTATAGTAGGCAAATTATTAGAATCAATCATAGCCGATATTATTAGAAGCCACCTTAATGAGCATAATTTGATCAATGAGTCTCAGCATGAATTCACAAGAGGTCGGTCCTGCCTGACAAATTTACTAACATTATTTAATAAAGCATTTGAGGCAGTGAACTCAATTACCACCACTCTGCCATTTTTCTACTGCCTCGTCTCGTTCTACTCCTGCCTCCCCTCTCCATCCCCTCTCGTTGACACACTGGCTCTCATTCCTTCCCATTCCCAGTTCTCACCAATGCCTGACCTCACCAGAGTTGATCTCGCAAATTATGACCTCAGGTGTGACCTGCTCTCACAATGACCTTATGCGTGATCTCGTGGTACTCGTTTGCCTTACAGAGCGGTGTGTCTGCTCATTCTTGGGTACTTGATATAGCTCATCCTTGGGCGAAACGTTGTAATGAAAGGATCCTCTGTTACCAGTGTCTTTATTCCTCCTTTGGGTGTGTGATTATTGCTGTCTGAGGGTATGACTATGGTTGTCTGTGGGTGTTACTATAGCTGTCTGTGGGTGTATGATTGTGACTGTCTGTCTATCTTTTCCTGGCTGTGAGTGTGTTATCATGGGTGTCTGTGGGTGTGAGACTTCGACTGTCTTTGTGTGCGTATTGATGTATGTCTGTTTGTTGGACTGACGTGGTGCACCGACAAATGGTGTGAGTATATGTGTATGAATATACTTATTTGTGTACGGCTATTTCTGTATTCGTGTGTGTATTCGCCTAGTGGTTCTTACATGGGGACCGGCTTCTCCCGGATTCCTGGCCTCCAGGGCCCAATCATACCTGTTATTGATGCTGCGTATAGTGTTCGTTTAGTGCATTCCACTCACCACCCTAAGACTGAAAGCGTACTTCCCAACCTCCCTGGGGCTCGTTTGCGTCTTTAGCTTCCAGCTACGTTCCCTTGGCTTCCTCTCCTGCCCTACCAAGCATCCTGCCTCTCTCCATCACATCTAGTCCCCCGTGTGTTTTGAATGTAATGATCGTGTTTTCCCGAGTCTCTTCTTAGTTTCCTCCTTAGTTCCTTAACTCATTACGCTACTAACCTCGTCGTGAGCCGCAGGATCTTCTTCAGTTTCCTAATTGATCAAGTCCGGGTATCCCTTCATTCTTTTGTTCTTATATTTCATGCTAGAGCTTCATTCTTATGTTTCATGCTAGAACTTCATTCTTATGTTTCATGCTAGAACTTCATTCTTATGTTTCATGCTAGAACTTCATTCTTATATTTCATGCTAGTTCTTCATTCTTATGTTTCATGCTAGAACTTCATTCTTATGTTTCATGCTAGAACTTCATTCTTATGTTTCATGCTAGAACTTCATTCTTATGCTTCATGCAAGTACTTCATTCTTATATTTCATGCTAGAACTTCATTCTTATGCTTCATGCTAGTACTTCATTCTTATGTTTCATGCTAGAACTTCATTCTTATGTTTCATGCTAGAACTTCATTCTTATATTTCATGCTAGTTCTTCATTCTTATGTTTCATGCTAGAACTTCATTCTTATGTTTCATGCTAGAACTTCATTCTTATGTTTCATGCTAGAACTTCATTCTTATGCTTCATGCAAGTACTTCATTCTTATATTTCATGCTAGAACTTCATTCTTATGCTTCATGCTAGTACTTCATTCTTATGTTTCATGCTAGAACTTCATTCTTATGTTTCATGCTAGAACTTCATTCTTATGTTTCATGCTAGAACTTCATTCTTATGCTTCATGCAAGTACTTCATTCTTATGTTTCATGCTAGAACTTCATTCTTATGTTTCATGCTAGAACTTCATTCTTATGTTTCATGCTAGAACTTCATTCTTATGCTTCATGCAAGTACTTCATTCTTATATTTCATGCTAGAACTTCATTCTTATGCTTCATGCTAGTACTTCATTCTTATGTTTCATGCAAGAACTTCATTATGTTTCATGCTAGAACTTCATTCTTATGTTTCATGCTAGAACTTCATTCTTATGCTTCATGCAAGTACTTCATTCTTATATTTCATGCTAGAACTTCATTCTTATGCTTCATGCTAGTACTTCGTTCTTATGTTTCATGCTAGAACTTCATTCTTATGTTTCATGCTAGACCTTCATTCTTATGTTTCATGCTAGTACTTCATTCTTATATTTCATGCTAGAACTTCATTCTTATGCTTCATGCTAGTACTTCATTCTTATATTTCATGCTAGAACTTCATTCTTATGTTTCATGCTAGAACTTCATTCTTATGTTTCATGCAGAACTTCATTCTTATGTTTCATGCTAGAACTTCATTCTTATGTTTCATGCTAGAACTTCATTCTTATGCTTCATGCAAGTACTTCATTCTTATATTTCATACTAGAACTTCATTCTTATGCTTCATGCTAGTACTTCATTCTTATGTTTCATGCTAGAACTTCATTCTTATGTTTCATGCTAGAACTTCATTCTTATGTTTCATGCTAGTTCTTCATTCTTATGTTTCATGCTAGAACTTCATTCTTATATTTCATGCTAGAACTTCATTCTTATATTTCATGCTAGTACTTCATTCTTATGTTTCATGCTAGAACTTAATTCTTATATTTCATGCTAGTACTTCATTCTTATATTTCATGCTAGAACTTCATTCTTATGCTTCATGCTAGTACTTCATTCTTATGTTTCATGCTAGAACTTCATTCTTATGTTTCATGCTAGAACTTCATTCTTATGTTTCATGCTAGTTCTTCATTCTTATGTTTCATGCTAGAACTTCATTCTTATGTTTCATGATAGAGCTTCATTCTTATGTTTCATGCTAGAACTTCATTCTTATGTTTCATGCTAGTTCTTCATTCTTATGTTTCATGCTAGAACTTCATTCTTATATTTCATGCTAGAACTTCATTCTTATATTTCATGCTAGTTCTTCATTCTTATGTTTCATACTAGAACTTCATTATTATGTTTCATGCTAGAACTTCATTCTTATGTTTCATGCTAGAGCTTCATTCTTATGTTTCATGCTAGTTCTTCATTCTTATGTTTCATGCTAGAGCTTCATTCTTATATTTCATGCTAGTTCTTCATTCTTATGTTTCATGCTAGAACTTCATTCTTATGCTTCATGCTAGTTCTTCATTCTTATGTTTCATGCTAGAGCTTCATTCTTATGTTTCATGCTAGAGCTTCATTCTTATGTTTCATGTTAGTTCTTCATTCTTATGTTTCATGCTAGAACTTCATTCTTATGTTTCATGCTAGAACTTCATTCTTATATTTCATGCTAGTTCGTCATTCTTATGTTTCATGCTACAACTTCATTCTTATGTTTCATGCTGGCGCCTCACACTTCAACCTAAGCTCTGAAAGATTTAATTACTTTCAGGTGAGGTTCCTAGAAGCAGTTCTCAGGTCAGTTTTGCGTTTACTACTGAAGTTGCTCAGGCAGTGTGTATGTCCTTGTGGTGATATGCTCGGTGTAGTGCTTCCGCCCAGTCGGTGTTTGACTTTATCAAGTTATACTAAGTTAGTTTACACGCAAGTTACGGTATAACCCTAAACTTGTGTAATGAACTTGAATTAAAACTTACTTAGGTCTTTCTCCTTGGACGTTGTCTGCAGCGTCTCTAATCCAACGTTGTCTGCTGTGTCTATCCTCCAAGGTTGTCTGTCTGCTGTGTGTCCACTCCAAGGTTGTCTGCTCTGTGTCCACTCCTAGGTTGTCTGCTGTGTATTCACTCACTCCTAGGTTGTCTGCTGTGTCCACTCTGAGGTTGTCTCCTGTGTGTCCACTTTGAGATTGTCTGCGGCGTCTCTAATCCAACGTTGTCTGCTGTGTGTCCACTCCTAGGTTATCTGCTGTATGTCCACTTTGAGGTTGTCGGTTGTGTGTCCCCTCCAAGGTTGTCTGCTGTGTGTCTACTCTGAGGTTGTTTGCCGTGTGTCCCCTCTGAGGTTGTCTGCTGAGTGTCCATTCTGAGGTTGTCTGCTGAGTGTCCACTCTGAGGTTGTCTGCTGAGTGTCCACTCCAAGGTTGTCTACAATATCTCTCCATCAAGGTTGTCTACAGTGTCTCTCCATCAAGGTTGTCTACAGTGTCTCTCCATCAAGGTTGTCTACAGTGCCTCTCCATCAAGGTTGTCTACAGTGCCTCTCCATCAAGGTTGTCTACAGTGCCTCTCCATCAAGGTTGTCTACAGTGCCTCTCCATCAAGGTTGTCTACAGTGCCTCTCCATCAAGGTTGTCTACAGTGCCTCTCCATCAAGGTTGTCTACACTGTCTTTCCACCAAAGTTGTATTCGTGGGGGGGGGACATGTGTGTGTGGGGTGCGTGTGTGTGTTTGCTTACCTATTTGTGGTTGCAGGGGTCGAGTCCTCGCTCCTGGCGTGTGTGTGTGTGTGTTAACGTGTATGTAAGAGCTCGTGTATGTCTCTGGTGTGTCATAATCAAATATTTCTTCCAGTCTGACCACCTCTTCAGCCAGTCTAGATCTCCCTGGAGCCTCTTCCTCTCCTCCCATGTTTTTATTCATCTCATCAGTTTTACATCATTAACAAAGAGTGACAGAAGACTTGATTCCCTCTGGGAAATCATTAACGTTAATTAGGACCAACATTTGCCCCAGTACCTATCCCTGAGGGACACCACCCGCTTCACACACACAGTCACACACACACACACACACACACACACACACACACACACACACACACACACACACACACACACACACATACACACACACACACAGGTCTACCTCCAGGTAGGTAGACCCAACTAAAGTTAAACCTGGAAAGATGCAACTGAAATAACTTGGAAAAAGACTGGTAATGTTGCTAATTATTTTTCTCTTGAAAAAACAAATAACCTCACAAATAACTGGTTCAAAACATCCAGGTAGGAAAATCTTCTATCTCATATTAGACCAAAATAGTGATGAGTGATTGCCTCATCACTGTATTAATTACATATTTCGTTAAACAAAGGTAGATCAACGGCCCCTGGAGAGGATGGTATAATTTATTATATCCCCAGAACTTCAAGGCAGGTCCCTGGTGACCCTTTGTTACCAATGTATAATCTTAGTTACATCGAGTGTCTTCTTCCTATTTCCTAGACTAATAGTCTCATTGTGTCTATCCCTAAATCACAACAGCCTGATACATTTAGAGTAATCTCCTTAATTAGTTGTCTTTGTGAAACATTTGAAGTAATAACAATAGATTACTACAGAACCAGGCATCGTCAACCCTCACATCATCTCTGTAGTTTTATGTACTGAACACTTCTTCAAGTTGTACCACATTTCTTGTTCTAAAATCTGCACTTGACATCTCCAACAGCTATCCCACCTGAACCAGCCAAAACGAATACTGGTGGTAAAATACTTAGTTGGAGACTCCATTCTAAGTCAGTCAACAAGGAAGCCTGGCCTCAGGACGGGCTGCGAGGGTACAAGAAACAAAACCTAGCCCAGGTATGTCATAAGTGCCCAGAGTACACGTCATCCATGTGCCGAGGGTACACGTCATCCATGTGCCGAGGGTACACGGTATCCACGTGCTCAGGGTACACGGTATCTACGTGCCCAGGGTACACGGTATCTACGTGCCCAGGGTACACGGTATCCACGTGCTCCTTATCCTGCTCCTTGAAGGTTATTGACAAGTGCTTGAGCGCCAGAAGCCACTCAAGCTATACATAGACTTAACAAAGTGGAACAGACTCGTCCTGGTGTGTGACAGTGGTCTGGTGTTGTGGTGTGATGGTGTTGGTGTGGTGTTGTGGTGTGATGGTGGTGGTGTGGTGTTGGTCTGGTGTTGTGGTGTGATGGTGTTGGTCTGGTGTTGTGGTGTGATGGTGGTGGTGTGGTGTTGGTCTGGTGTTGTGGTGTGATGGTGTTGGTCTGGTGTTGTGGTGTGATGGTGTTGGTGTGGTGTTGTGGTGTGATGGTGGTGGTGTGGTGTTGGTCTGGTGTTGTGGTGTGATGGTGTTGGTCTGGTGTTGTGGTGTGATGGTGGTGGTGTGGTGTTGGTCTGGTGTTGTGGTGTGATGGTGTTGGTCTGGTGTTGTGGTGTGAGGGTGGTGGTGTGGTGGTGTGGTGTGATGGTGTTGGTGGTGTGGTGTTGTGGTGTGATGGTGTTGGTGGTGTGGTGTTGTGGTGTGATGGTGTTGGTGGTGTGTGGTGTGGGTGTGTGTGATGTGTGGTGTGTGTTGTGGTGTGAGGGTTTGTGGTGTGTGTTGTGGTGTGATGGTGTTGGTGGTGGTGGTGGTGGGTGGTGTTGTGGTGTTTGGTGTGGTGTTGTGGTGATGGTGTTGGTGTGGTGTTGTGGTGTGAGGTGTTGGTGGTGGTGTTGTGGTGATGGTGTTGGGGGTGTGGTGTGTGTATGGTGTTGTGGTGTTGTGGTGTGAGGGTGGTGGTGTGGTGGTGTGGTGGTGATGTGATGTTGTTGTGGTGTGATGATGGTGTTGTGGTGTTGTGGCATTTGTAATGATGTGGTGGCTAAAGCTCTCGCTTCACACACGGAGGGCCCGGGTTCGATTCCCGGCGGGAGGGAAACATTTCGACGTGTTTCCTTACACCTGTTGTCATGTTCACCTAGCAGCAAATAGGTACCTGGGTGTTAGTCGACTGGTGTGGGTCGCATCCTGGGGGACAAGATTGAGGACCCCAATGGAAATAAGACAGACAGTCCTCGATGACGCACTGACTTTCTTGGGTTATCCTGGGTGGCTAACCCTCCGGGGTTAAAAATCCAAGAATATCTTATCTTATCTTATCTTAGAGAGAGAGAGAGAGCGAGAGAGAGAGAGAGAGAGAGAGAGAGAGAGAGAGAGAGAGAGAGAGAGAGAGAGAGAGAGAGAGAGAGAGAGAGAGAGAGAGAGAGAGAGAGAGAGAGAGACACACACATCACTCCTAGTCTCATCTTTTCAACTTGGAGAAAAATTCCGGAAAGTGGAACACTTAGAAACATTAACTATCACAGACACTTAAGTGATTCAATACAGAACTGAGATGTACCTGTGTTCTGTGTCGGGAGTTCGCCTACTCACACGGCCCGGCCTGAGCCAGGTCTCTCTCTTGACTGGCACACTAACCAATGGTAGTCCAGCACCGGTGAAACGAGTTACTTGAATACATGACCTAATTTAAAACTCTGCTGGTAATATCGTAAACACTGGAGGAGTATCTACCAGGCTACTGGAGGAGTGTCTGGCAAACTCCTGGAGGAGTGTCTGCCAGACTTCTGAAGGAGTGTCTGCCAGACTCCTGGAGGAGTGTCTGCCAGACTCCTTGAGGAGTATCTGCCAGACTCCTGGAGGAGTGTCTGCCAGACTCCTGGAGGAGTGTCTACCAGACTCCTGGAGGAATGTCTACCAGACTCCTGGAGGAGTGTCTGCCAGACTCCTGGAGGAGTGTCTGCCAGACTCCTGGAAGAGTGTCTAGCAGACTCCTGGAGGAATGTTTGACATGCTTCTGGATGAGTGTTTGCCAGACTACTGGAGAAGTGTCTGTCACACTCGTGGATGAGTGCTTGACATGCTCCTGGAGGAGTATTTGACAGGCTTCTGGATGATTGTTTGACATGCTTCTGGAGGAGTGTTTGACAGGTATCTGGATGAGTGCTTGACATGCTTCTGGAGGAGTGTTTGACATGCTCCTGGAGGAGTATTTGACAGGCTTCTGGATGAGTGCTTGACATGCTTCTGGAGGAGTGTTTGACATGTTCCTGGAGGAGTATTTGACAGGCTTCTGTATGAGTTTGACATGCTTCTGGAGGAGTGTTTGACAGGTATCTGGAGGAGTGTTTGCCAGACTGTTGGAGGAGTGTATGACATGGTTCTGGAGAAGTGTCTGCCAGGCTTCTAGAGGAGTGTTTGCCATGCTCCTCAAGTTTTTGTCATGCTCCTGGAGTGTTTGCCATGCTCCTGGGGAAATGTTTGCCAGGCAATCGTAAGAGTGTTTGTCAAGCACTTGTGAGAGTGTTTATAAGGTTTGCTTAAAGGTGTCTCTGAAAGGTTGGATGTTTGGACATTTTAAGATATAGTGTTGCAGTGTATAACCGTATTTCTGTTCATACTCTTTACATTTTATGTCATTGACATCTACATACAAACCTTACTGCCAGAAATTCTTATATCCTATCCTTAGTCTAGCAGTAACAACATCTTGCACTCTACTGATCTCGTTATTTTCTCCATAAATATGTTTAACTTAAGTCAGTCACTTGACACATTTCATTATGATGGATAATGGATCTGTTAATTCCTATCTGTACTGTTCTACTTTCTACAAGCTCGTTTGCTGGGTCTTTCTTGTAAGTGTTTAGCAAACTTCTTTTTGAAAATAATAATTATATTTAACATAATTTAATGCTTTTTTAGCTAGTTCATCAATTTTGTCAGGTTCCTGGAGGCCTATGTGAAAGGGAATCCACAAAAAAATTAATTGTAATCGCTTTCTTAATATAGTGGAACCTCGGTGTTTGAACTTAATTGGTTACTATGCGGTGTTCGATGTCCGAAACAGTATTTCATAAGTCTCTGAAAGTTAGGTCAGTGTCAGGGGTCACTTCAAAGCACTTTCGTGTAAAGTATTTTAACAACTGAATTTTAAACAAGTCAGTGCGTTCGGACTCCAGAAAAATGTTCAAAGATTGGGTTATTTTTCTGAACAAAATTGTTCGGACTCCGGTTTCTTCAAGGTCCCGTACGTTCGAACACCGAGGTTCCACTGTAATTTGTATATATCTGTGCCCAGCTTTATACACAAGCATGCTGCTTTCAGGTCTAAGGTTATCTATAACAAGTAATTAGGAGTCAGTTACAGTTACTCTGAGTGAGGTCGCAGTTTCCACACGTTTGAGAACAACAAGTATGGCAAAAATCTCAGTTTGTAATGTGGAAGACCAGTTACTAATTCTAATACATCTCTGTATTATAGCAGCATCAGGCCGGTTTACAATAACAGCACTTGCTACCCTCCCACTGTCAGGGTTACAGGAGCCATCAGCGTAGATAGTCTGAGCGATACTATTCTGTGTGATAGTATTCTATATTCTCCATAGCAGTGATTTTTAGAAAGTAATCGAAGTTCAAGGCAAGTGAGATTGCAGATCTACAGAATGTACACAGAACCTTTACTGCACGTGTAAGTTCCATCAAACACCCTAACTACTGGAACGCCTGGAAGCACTTGACTTGTACTCACTGGAGCGCAGGCGAGAGAGATTTATCATAATCTACACCTGGAAGATTCTGGAGGGACTGGTCAATAACTTTCACACAAAAATCACTCCCTACGTAAGCAAAATACTTGCAGGCGATGCAACGTACCCCCAGTGAAAAGTAGGGGCGCCACTGGTACACTAAGAGAAAACACAATAAGTGTCTGGGGCCCAAGACTGTTCAACAGCCTCCCACCAGCCATAAGGGGAATTACCAATAGACCCCTGGTTGTCCTCAAGAGGGAGCTGGACAGATACCTAAAGTCAGTGCCAGATCAGCCGGGCTGTGGTTCGTACGTTGGACTAATTGTGGCCAGCAGTAACAGCCTCGTTGATCAGGCCCTGATCAACCAGGAGACCTGGTCATGGACCGGGCCGCGGGGCGTTGATCCCCGGAATGCCCTCCAGGTAGGTAGACTCCAGGTAGGAAAGTGTATTAATTTCTTGGGAGGACAGGTGGGAAAAGTGATATCAAAAGCTGTTATCTGCCAGGGTGGCGAGAATGCTGTTATCTGAATCCATTTTGATTCACTTGTCCAATGAATTATATGTTCTAGTAAGTCTAGAGACAACATTGTTAGTGAGGCTGAAGATTGTTTACCAGGCTCCTGGAGGAGTGTTTACAAGTCATGGAGGAGTGTTAGCCAGTCTTACGAAGGAGTGCTTGCAGGCTTCTGGAGGAGTGTTTGGCAGACTTCTGGAGGAGTGTTTGACAGACATCCGGAGGAGTGTTTGTCTGGTTCTAGGGGCAGTGTTTGTTAATCTTCTGGAAGAGTTTATTAGGTTCCTGGAGGAGTGTTTCCTAGGCTCCTGGAAAAGTGTTTGCCAGGCTCCTGAAGCAGTGTTTGCTAGAGTTTTAGAAAAGTGTTTTCCAGGCTCCTGAAGCAATGTTTGCCCGCTTCTAGAAAGTGTTTGCCAGGCTTCAAGAGGTGTGCTTGCCAGGCTCTTGGAGAACAGTTTCCCAGACTTTTGGAGTAGTGTTTGTCAGGCTCCTGGAGGAGTGTTTGCCAGGCTCCTGGAGGAGTGTTTGCCAGGCTCCTGGAGGAGTGTTTGCCAAGCCCTCAGACTGCTGTTTAGCACAAATGATAAAACTAACATTACGGTTAAGAGGGGCGGTCAGAATAGGTGTTGGGTGTCCTAGGGCCGCCCACCTTTTGATTAGACCATGGTGGGTGGTGACGGGTCGTGGTGGGTTGTGTGGTATGAAAGGTGGGCAGTGGCGGTTGCTGTGGGGTGAATACAGGGCAGTGGTGTGTGGTGCATTGTGGGAAGTCGTGGGCGGTGTGGTGTGAATGGTACGCAGCACTGGCGATAGTGGAATGGGGTTGGATTTGTAATGGGGTCGATTGTGATTGTGGTGGTGGTGAGGGTGGTGGGAGTGATGGTGGTGGTTGTAATAGTGATGATAGTAGTGGTGATGCTGGTAATAGTGATGATGGTGGTGGTGATGATATTGGTGGTGGTGATGATATTGGTGGTGGTGATTATGATGGTGTTGGAGGTGCTCATAGTAATTTTGCTGATTATTGTAGTGGTGTTGGTGGTAGTGGTAGTGAACTAGGATAAACCTACTTATTCATTCAACGCGAGGAGTGGTTGAAGCTCGATACTCCGTCCATTAATAGTGAGAGAGGCGCACTACTCTCCCAGCCAGCCTAAGTGTCAATATGTAGATGACTAGGATAGACTGATGTCAAGTTTATTACCATCCCTGGAATAGTCAATATGATCACCATCCCTGGGATAGTCAATATAATCACCATCCCTGGGATAGTCAATATAATCACCATCCCTTGGATAGTCAATATAATCACTATCCCTGGGATAGTCAATATAATCACCATCCCTGGGATAGTCAGTATAATCACCATCCATTGGATAGTCAATATAATCACCATCCCTGGGATAGTCAATATAATCACCATCCCTGGGATAGTCAATATAATCACCATCCCTGGGATAGTCAATATAATCACCATCCCTGGGATAGTCAATATAATCACTATCCCTGGGATAGTCAATATAATCACCATCCCTGGAATAGGGAAGGGCGGGCTTGTGGTCTGTTTACCTTTGCCTCTCGTTCCAGTCATCTGCTTGTCCATACCCTGTAATCATGGGTAAATACCCATGTCCCCTTTCTCCTTCGCCCCTCCTTCCCTCCCTATCTCCCTCCCTATCTCCCGCGTGTCCCTCTTCTAACCCAGTTGTAAGTTCTTCCACTCCCATAAATGCATAAGAAGCAATAACATCTGTAATCAGTCTGGAATCGTGTGAAATCATCTATTTAAGTTTTCACAGGCATGAGATCTCTAGCTCCTGGTCCAGCCTCATAAAGTGTTTGTGTGTGAGTGTGTGTTTGTTACTAGTTGTCAAAGGTATTTGGCTTGTTTGTAGTTTGTGGTGTGTACTCACATATTTGTTGTTGCAGGGGTCGAGACTCAGCTCCTGGCCCCGTGTGTGTGTGTGTGTGTGTGTGTGTGTGTGTGTGTGTTTAAGTAAATGCCGCCTCATTTCCTCCTTTCAGTCTGGCATATTTCAAGAGGACCGCAAATACCAGACCTACTCTTCCTCCCTCATTCTCTCCCCAGTCATTCCCAACCTCTTACCCTGGTCAACCCATTTCCTGCCTCGCCCCTAACCACCAGGCTCTACTCCCAAACTATCCACCTTCCCTCACCAACCCCTAAAATACCCTCCCATGCCCACCTCATATTATCGCCGCCTATCACTAACAGCCACTCTACCCTCACCACAAGGAAGCACTCTACTGCCCTTTCAGCCTCCCTTATGAAACACAGCCATAAAACACGAGACAACAAGGGCGCTTCTTCCTCTAATGTTTGCATCTTGCCCTCCAGAGGTAGCCCGCGGCACTTTACAGCAGGGGTGAACCATTAGACAAGCGTTACCCATTTGACAGGGGGCGCAATGTGAATGGCAGGGTTATAAAGTTATGCAAACTCAGTGATAGTCGTCACTAGCAGCTTTGGGACCAGTTCCTCTAGGATTTTTCAGGTGTAGATTATGATGTATCTTTCTCGCCTGCATTCCATGGAGTACAGATCAAGAGACTTCAAACGTTCCTACTAATTAAGGTGCTTGGCTGTACTTACACGCAGTGAAGGTTCTCTTTATATTCTCCAGATCTGTAATTTCACCTGCCTCAATGAGCTGGCGTGTACAGCGGTATTCAACTAGAGAAAACAAGCGACTTAATGAGAATAATCCTGCAAGGTATCCACTTGCTGCTGAAGGTTCTCATTATCCATCCTCTCATTTGCCTCTCTTATGTGAGATGTGGCAAGAGGCTTAGCAGACTGAGCAGGATACCTCAAGTGAAAAGCAGAGAAGAGATGAGTATACAGAAAGAATAAGTAAAGGGCCAGGAGTATTCATTAACCTCCCTTCTTCACGAGGAAACTCAACAAATTCCTCAAGTCATTTCCTTATCAGCCGGGCTGTAGTGCATTCGTTGGCCTGCGGGCGGCAGGTACCAACTGCTTGATCGATCAGGCCTGCAACCAGAAGGCTTGGTCTGGGACCGGGCCACAGCAGGACGGTGATCTCCGGAAGCGACTCCAGATAATCTACAGGTAGAGCCAAAGTGAATTAACATAAAGTGTGCCGTTAAACATTATCAGTCCCTCTGTTGTTATCATTATGATCTTTGTGATTGTTGTGACGATATCGACAGCACCAGAATTAACAGCATCACATCCATCCCAACAATAGAACCAGCAGCAGCACCACCCCCAGCAGCACCACATCGGTAGAAATAGCACCAGCACCACCAGCAGCACCACATCCTTAGCTGAACTATGAATAGCAAAATTAGCAGAAGCAGAAATGAAAGAAACAACAACAGTAGGACTTCCAGCAGTGTTATTAACAACAGCAGTAGAAAAAGAAGCAACATAAATATCAGTATTCTTATTAACAGCAGAAACAACAGGAGCATAAGCAGCAGAACCCAACAGCTTTAGTAACAGCATCAGGAGTAACGGCAGAAGTAGCAGAAGCACTAACGATATTAATAACAGCAACAGGAAACCACAAGCAGCAGCAGAAGCAGCAGCAGCAGCAGCAGAAGCAGCAGCAGCAGCAGCAGAAGCAGCAGAAGCAGCAGCAGCATCAACAGCAGAAGCAGCAGCAGCAGCAGTAGTAAGAGTAGCAGACACAGCAGAAGCAACAGCAGAATTCGTAACAGGAACAGCATCAACAGCCGAAGGAGCAGACCACCAGCAGGAGGGGCAGCTGAGTCTCTTTTGATGTTATCATGGACCAAGACCAAGCAGTAACCTGACCCCCGAACCTTCCCTTCCTAGTACCACATCAGAGACTGTTAAAGAAAGTGGCTGCTCACGGCATTGGAGGAAAAGTGTTTTCATGGATCGAGTCATGGCTCACCAATAGGAAGCAGAGGGTGTGCATTAATGGGGTTAAATCTGAGTGGGGATCTGTAACAAGTGGCGTTCCACAGGGATCGGTTTTAGGCCCGTTGTTGTTTATAATATATATAAATGACCTTGACGAGGGAATTACTAGTGATATGAGCAAATTCGCTGATGACACGAAGATAGGTAGGATAATCGATTCAGACGTAGATGTCACGGAACTTCAGGAGGATTTAGACAAACTCAATTCCTGGTCAGAAAAGTGGCAGATGCAGTTCAATGTAGATAAATGCAAGGTTCTGAAGCTCGGGAGTGTCCATAACCCAAGCACTTATAAGTTAAATAACGTAGAACTTAGCCATACAGATTGCGAGAAGGACTTGGGGGTGATGGTAAGCAGCAACCTTAAACCAAGACAGCAATGCCTAAGCGTACGTAATAAGGCAAATAGATTACTGGGATTTATATCAAGAAGTGTTAGCAACAGAAGTCCAGAGGTTATATTACAGCTTTATACATCATTAGTAAGGCCTCACCTAGATTACGCAGCTCAGTTTTGGTCTCCATATTACAGAATGGACATAAATTCGTTAGAAAACATTCAGCGTAGAATGACTAAATTAATACATAGCATTAGAAATCTTCCTTACGAAGAAAGATTGAAGACCCTAAAATTACATTCACTTGTAAGACGTAGAATGAGGGAGACATGATCGAGGTATACAAGTGGAAAATGGGTATTAACAAAGGGGATATAAATAAGGTCTTGAGGATATCTCTCCAAGAGAGAACCCGCAATAATGGATTCAAGTTAGATAAGTTTAGATTTAGAAAGGATATAGGAAAGTATTGGTTTGGAAATAGGGTAGTTGATGAGTGGAACAGTCTGCCTAGTAGGGTTATTGAAGCTAGGACCTTGGGTAGTTTCAAATTTAGGTTGGATAAATTCATGAGTGAGAGGGGTTGGATTTGAGTGGGACTCGGCATGAGTGGGTAGAATTGTCAAAGCTTATTTCTTGGGTAGCATTGAAAATTTGGTTGAGCAAATATTCTGTTAGTGGGACGGATTGTGAAGGACCTGCCTAGTATGGGCCAACAGGCCTGCTGCAGTGCTCCTCCTTTCTTATGTTCTTATGTTCTTATGAGTGTGTGTTATCTCCCCTCACTCCCAGATAACCACCCCACCATGACCACTCCCCTCGGCTCTGTGGTAACCACTCACCCATTACAACCACCATCACTACCCTCTCATACCTCCTACCATTTTTAACTCCCTTTAAGTGGCGAAGGAAAAGAAATGCAACCACCACCAAAACAACTACCACAAACACCCCCCCCCAACCACCACCACAGTCACTATCACCACAACGAATCAAATGGAAACCAGAGACCCTGTGATTGGGAAAAAGTGAAGTGTGGAGAGCTGAAGACTTTTGTGATCTGACGGTTTTAGAGTAGAGATTGTGACAGCTTGACCCAACTGCATTGTAGTGTCACATATTGTCAACCTACCTGGAGGGCATTCTGGGGGTCAACACCCCCGAGGCCTGGTCCATGACCAGGCCTCCCGGTGGATCAGGGCCTGATCAACTAGACTGTTAATGTGAGGAAAGAAGAGAACTGCTGTAGCTCTGGCCCATGCTACGCTGGTCCCACTGGTCCATGATATGCAGGTCTCTCTGGCCTATACTACGCTGGTCCTACTGGCCCATGCTACTGTGGTTCTGCAGACCCGTGGTACGCTGGTCTTACTCCCACACGACTATTCTCACTAATGTATCAGTCTTGTTTATTTTTCAAATTACTCAAAGAATTCATTTTAGTGATGATATTAAGAAGTTCCACTCACGTAGTTAGAAGCCCGAATAGTACTTTTAGAAGACAGAATAGTACTTTTAGAAGCCAGAATAGTACTTTCAGAAGCCCAGACAGTACTTTCTAAATCTAAACTAATGTTACTTGACTCCATTATTGCGTGCTCTACCTGGAGTCTACCTGGAGGGTATTCCGAAGATCAACGCCCCCGCGGCCCGGTCCACGACCAGGCCTCCCGGTGGATCAGGGCCTGATCAACCAGGCTGTTACTGCTGGCCGCACGCAGTCCAACGTACGAACCCCAGCCCGGCTGATCCGGCACCGACTTTAGGTATCTGTCCAGCTCTGTCTTAAATAATTTCACTCCTTATTTATGTCCCTTTTTCTTTTTCGTCAACTTCGATTATTTCCATTCTTTTCTCTACGTCTTTCTAGTAAGTTTAAAGTTGAATATTTTTCGTATTTATAGGGAAGGCTTATTATACCAGGAATTGTCATCTCTTATTGCATGTTTTGCAGCATGTTGCTGGCAATTAGGTCAATAATCCCAATAATATACAGAGTTGTAATGTGGCCTTGGTACTTCAAGGTTATAATGTGACCTTGGTACTTCAAGGTTATAATGTGACCTTGGTACTTCAAGGTTATAATGTGACCTTGGTACTTCAAGGTTATAATGTGACCTTGGTACTTCAAGGTTATAATGTGACCTTGGTACTTCAAGGTTGTAATGTAACCTTTGTACTTCAAGGTTGTAATGTAACCTTGGTACTTCAAGGTTGTAATGTAACCTTTGTACTTCAAGGTTGTAATGTAACCTTGGTACTTCAAGGTTATTATGTAACCTTGGTACTTCAATTTTGTAATGTAACCTTGGTACTTCAAGCGTGTAATGTAACCTTGGTACTTCAAGCGTGTAATGTAACCTTGGTACTTCAAGGTTGTAATGTAACCTTGGTACTTCAAGCTTGTAATGTAACCTTGGTACTTCAAGCGTGTAATGTAACCTTGGTACTTCAAGGTTGTAATGTAACCTTGGTACTTCAAGCTTGTAATGTAACCTTGGTACTTCAAGCTTGTAATGTAACCTTGGTACTTCAAGCGTGTAATGTAACCTTGGTACTTCAAGCTTGTAATGTAACCCTGGCAATTATAATATACTTCTTTACATGAAGACAAATTATTGATTAGATTAACCATTTCTACAAACTTCATCCATCACATCGACAATACACATAAGCAGGAGCTTAGAGCTGAGACTCCAGGAGCTTAGAGCTGAGACTCCAAGGGGTCTGTAGAAGGGTACGGAGTGGGTGGGTGGGAGTTTGAGAGTGGAGGAGGATAATGTGGGGTGGGAGGAACGGCTGTCAGCAGAACCTTTCCCTCTCTATCAGGTCAATCAAAGTCAGCGGGGAGTCAGCGAAGTGATGGCATCACTTGACCTGACCTTCAAATGACCCCTAATAACACACTGGAAGGTCACAGGTCACAGGTCGAGTGACCCCTCGACTGACTGCAACTCCTGGCAAAAAAATTTGTTTGTTGTAGAAGAAATTGCCTGCGAGCCTTCCTTGAGTTTATAATGACTTTCTCACATCTATGATGACATTCTCACATCTGTGATGACATTCTCACATCTGTGATGACATTCTCACATCTGTGATGACATTCTCACATCTATAATGACATTCTCACATCTATGATGACTTTTTCACATCTATGATGACATTCTCACAGTTATGATGACATTCTCACATCTATGATGACATTCTCACATCTATGATGACTTTTTCACATCTATGATGACATTCTCACATCTATGATGACATTGTCATACCTACAACGACATTTTCACATCTCTGATGAGATTCTCACATTCATTTACCTACATGGAGTCTACCTGGAGGGTGTCCTTGGAGTCAACGCCCCCGCGGCCTGGTCCTTGTGAGAATGTATCATGACATTCACACATCTATGGGGAGGGACTGGTACCAAACCTGCACACTGAAACTACTGCTTATGAACACAAGAGGCGCCCCAGACGGTGTAGGATTCCTCTAGTGAAAAGCAGGGAAGCGGTGAGTACACTGAGTACGGCGAGTACACTGAGTACACTGAGTACACTTACCCGGCTTTTCACTGGAGGTATCCGGCACTGTCTGTCAAGCCTTTGGTTATCATATGTAGTGATGTCGGTGTGAAGGTTTGGTATCTCCAGAATCTTCTAAGTGTAAATTATGATGTATCTTTCTGGTTTACGTTCTAAGGAGGACAGTTCTAGGGACTTCAAGAGCTCCTAGTAATGTAGGTGTTTGACTGAGTCTATTCGAGCTGTGAATTTTCTCTATGCATTTCCCAGCTCAGCAATAACTGTCTTAGTAATAATGGTAGAATTACCGACAAAATGTCAGGTAAATGGACACAGTTTCAACATTTTATTGTGGCAACGTTTCGCTCTCCGGGAGCTTTGGCAAAGCTTCTGGAGAGCGAAACGTTGCTACAATAATTGCCATGCAATTATATTGAGTATTATAGCTTGCACGCACTGTATCTATGCAGATAACAAGAGTATTTCACCCTTCCATAGAAGTCGTATTCATTTAATATCACTTAAAAACAATTCCCCAAAACTCGTCAATAATGATTAATCTCTTCCATAAATCACTTGCAAAGGCAATTACTTAAAAGGAAATTTCTTGCTCATCTGTTTAATAATAATATATCACAAATTATATGGAGCAGTGATGGATCTAAGCAGGAGTTTACTGACTTCTACTAAATGCAAAGTGTGGGGTCAGCCTTTTGGTCACTTAAACACCATGTACTTTAGTATCCACTCGCTGAGGAATATAGAGATAGAGAGTAAAATGACTTATGTGATATGTCAAGATATTTTGTTAATGAGAACATTCAAAACAAGAAATGCCAAGCCATTGATGATCCTTTTATTATCACTTGTTCACTCTAGGCTAGAATACTGCTGTACATTAACATCTTCATTCAAGGCAGGTGAAATTGCAGATCTAGAGAATGTACAGAGAACCTTTACTGTGCATATAAGTTCCGTCAAACACCTTAACTACTGTGAACACTTGGGAGCACTTGACTTGTACTCACTGGCGCGCAGGCGATAAAGATACATCATAATCTACACATGGAAAATCCTAGAGGGACTGGTCCCTAATCTGCACACAGAAATCACTCTCTATGAAAGCAAAAGACTTGGCAGGCGATGCAACATACCCCCAATGAAAAGTAGGGGTGCCAGTAGTACACTAAGAGAAAACACAGTAAGTATCCGGAGTCCAAGACTGTTCAACAGCTTCCCACCAGCCATAAGGGGGAATTACCAACAGACCCCTGGTTGTCTTCAAGAGGGAGTTTTACAGATACTTAAAGTGCCGGATCAGCCGGGCTGTGGTTCGTACGTTGGACTACGTGCGGGCAGCAGCAACAGCCTAGTCGATCAGGCACAAATCCACCGGGAGGTGTGGTACAGTCATGGACCTGGCCGCGGGGGAGTTGATCCCCGGAATACCCTCCAGGTAGACCAGATATGTACACAAACACACACACATACACTCATATTGATAATGTGAGTAGTCACGAAAGCGCTTGGAATTCTTCTATTTTTTTCATAGTGGTTGTCTTGCATATATATATATATATATATATATATATATATATATATATATATATATATATATATATATTATATATAATTATATATATATATATTTATTTATTATTGTAACCACAAACGAGTGGTATTGATCACTAACACTGCGCTAGCCAAGGGCTCGAACCCATGTTGTACTGGCCGCCTATGGTGAGCGAGAACCGCATGACACTTTAACGCACAGGACCTGTGCAGTGTTGTTATTGATATATATATATATATATATATATATATATATATATATATATATATATATATATATATATATATATATATATATATATATATATATATATATATATATATATATATATATATGACACTTTAACCCACAGGACCTGTGGGTTAAAGTATATATATATATATATTTATATATATATTTGGTGGATGAGTTTGGTAGGGTATGTAGAAGAAAATTAAAAGTGAATATAGGAAAGAGTAAGGTGATGAGGATAACAAAAAAATTAGGTGACGGAAGATTGGATATCAGATTGAAGGGAGAGAGTATGGAGGAGGTGAATGTATTCAGATATTTAGGAGTGAACGTGTCAGCAGATGGGTCTATGAAGGATGAGGTGAATCATAGAATTGATGAGGGGAAAAAGGTGAGTGGTGCACTGAGGAGTCTGTGGAGACAAAGAACTTTGTCCAAGGTAGCAAAGGGGGGAATGTATGAGAGTATAGTTATACCAACGCTCTTATATGGGTGTGAAGCATGGGTGATGAATTTTGCAACAAAGAGAAGGTTGGAGGCAGTGATATCGTGTCTGAGAGCAATATGTGGTTTGAATATAATGCAGATAATTCGTAGTTTGGAAATTAGTAGGAAGTACGAGATTATCAAAACTATTATCCAGAGGGCTGAGGAGGGGTTGTTGAGGTGGTTCGGACATGTAGAGAGGTTGGAACAAACTAGAATGACTTTGAGAGTGTATAAATTTGTAGTGGAGGGAAGGCTGGGTAGGGGTCTGCCTAGAAAAGGTTGGAGGGAGGGGTTTAAGGAGGTTTTGTGTGCGAGGGGCTTGGACTTCCAGCAAGCATGCGTGATCGTGTTAGATAGGAGCGAATGGAGACAAATGGTTTTTAGGACTTGACGTGCTGTTGGAGTGTGAGCAAGGTAACATTTATAAAGGGATTCAGGGAAACCGGCACACCGGACTTGAGTCCTGGAGATGGGAAGTACAGTGTCTGCACTCTGAAGGAGGGGTGTTAATGTTGCAGTTTTATAACTGTAGTGTAAGCACGCCTCTGGTAAGACAGTTGTTGTGTGGGTCTTGGGAGAGATATTTAGGTAGACATAGACACTCCTTGTAGGATGGTTACGGTATATTTACGGTAAGAGTAGGAGAGAGTCCAGCCACGTCTGTCCAGTTATAGGTCTGTCGCTACTGAGCGTGTACGCCTATGTGAGGCTATGCACATGCGCTGAGCCTCTGACGTCAGCGGGTATCGTGACGTCACACGCAAAGGGACCAGCTGTATAAGTGGGATGAATGCTGAATGCTGGTACACTACACAAGTGTACATATGATACTGATACGACAGCTCGGCCATGTTATCGTATGACGTCTCGGCATACTATACAACTCTATAGACTGAACAGACAGGTGGTACTGGGTGAATCTATACAATAGCAGGTGCAAGGGAAAAAGTAACACTGACTGCAACACATAAGAATTAGCAGGGAATATTACTGGTAAAAGGTTAAAAATTGCTTGGAGGAGAAAACAATATGTAGTTACTGGGGCAAGCAAAATTAATTAATTACACAATTAATATTACCAAACAAGGGTAAAATAATAAAAAATGATAACTCTCGGATAGTGCACTTGGTGAAACACAATAATTAACAAGACAGAAAATTCAACAACACATGGACAATGCTGGGGAAAAATTTAAAATCTTTTAAAATTACTACTTGGTGGAATATTGGAACACAAGATAACTTTAACAAAACTGTACTTACTGCATATTTAGTAACACAACGAAATTCACAGAAATTATAACGCAATAATTAACAAGAGACAATATTAGTGAAATAAAAAATTAATGCAAATAATTAATTTAACACGGAACACTTCCTAGGATAACTCAAAATTTATGTAACTCGCAGAAATTGTCTCAACACACGAAATTGTCTATAGATTATCTGAAAAAATAAAACAACAACACAGTAAATGTCTCTAGGGTGGAGATCGGTGACTGAAGCGTGGTGGTGGAGGGTGGTGGTGGAGGCTGGTGGTCTGCCTAGGCTTACACCGCTTCCCGCGTGCGCCTGTGGCTTACGCCGTTTACATGAACTTAACCCAGGGTGGCTTGAATAACCCAGGATACCACGGGGATGGTATTGTACTCAGAACAGCAATACACTGGAGTACAAAGGTGGTATAAATACGTGACTCACGTGGCTTACTTCTCAGACAGCAGAGTGGCTTGCTGGCTTAGTAGAATATTTTCACACAGATTGACTGGCTTGGAATCTTGTAACAAATTAGCACAGCAAGGTAGAAGCTGGCTTAAGCCTAGGCTGACGTAACTGGTGGTGGCTTAATGGCTGGAATGGTACTCTCCCCTCACTGGCTTACTCGTACAGAATTTGCAAAACCCGGGTCAACCCCTCGAAGGTTTTAACAAATCAACAAATGAGGCACTTAACTGACCAGGAGATACTTTAGATATTGTAGACTTCTTGGATGTAGGTAGCTGGTAACGTGGTCGGTCTGGAGGCTGTTTGCTTTGCTTGTCTAGTCTATCTCTCTATAACATCGTAATCGATAAAAATTACGGCCCACCGCTGCTCACCACTTGTTGTGTGGGTCTTGGGAGAGATATTTAGGTAGACATAGACACTCCTTGTAGGATGGTTACGGTATATTTACGGTAAGAGTAGGAGAGAGTCCAGCCACGTCTGTCCAGTTATAGGTCTGTCGCTACTGAGCGTGTACGCCTATGTGAGGCTATGCACATGCGCTGAGCCTCTGACGTCAGCGGGTATCGTGACGTCACACGCAAAGGGACCAGCTGTATAAGTGGGATGAATGCTGAATGCTGGTACACTACACAAGTGTACATATGATACTGATACGACACAGTGATGGAGTGAATGATGATGAAAGTTTTTCTTTTTCGGGCCACCCTATAAAATATATATATATATATATATATATATATATATATATATATATATATATATATATATATATATATATATATTTCAACAAACCGATCGTATGTCACCGAGGCAGGGTGACCCGAAAAGAAAAAGGAAAGTTTTTTTTTTTATATTAATTTATACAGGGGAAGGGGTTACTAGCCCCGTACTCCCGGCAATTTAGTCCCCTTTTACCGAGAAAGGATTGTTCTCCTCTTCCCCATGGTTTGATCCGAAGAAGGAGACGGTAGCTCAAATTTCTTTGATTAAGAGTTTGTTTTTATCAACACCACGGCGCTCGCCTTAACAATAACCACATTATTTACACTCGTGCAATAAATTAGTCTCAACTATAGAGGGAGACGTTAATTGGTGGTAAACAGTCATAGTTATCAGGAGGGTTGTAGCCTAACCTGGTCTACGCTAGATCCAGCGTCATCACCATCTGCTCTATCAGCTAAACAATCGTGAACCTTGACCCCCACCCCCGGCCTGACCTGATATGACCTGACCTGAATTCTAAAAGGGTCAGACCATGTCATTGTGTAGAGGGGTAAGGGGATATTGACGCTCTCTTGTTTTTTCTTTTCGTGTCATTATTAACGAACTATAGCAGAAGTGGGTAATTATTGTGCCTAGCGGTCCACTTCATGAAAGGTGATACACTTCGCGGGACACACAATATAATGGAGTTTAATAAGTTACGGAGATAAAACAGGAAAGGCAGGTGGACTGTATTTTCTAGGATTACAAGACATGGTATCCGACCAGAGAGTAAACTACAAACTAGAAAAGTATAAAATGAATGAGAGAGTTTCTGAAAGCCCGGAGACAAAGAGTGACGGTGAGAGAGGTTTCACAGTGGGGTGTGTAACGAGTGGAGTCCCCCAGGGATCGATACTGGAGCCACTGCTGTTCATAATTTACATTAATGATCTCCCAAGGGAGATGAAGTCTTATCTGACCCTCTTTACTGGTAATGTAAAACAGATGAGAGGGATAAAAAAAATGGGAGGACAAGGAAAGGCTTCAGGAAGGCATGGATAATTTAAAGTGGTCTAATTGGAGTTTTATCGGAAAAAATGGAAGGTAATGAAAACTGTGGAGGGAGACGGTGAACCTGAGACGAGGTACAGCTTAGACGGAGTTGAACCTTCAATTAATAAAGAAGAAGACCTTAGTCTCAACATCATTGTTGTTGAAGTAGATATTTTAGATTTTGCTGTCAAAACAGCTCGATTATTGTGCATCCCATATCCGCCCTTACCTGGAGTTTACCTGGAGAGAGTTCCGGGGGTCAACGCCCCCGCGGCCCGGTCTGTGACCAGGCCTGTGGACGGTAGAGCAAGAACTTATGCAATACAATACAAAACAATGAAAGTTTATTTCTACATGTTACATTGTTTATACAGAAATGGGTAACACTTGAGAGATCATGTTGAAAGCCCATAGTTATGCAGAGCTTTATTTTTATTAATATTATACCTTGATATATCACATAGGTTATCAAACTGTCTCCATCTTCCTCAATAAGTGGACAATGAAGAACATAATCTTCAAGAAAGTGACAACCGAGAAGTGGTACAAGACACATGCAGCAAATGGAGGCTTTTGTTAACACGATGCTTGAACTGCATGGGGCTTTTTCAGGTACTTAGTAAACTCATGTTGGTGAAATGTCGTACTAATAAACGTCTCCTTTTGCTGTGTCTTGTTGCCCCTCACTACCACACAGACTCGGTAACCTCGGCCACATATACAAGATCAACAAACCTCACAACAGCATTCAGAAACCTAAAAATGAAGAACCCGTCAGAATACAACGTACGTAATTTCCTTGAGAGCGCACGCAGCCCCAGCGTGAACCCTCCGCGTGATCAGCTAATCATCATCGCTGGGCTCATCTCCAGTGAGTAACATTAGTCATTTCCCTAATTTTAACCATCACTTACTCTCATTCACCCGGTGGCTGACTCACCACACAACAAATACAGGCGAGTCTTACTAGTGACCCAGAAAACTGAGAGACGCTACCCTGGAGCCATGAGACCCCCTCACCCTGGAGCCATCAGACCCCCCTCACCCTGGAGCTATCAGACCTCTCACCCTAGAGCCATCAGATCCCCTCACCCTGGAGCCATGAGACCACTCACCATGGAGCCATGAGACCACTCACCCTGGAGCCATGAGACCCCCTCATCCTGGAGCCATCAGACCCCCTCACCCTGGAGCCATCAGACCCCTCACCCTGGAGCCATCAGACCCCTCAACCTGGAGCCATCAGACCCCCTCACCCTGGAGCCATCAGACCCTCAACCTGGAGCCATCAGACCCCTCAACCTGGAGCCATCAGACCCCTCACCCTGGAGCCATCAGACCCCTCACCCTGGAGCCATCAGACCCCCCACCCTGGAGCCATGAGACCCCCTCACCCTGGAGCCATGAGACCCCCTCACCCTGGAGCCATGAGACCTCCCTCACCCTGGAGCCATGAGACCCCCTCACCCTGGAGCCATGAGACCCCCTTACCCTGGAGCCATGAGAGCCTCACTCTGGAGCCATGAGAACCTCACCCTGGAGTCATGAGACCCTCACCCTGGAGCCATGAGACCCTCACCCTGGAGCCTCACTCTGGAGCCATGAGAACCTCACCCTGGAGTCATGAGACCTCTCACCCTGGAGCCACGAGACCCCCTCACCCTGGAGCCATGAGACCCCCTCACCCTGGAACCATGAGAGCCCCACTCTGGAGCCATGAGAACCTCACCCTGGAGTCATGAGACCCCTCACCCTGGAGCCATGAGACCCCTCTCACCCTGGAGCCATGAGAGCCTCACTCTGGAGCCATGAGAACCTCACCCGGGAGTCATGAGACCCCTCACCCTGGAGCCATGAGACCCCCTCACCCTTGAGCCATAAGAGCCTCACTCTGGAGCCATGAGAACCTCACCCTGGAGTCATGAGACCCCTCACCATGGAGCCATGAGACCCCTCAACCTGGAACCATGAGAACCTCACCCTGGAACCATGAGAACCTCACCCTGGAGCTACGTAGACAAACACAGGCGTCCTTGTTCCTGTGTACCCAGCTGAAGATTTATGTTTAGGCAGCCTGGAGGGAGGGGAGGAGGGAGGGAGGAGGGAGGGAAGGAGGGAGGGAGGGAGGGAGGGAGGGAGGGAGGGATGGGGAGGGAGGGAGGGAGGGAGGGATGGAAGGTAAGGGGGGATGGCTGGATGGATAGTGGGAGGGAGAGTGGTTCGGAGGTTGGGAGGGAGTTAGGTAGGGAAGGAAGAGGGAGGGAGGAAGGACTGGATGGAAAGGGAGAGTGGGGGGCGGGGTGTCTATAAATCACCACGTTGTCTACATGTTTGTCTGTGTCTGGCTGGTCTTGACTCGTCGAACTGGCATCAATGAGGCAGATAACTTGGAGTTGGCCAGTGAAGAGCGTCTGTGGTGCGTAATATACACAGAAGATAACAATAGTTCAGTTAGCTTGGTACAAGGTAAGGTTCAGCTTGGTACAAGGTAAGGTTCAGCTTGGTACAAGGTAAGGTTCAGCTTGGTACAAGGTAAGGTTCAGCTTGTTTGCTGAAGGGCTTATCGATACGCTAAATCTGCGGCACACAAAGCTTTCTGGGCTTTTAAGTCCAGAGATAACACAAACCTATAATTTGGCTGTTTCTCACTGTTCATCACGTTCTCTTAGTTTAATGAGTTTAATATCTTTATTATGCATCCTATACCCATCCTGTGGACGGTAGTCAAAAGATTATAGAGGCACATAATGGGTCATGGGAATTGGTCACAAAGTTTTGATAACTGAACAAGTTACAGTGGTAATGAATTGTTGACATCCAGATGCTCCCTCCGTCCACCACCAACAGCAGGAGAAGAGTAGAAGCAGTAGCAAAGAAACAAGCAGTTGGTAAAGCCAAAGCAGAAGCCGATCAAGAATCAGCAGCAACAGCAATATCAAAAAAGGAGCAGAAGGTCCAGCAGCAGGACAGGAAGCACCAGCAGCAGGACAGGAAGCACCAACAGCAACAGGGGAAGCACCAGCAGCAACAGAGGAAGCACCAGCAGCAACAGGGGAAGCACCAGCAGCAACAGGGGAAGCACCAGCAGCAACAGGGGAAGCACCAGCAGCAACAGGGGAAGCACCAGCAGCAACAGGGGAAGCACCAGCAGCAACAGGGGAAGCACCAGCAGCAACAGAGGAAGCAACAGCAGCAGGAAAGGAAGTACCAGCAGCAACAGCGGAAGCACCAGCAGCAACAGAGGAAGCACCAGCAGCAACACAGGAACAACAGCAGCAACACAGGAACAACAGCAGCAACACAGGAACAACAGCAGCAACACAGGAACAACAACAGCAACACAGGAACAACATCAGCAACACAGGAATAACAGCAGTAACAGAGGAAGCACCAGCAGCAACAGAGGAAGCACCAGCAGCAACAGAGGAAGCACCAGCAGCAACAGAGGAAGCACCAGCAGCAACAGAGGAAGCACCAGCAGCAACACATGAATCACCATCAGAAACACAGGAACAACGGCAGCAACAGAGCAAGCACCAACAGCAACACAGCAAGCAGCAGCAGCAACACAGCCAGCAGCAGCAGAAACAGGGCAAGCACCAACAGCAACACAGCAAGCACCAGCAGCAACACAGCAAGCAGCAGCAGCAACACAGCCAGCATCAGCAGCAACAGAGCAAGCACCAAAAGCAACAAAGCAAGCACCAACAGCAACACAGCAAGCACCAAAAGCAACAAAGCAAGCACCAACAGCAACACAGCCAGCACCAGCAGCAACAGGGCAAGCACCAACAGCAACACAGCAAGCAGCAGCTGTTGGGAAGTTTCATTTGGCGGCTTATATATATAACCACAATCACTAGATTTTGCCATAAAGGTGGCAGCAAAGCAGTAGCTAAGAACTATAGACCAATAGCTTTAACGTCCCATATAAAAATCTTTGAAAGAATTCTAAGAAGCAGGATAGCAAAACATCTGGACTCCCAAAAATTGCACAACCCAGGGCAACATGGTTTCAGAGCAGGTCACTCCTGCCTCTCGCAACTGCTAGACCACTATGATATGGTCTTAGATGCTCTGGAAAACAAGCAGAATGCAGATGTAGTATACACAGATTTTGCAAAAGCCTTTGACAAGTGCGATCATGGTGTAATAGCACACAAAATGTGTGCTAAAGTGATAACTGGCAAAGTAGGCAGATGGATCTTCAACTTCCTAACCAATCGAACACAAAGAGTAGTGGTAAACAGAGTTAAATCGGAAGCTGCCATAGTGAAGAGCTCTGTCCCACAAGGCACAGTACTCGCACCTATCCTGTTCCTCATTCTCATATCAGACATAGACAGAGATGTAAACCATAGCACTGTATCATCCTTTGCAGATGATACTAGGATCTGCATGAGAGTGTCATCCATTGAGGACACAGCAAATCTCCAAGAAGATATAAACCAAGTTTTCCAATGGGCAACAGAGAACAATATGATGTTCAATAAAGACAAATTCCATCTACTCCGTTATGGAAAACTGGAGGAAATAATAGCTAGGACTGAGTATATTACAAACTCTAATCACACAATAGAGCGGAAAAGTAATGTGAAGGACTTGGGTGTGGTAATGTCCGAAGACCTCACCTTCAAGGACCACAACAATGCCACTATCACAACTGCGAGGAAACTGATAGGATGGATAATGAGAACATTCAAGACAAGAGATGCTAAGCCAATGATGATCCTTTTTAAATCACTTGTTCTCTCTAGGCTAGAATACTGCTGTACATTAACATACCCATTCAAGGCAGGTGAAATTGCAGATCTAGAGAATGTACAGAGAACCTTTACTGCACGTATAAGTTCCATCAAACACCTTAACTACTGGGAACGCCTGGAAGCACTAAACCTATATTCACTGGAGCGCAGGCGAGAGAGATACATCATAATCTACACTTGGAAGATTCTTGAGGGACTGGTCCCTAATATGCACACAGAAATCACTCCATACGAAAGCAAAAGACTTGGCAGACGGTGCAACGTACCCCCAGTGAAAAGTAGTGGCGCCACTGGTACACTAAGAGAAAACACAATAAGTGTCTGGGGCCCAAGACTGTTCATCATCCTCCCACCAACCATAAGGGGCATTACCAACAGACCTCTGGTTGTCTTCAAGAGGGAGCTGGACAGATACCTAAAGTCAGTGCCTGATCAGCCGAGCTGTGGTTCGTACGTTGGACTACGTGCAGCCAGCAGTAACAGCCTCGTTGATCAGGCCCTGATCCACCCGGAGGCCTGGTCATAGACAAAGCCGCGGGGACGTCGATCCCCGGAATGCCCTCCAGGTAGACTCCAGGTATACTGCCAAAACTTCAACTACATCATTTGTGGTGTGTAATAACTGTGCAAATGAGCGACTCCTTTACACACCGGCCAACTTTCCCTTGTTGCCTCTTTTTTTTTAGTTGCATCTAAGTTGTACCCTGATATGCATATTTCGTTTTCAAAGTGATCTTTTATTTGGGTCTTTGTGAAAGCCACAAACATTGGATTCGACTCCATGAGGAGTCCACTGATGAATTTTATTTTGTTATTGGTGGATGTCTTAAGGTCCTGTATATCTGCAAATACTAATGATGGCGTAATCCTTGTTTTTTTTTTCCTTTGGTTGGCATTAATATCTGTGGGTCTGGAGGGCGGGGGGTCACTGACTGTGCCTACAACCCGAGGCTCCGAGGTGGTGGAATAATTTTGTCATTTCCTGCCATTTTTTCCGCTTCCTAGCAATAAAACAGCTCTTACTACTGAATGGTTGTTATTACCATGGTTGTGGGGGTCTGTCCCTCCTGGTCTCTTTCAAATGGCATGCAGGTCAGTTTGTGTTGTATCATTTATTTCGTGAACAGATGTATAACACATTTCAGAGTGAAAAAGTTTACAGGAAGAAGAACGGCACACTCCTTTGGTCAGGTCACATATTTTTTTTTTTGAAGGTCAAATTTGCACGTCCCATTTGTTTTCTTAGATATACCATACCTACAGACACCCCCATAGAATTTTCACAAATCTGCTTTCAGTTGGCTAGAATTTTGGGAATATGGTTTACAATTGGTGCAAGTTCTAGATCTGCACCAGCACTATCTGCAGCAACCATTCCACAACCAGCAGCACCATTAACTATTTCTAGAACTGTACTAACACCGTCGCCAGAAGCAGAATTGGAACCAGTAACACCACCAGCTGAAGCACTGTTTGGTACTTCTAGATCTGTACCTGCTGATGCACTATCTCGTATTTTTAGATTTCCGCTGGCATCGTCTTCGAAAACAGCACCAGGTTAAGCACCAGGTCTAGCAACAGCACCAGGTCTAGCAATAGCATCAGGTCTGGCAACAGCACCAGATCTGGCAACAGCACCCAGGTCTAGCAACAGCACCAGGTCTAGCAACAGCACCAGGTCTAGCAACAGCACCAGGTCTAGCAACAGCACCAGGTCTGGCAACAGCACCAGGTCTAGCAACAGCACCAGGTCTAGCAACAGCACCAGGTTGACAGCACAGGTCTACAAAGCACCAGGTGAAGTAATTTGTTACCTGGTCGCGCCAGTCAGTTGAAGGAAGCCTTATTTACATGACTAAGTACGGTAATATTACTTTAAAGACTGACCCTCAAGAATTACTCATACTGTCTGTCACATCAGTTACGCTGTGTGAGTGTTGCTGTATATATACATATATATACACACATATATATATATATATATATATATATATATATGTATATATATATATATATATATATATATATATATATATATATATATATATATACATAATATATATATATATATATATATATATATATATATATATATATATATATATATATGCAAGACAACCACTATGAAAAATAGAGGAATTCCAAGCGCTTTCGTGACTACTCACATTATCAAAGAACTATAAAAGGAAACATGACAAGAAGGCTTATATAAGGGCAAGACTGCACCTCACAGTGGTTGTCTTGCATATTTTGATATCACCTGTTTACTGTGATCTTTTGCTATTATATATATATATATATATATATATATATATATATATATATATATATATATATATATATATTATATACATATATATATATATATATATATATATATATATATATATATATATATATATCCATATATATATACATATATATATATTATATATATATATATATATATATATATATATATATATATATATGCATATATATATATATATATATATATATATATATATATATATATATATATATATATATTTATATATATATATATATATATATATATTATGTCGTGTCGAATAGGTAAAACTTGCGATTTTGTCTTAACAACGCTCTTCTTGCCGAATAAGGCAAGCGAAAATTTGTGTATGCAATAATTTCGAAAAACATTCTGAACGTAACGAAAATAATATATTTCACTGCGTTTGATTATTATTAAATTATTGTAAACTTATCTACAATATATTTAGTTAGATTAAGCTAAATTAAATTGCTCTTGCTATAATAAGGTTAGGTAAGTTTTCTAAGGTTCATTGGTACAAAATTATTAATTTTTACGTTAACATAAATGAAAAAATGTCTTTAAACGTATAAGAGGAAATTTTTATTTTAAAGGACTTAATTTTAATGAGTTTTACTAATTGACCAATTTTACCTATTCGGCACT
>WNWK01001831.1:145000-246747 GCA_009830355.1 Cherax destructor | reverse complement strand
AAAATTTGCTGATAACATCTCACCCACTCTCTCATCTGCTCTCTTTTACATTGCTTCACCACTCTTTTAACCTCTTTTTCTCTCCATATACTCTTCCCTCCTTGCATCACTTCTACTTTGTAAAAACCTCTCATATGCTAACTTTTCTCCTTACTACTCTCTTTACATCATCCCACCATCGCTCCTCTTCCCTCCCGCACCCACTCGCCTGTAACCACAAACTTCTGCTGAACACTCTAACACTACATTTTTAAATCTACCCCATACATTTTCGACCCCATTGCCTACACTCTCACTAGCCCATCTATCCTCCAATAGTTGTTTATATCTTACCCTAACTGCCTCCTCTTTTAGTTTATAAACCTTCACCTCTCTTTTACTTACTGATTCTATTTTCCTTGTATCCCATCTACCTTTTACTCCCACTGTAGCTATAACTAAAAAGTGATCTGATATATCTGTAGCCCCTCTATAAACATGTACATCCTGAAGTCTACTCAACAGTCTTTTATCTATCAATACATAGTCCAACAAACTACTGTCATTACGCCCTACATCATATCTTGTATACTTATTTATCCTCTTTTTCTTAAAATATGTATTACCTATAACTAAACCCTTTCTATACAAGTTCAATCAAAGGGCTCCCATTATCATTTACACCTGGCACCCCAAACTTACCTACTACACCCTCTCTGCATGTTTCTCCCACTTTAGCATTTAGGTCCCCTACCACAATTACTCTCTCATTTGGTTCAAAAGTTCCTATACATTCGCTTAACATCTCCCAAAATCTCTCTCTCTCCTCTACACTCCTCTCTTCTCCAGGTGCATACACGCTTATTATGACCCACTTTTCGCATCCGACCCTTATTTTAATCCACATAATCCTTGAATTTACACATTTATATTCCCTCTTTTCCTTCCATAACTGATCCTTCAACATTATTGCTACCCCTTCCTTAGCTCTAACTCTCTCAGATACTCTGACTTAATCCCATTTATTTCTCCCCACTGAAACTCGCCTACCCCCTTCACCTTTGTTTCGCTTAGGGCCAGGACATCCAACTTCTTTTCATTCATAACATCGGCAATCATCTCTTTCTTATCATCCGCACTACATCCACGCACATTCAGACAACCCAATTTTATAGTTTTTCTTCTTCTCGTTTTTAGTAGATTTGTACAGGAGAAGGGGTTACTAGCCCATTGCTCCCATTATTTCTTATGGGGAAAATTGATTCGAGTAACGATTGTTTCGCCTTAAGATATGCCCTCTCTGACGGATTAATATTGTAAGTCGAGGTACCACTGTACCGGTAATATTGAGGAAAACCCAGACGACCCTCAACCTTCAACCTCTGGTGCTGTGGCGTCTTGTTCACGTTCAGTTGTACCAGAACGAAAGAGGAAACTCTTCTTTACCCGTATCTAGGACTCTGATGTGAGCAATAGTGATGATAGTGATAGTGAATATGAACTCCAAGCTCTTCAAAACAGCTCCAGTAGCGAGTGGAGTGGAAAATTCTCCAGTGAAGCATCAGTATATACGACGGTATATGCGCTTTGGTAGCGTGCCATTTGCTGTTCCAAGGGGAAGGAGTACAGGTCTCCCTCAACATTCGCGAGGGTTAGGGGATCAAGAGCCTCGTGAATGTTGAAAAATCGCGAATGTTTGGTGCCCCAATATATTGTAGGGAAATATAATACAATACTGCTTCCTTAACCTATTGAACCATGAACAATCATAAAACACATATAAACATCGTAAAATAATGTATTATATACATGTTATTTTGACATGAGCTGGCTGTGGAGGGAGGCCTGTAATAGTATAATTATACAATACGTATTTTATAGTGTTGTGAAGTGTCATGTGGAATCAAGTTACTGACACTGCTGCTTCTCCCTCTGCTGTAGCTCCGCCCACTTTGTAATGATGCCAAATGTTGAATTAAATATGTATACATTAGAAAAAAAATGAAACACCAACTTCATAACTTTATTTTAATTTGCATATCTCATATATTACAGAAAACAATAAAAAAGTAAAATACACATACAACAAGTTAAGCTTACAGAAAAATACATTAAATTCACCATCTAACATCATTACGAAGTGGGAGGAGCTATTGTAGGGAGGGAGAGGTGAG
The DNA here is from genome assembly GCA_009830355.1 of Cherax destructor. Classification (NCBI taxonomy): domain Eukaryota; kingdom Metazoa; phylum Arthropoda; class Malacostraca; order Decapoda; family Parastacidae; genus Cherax; species Cherax destructor. Next base: position 244,594 of record WNWK01001831.1, on the reverse strand, counting down.
TAGTGTCTGGTGAGTCGTCATAGGTGGTGGATGTTAGCCTTAGCGCTAATAAAATGTTGTGTAATTACACTAATATTAGTAATAAATGTTATCTATCTATTACATTTATTCAAAATTGATATCAGAAACATGATAAATACCCTAGAACTGTAATCAAGATGCTGAAATGAATAATATATGCCATATTATATGAGTGGGTTAAGAGAGCAGGCAGACCGCCACCATAAGAGATGTTTACATCAGGGTAAACATGCCTAAATCACTCTTGTTATAAGAACAAATGCAAAAATAGCATTTATTGTTTTTAGAATAATAATAATTTATAATAATTGATCTGGAGCACTTTAAATGTTATCAGTATTTGGTAGCTGACATTTAGAGCACTCCACAGCAATTATTATTAATTATTATTATTATTATTTCCCTACAATATATTGTAAGGAAATAATAATAATAATAATAATAATAATAATATCTAGGTAGTAGGTTGGTAGACAGCAGCCGCCCAGGGAGGTACTACCGTCCTGCCAAGTGAGTGTAAAACGAAAGCCTGTATTTATTTTACATGATGGTAGGATTGCTGGTGTCTTTTTTCTGTCTCATAAACATGCATGATTTCAGGTATGTCTTGTTACTTCTACTTACACTTAGGTCACACTACACATTCATGTACAAGCATATATATATACACACCCCTCTGGGTTTTCTTCTATTTTCTTACTAGTTCTTGTTCTTATTTCCTCTTATCTCCATGGGGAAGTGGAACAGAATTCTTCCTCCGTAAGCCATGTGTGTCGTAAGAGGCGATTAAAATGCCGGGAGCAAGGGGCTAGTAACCCCTTCTTCTGTGTATATTACTAATTGTAAAAGGAGAAACTTTCGTTTTTCCTTTTGGGCCACCCCGCCTTGGTGGGAAACGGCCGACGTGCTCTCAATGTGCTGTGGAGTGCTCTCAATGTCAGCTACCAAATACTGATGACATTTAAAGTGTTCCAGATCAATTATTATAAATTATTATTATTCTAAAAATAATAAATGCTATTTTTGCATTTGTTCTTATAACAAGAGTGATTTAGGCATGTTTACCCTGATGTAAACATCTTTTATGGTGGTGGTCTGCATGCTTCTCTTACCCCACTCATATAATATGGCATATATTATTCATTTCAGCATATTTATTACAGTTCTAGGGTATTTATCATGTTTCTGATAGCAATTTGGAATAAATGTAATAGATAGATAACCTTTATTTAGTACATTCATTACTTACTGCTTACTTAACCTACTGAACCATGAACAATCATAAAACACATGAAAACATAGTAAAATATTGTACTATATAGTACAACATACATGTTATACTGTAGTTTAATAACAAATAATGAACAAACAAAACACTCAGTGAGTGAGTGGTGTGGGGGCTGGCTGTCGGGTTGGGGGGAAGGTAGTAGGGACGCTCAGGTGGCGGGAAACTTAAATATGATTTGGTGGGTGAGAATTTGGCGGCCGGGAATTCGCGAATGTGTGAAGCCCATGAAAGTGGAAAACGCGAAATGTTGAGGGATACCTGTACATCTCGGAGTACATCCCGTGGGCGTACAACAGGAACAGATAGTGCAAATGAAGATGATAATGTTGCAATTGGGATGAGAAATGTGCATGTATCTGGTGGTGGTGGTAGTGGTGGTGCCAGGCATGAGGCACCAGCAGTGAGCCATGCTGCCACCCACGCCGCTGACTCACCCGACCTACAACAAAGGCCACCCTCACCTACCCACCCACCACACCAACCTGCACAACCACAACCTCCTGTCAATATCCAGTACCCACCAGCAGACCGCACCTGGGATTGGCAGGAAGCTGACAATTTTCTTCCCAATCCCCATCAGTTTGATGAAAGTCGAAGTGGAATACGCCCATCATGTACACTTGGAAACAATGCCACTGAACTAGAATGTTTTGAGTTATTCTTTGACGAACCCCTGATGGAAATTATTGTCAGGGAAAGCAACACATACTACGAGTACACCATGGCAAACACAATACTTTCACCAAAATCATGCCTCCACAAGTGGAAAGAGACATCTGTGGCTGAGATGTATCTTTTCTTTGCCACAATAATGCTTATGCCACATGTGTATAAGCACAGTGTCAAATCATACTGGTCGACAGACCGCCTGATTGCAACACCAGGTTTCAGTGATATAATATCAGTGAATCGATTTGTGCTACTGTTACGTATGCTACACTTCTCAGACAAAACCAGGCCTGACAGAAACTACAGGTTATATAAGATTAGGAATGTGTTTGTGTATCTGAAACAGAAATTCAATATGCATTTTTATCCCTTCAGGAAGCTTGTTACTGATGAGTCATTGATTCTGTTCAAAGGTAGACTGTCGTTCAAGCAGTATATACCAAGCAAGAGGAAACGCTTTGGTATAAAGCTGTTTGTGCTTTGTGATTGCTACAGTGGTCTTGTATTGGATATTATTGTGTACACTTGAAGTTATACATTGCAAGATACCAGGAAGTTATTGGGTATCTCTGATGATGTGGTTAGAACAATGATGGAACCATATCTTGTTAAGGGGCATATATTATATACTGATAACTGGTACACAAGCCCCTCCCTCAGTGATTTTTTGGAAGTGAACTTGACAGATGTGTGCGGTACAGTGTGTGGAAATCGTAAGCATATGCCTAGGTTCAATTCAGGCACTCGTTGAGGTCAGGTGCAGGCATTTGCTGCCAAAGACATCATGGCATTTAGGTGGCATGACAAACGAGATGTCACATTGTTGTCATCAATTCACCCTAATGAAATGACAGACACTGGCAGGCTGAATAGAGAGACCAATGAACCCCTTCTAAAACCTGCAGCTGTGATTGACTACACCCTCAATATGCATTCAGTGGACAAATGTGACATGCAGATTGGGTTTGCTGATTGTGTTCGCAAGAGTTATAAGTGGTACATAAAACTCTTTTTTTTCACATTCTGGACATTTCTATGCTCAATGCTTATAATATTTATAAGTTGAAGACCACAAACAAACCACCACATGGCGAATTTTGTTTGTCTGTCATCAGACAAATAATATTCAAGTACCAAGGAACAACACCTGCAATAGAAAACCGCCCACCAAGTTATCAACACCTACCCTCTCGCCTGAGGCCTGGTGATCACTTACTAACAAAACTGCCTGCTACTGCTTGGAAGAAAAAGGCTCAGAAGAGGTGTTTTGTCTGTGCACATACAAAAAAACGCCCACAACAACGCAGAGACACTCGTTTAATGTGTGAAGAATGTAAAACACCATTGTGCATGACACCATGTTTCAAAGACTACCACAAGCTGCAGAACTTCTAGAAACATGTCCTGTGACTCTATATACGTATACAGTGGTCCCTCGGTTTTCGTGCATCTCCAAACTCGAACATTTATGTAAGCGTATTTTCGTAAGTGCTGTTGCAAGTGTATTTTTGGGGGTCTGAAATAGACTAACCTAAGTGACATTATTTCTTAAGGAAGTAAATTCGTTCGGTAATGGCACTTGAGCAGCATTCTGGAACGAATTTTCGGCGAAAACCGAGGGACCACTGTATATGTAATTGAACAATAGTAATAAATAATATTTTTCATTGTAACTGTTTGTAAATATGTTTTGTAAACAAAATAGTGAGAACAAACTTTATGCCGTTATTGTGTAATAATCAACGAGTGAATATTTGAAAAACAGCACTTATATTGGTCTCACAGGCCATAAAAGTTACTTGAAAAAAAAAAAAACGACAAGAAAACAACTCCAAGAAAGTAAATAAACGATTACCGGCCAACCGGAAGTCAGCGATGTTGCCGTAAGCGGATCAATTTTGGTCAACTTCAATCCTCTATATCTCAGTAGGTATTGATCGCAAAAAATTTTTTTTTTTAGTCTATTAGATTTAGAAAAAAAAAACTATCATTTCATAAGATTTTTTTTTTTTTTAAATTCTGCGACCCTGTGAACGAGATTCAGAGAGGGCCTTGCGACCCTGAAAGGGTTAAAATGCAGGCATTGTATTTCCCATTTCCAGGACTCAAGTCCAACTAAATCAATTAACTGTTTCCCTGAATCCCTTCACAAAATATTACCCTGCTCACACTCCAACAGCTCGTCAGGTCCCAAAAACCATTCGTCTCCATTCACTCCTATCTAACACGCTCACACATGCTTGCTGATTTTTATGATTTGCAATTAGATCCCCAGCCAAATGTGTGAAGTGATGTTGGTAATGCTGGCTAGAAATTCTTCACAACTTCTAACTCGTCACTTTCTTCAATCTCTGTTACATCGTCCTCTCGTTCTTCTGGCCCCGCCCCCTTCACATGACATCACTGACTTTATTGGGTTATCCTGGGTGGCTAACCCCCTGGGTTAAAAATGTGAACAAAATCTTATCTCCACTTCTGATGTCTCTATACTTAGTCACCTCTCTTCTAAGACAGCAAATCTTCAAGAGGATATAGTCTTCCAGTGGGCCTTGGACAACAATATGATCTTTAATGAGGGAAAGTTTCAGTTGCTCCTCTATGGGAGAATGGAGGAAATAAAGGCAAATGGGGTACAGGACAAACACAAATCATTTAACAGAGTAAAAGTTCCATGTGCAAGACTTGGAGTGGAGAATGGAGGAAATAAAGGCAAATGGGGTACAGGACAAACTCAAATCATTTAACAGAGTAAAAGTTCCATGTGCAAGACTTGGAGTGATGTCAGAAGATCTCACATTCAAGGATCACAGCAATGGTGCTATTGCTACTGAAAGAAAAATGATACGCTGGATAACTAGAATTTTCAAGATAAAGGATGCTGAGCCACTGATGATACTCTGTCATTTGTTCAATCCAAGTTGGAATACAGCTGTATACTAATGGCACATTTCAAGGCAGAAAAAAATGCTGAGCTGGAAAATAGACAGAACTTTCATTGCCTGTAAACATCAAACATATGAAACTATGTATTATTAACATTTTAAGTCCCTTCAGCTGTATTCCTTGGAATATCGGCAAGAAAGGTACCCTATTACCTACACTTGGAAAATCCTGGAGGGACTGGTCCAAAACCTGCACACTGAAATCATGTACATGAGAGACTTGGCAGACAGTGCAGCATTCCTCCAATAAAAAGTAGGACACAGTGTGTGCATTAAGAGAATTCTGAGTGTCAAGATGTCCCCCCATCTTTTCCCTGTGCAAAAGGGAAATTACTAACAAACTGCTGGTTATCCTGACGAGGGAACTATAGTTCCTCAAATCAGTTCCTGACCAGCTGGGTTGTGGTTCATACATAGGACTGTATGTGACCAGCAGTAACAGCCTGACTGATCATGCCTTGATTCACCACGATCAGGCCATGGGGGTGCTGACCCCTGAAAACCTCCTTCAATTATCCTCCAGGACTACAAAAAGACACTGTGTAGATGAAAAGTTTTGGAATTAAAGACACCTAACACATGCTTGATGCTGCTAGAAAAACAGCTTTTCAGCTGCTGAATTCTCTCCTAGGAAAGTTTCTTTCAGTTCATTCTCAATATCATCAAAGTTTGTTTTATATGACTCATCTGCTGCATTAGCATTGAAGAAGTTATTCTTATATCAGGATCTAGAAATGTGTGGAGTATTGTGCTGTGGTGAGTAGTATAACTCTTAAACATAATTAACACTGACATTTTGAGAGCTGATAGTGTGCCATCCAAGGCTGGGGGGTATCTTGGATCACTGAAAGCTTTCTTGAAGAAATATTTTAATGTTGTACTTGAGACAGTATTTCCGAGGCTAATTTCTTTCACTAAGAGGAATACAGCCTCTCCTCACTTAGGAACGTACTCGTACTTACGACTGGCTCTCTGACCAGTATTTATACCTAAATAATGTATATTAGAGCTGATTTCCTCTATACTGTTTATTTCATTATACAATACACTACTGTATAAACATTTAAAAATATACCAGAATGTTATAAATGGTGCAAAGGTGACATTAAAACAATATCAAAGATGGTTGACACAAACCCACTACCATTACAGTATGCTCCTCACTTAGTGACGAATTCGTTTAATGACGTGGTCTTAGGAACAGAACTCCGTCGTTAAGTGAGGAGAGGCTGTAGTTTTGTGAAATATTTTCAACAAAGTTAACTTGGTAATAAGATTTTACATATTTCCATCCACTGATGGAAGGTATGTTTTATCTAAATAATACATTGCAGTAGTTTCTATTTTTCTTCACAATTGTGGTCTAACATGGAATAAGTGCTATTCTGGCTGGTGGATGGATGGGTGGATGGATACTTCTTAACAAGTAGAACACAACTTAATAAGTAGAACAGAGAGTAGTAGTAGTCAGAGGCTTCCAAAGTGTAAAGCTGTTCCTATATGGCACAGTCCTCATCCCATTTCTGTTTCTCATTCTTATATCTGATACAGACAAGGACATAAATCATAGCCCCATATAATACTTTGCTAATACCACAATCTATGAGTGGCATCCATCGAGAACACAATCTTCAGACATAGTAAATCGAGTCTTCCAATAGACCACAGACAACAATGTGATGTTTAACAAGAAAAAGGCAGAGAAGGCCAGAAGACAGAATAGCCTGTTCTACCCTTTTTCTTGCTCAGTTGTGATTTGACAATGGTTCAAGATTAACCAAAATATTGTCCAACAGTTCATTTCCTAAGTGTGGGTTTTAGATGTATTGGTGAAGTCTCAGTATTGTGACCTTATATTTTTTGTTGCCTCCAGAAATCTGTTACTTCCTCATTTGACATTCTAATGTTTGATAGTTCTATGTGAACTGTCCACTTTACCTCTGGCACTGGTCCTTTCTCAGCTATGAAGATGCTGAGGAATCTTCAGGAGTTCCTTGCCTATTATTTCCTGGAAGTAGGCAATTTTATTTCATGATCCTTTTCTAAAAATAATTCTGTGTTGTGAAGTAGCTTCTGATGCCAATTTTGCTTTGACTTCTATTCTAACTCTTCCTGCTTTTCATTCTGAGGTGGCAATGATGGAACTGTTCAAATATTAATCCTTAAACTGTCCAAACGTGGATATATGTTTGCACGCGTAGAGCTCCAAACGTAGATCTACGTTTTATTTTTCATTCCTTCAAATTTGGAGCGTTAGGCCTGAGTCGCCTAGAGATGAGAGAATGGGTCTGGACACTCAGTGTGTGCAGTATTAAAAAAATCTGGGACCACTTACTACCTTGTGGGAGCACCAGTTCAATTGAGCTCCAGCTACAGCAAATAGCGTGGCAAACACCAGGGATTCACTGATGTCATGTCGTATTAACACTCCCCTTTTAAGAGGAAAGTGATGTTGATCCAAAGTTTAGTGGCTGTGAGATGGATGTGGCCACAAGTGATCAAGGAAATACAGTGGTACCCCGACTTACGATATTTTTTCATTCCAGAATGCTGTTCAAGTGCCATTACCAAACGAATTTATCTCCATAAGAAATTATGTAAAATAGACTAGTCCTTTTAGACCCCCAAAATTACACTTACAAAAGCATTTAAAAAAATCAACTTACATAAAAGGGTGTGTTTGGGGACCATCGTAAGTCGGGGTACCACTGTATAAAAAACCTCGATAATAACCCTTGTGAAACATCCTTTCATTTTTTATACCACTGGTTTACCTGGAGAGAGTTCCGGGGTCAACGCCCCCGCGGCCCGGTCTGTAAGTGTCATCCTGCCAGAATGTCCTATAACCTATGCCCTAAGTAAAGAGAAATGATTCTGGAACATGTGTAATACGTATTCGTCAGGCAGGCTGGCTGACTGACTGGCTGTCTCTTCAGCTGTATCTGTCTGTCTATCTATCTCTCTCTTACAAGTACACACTCTCTAGAACGCAGGCGGGAGAGATACATTATTATATACACATGGAAAATTCTCGAGGGAGTAGTACCAAACTTGCACACGAAAATCACTCCCTACGAAAGCAAAAGACTCGGCAGGCGATGTAACATCCCCCAATGAAGAGCAGGGGTGCCACTAGCACATTGAGGGACAACACAATAAGTGTCAGGGGCCCAAGATTGTTCAACTGCCTCCCAGCATACATCAGGGGGATTACCAACAAACCCCTGGCTGTCTTCAAGCAGGCACTGGACAGGCACCTAAAGTCGGTACCTGACCAGCCAGACTGTGGTTCGTATGTTGGACTGCGTGCGGCCAGCAGTAACAGCCTGGTTGATCAGGCTCTGGTCCAACATGAGGCCTGGTCACAGACCGGGCCGCGGGGGCGTTGACCCCTGGAATTCTCTCCAGGTAAACACATTAGTTGTTTTTTTTCCCAACAAGTCGGCTGTCTCCCACAGAGGCAGGGTGACCCAAAAAGAAAGAAAATCCCCAAAAAGAAAAATACTTTCATCATCATTCAACACTTTCACCTCACTCATGCATAATCACTGCCTTTGCAGAGGCGCTCAGATACGACAGCTGAGAATAAGTCCCTCCCAGCTGTCACTATCCCAGACCCCTCCTCTAAAGTGCAGGCATTGTACTTCCCATTTCCAGGACTCAAGTCCAATTAAATCAATTAACTGGTTTCCCTGAATCCCTTCACAAAATGTTACCCTGCTCACACTCCAACAGCTTGTCAGGTCCCAAAAACCATTCGTCTCCATTCACTCCTATCTAACACGCTCACACATGCTTGCTGGAAGTCCAAGACTCTCGCCCACAAAACCTCCTTTAACCCCTCCCTCCAACCTTTTCGAGGACGACCCCTACCCCGCCTTCCTTCCCCTACAGATTTATATGCTCTCCAAGTCATTCTACTTTGATCCATTCTCTCTAAATGATCAAACCACCTCAACAACCCCTCTTCAGCCCTCTGACTAATACTTTTAGTAACTCCACACCTTCTCCTAATTTCAACACTCCGAATTTTCTGCATAATAATTACACCACACATTGCCCTTAGACAGGACATCTCCACTGCCTCCAGCCGCCTCCTCGCTGCAGCATTTGCAACCCATGCTTCACACCCATATAAGTGTGTTGGTACCACTATACTTTCGTACATTCCCTTCTTTGCCTCCATGGATAACGTTTTTTGTCTCCACAGATACCTCAACGCACCACTCACCTTTTTTCCTTCATCAATTCTACGGTTAACCTCATCCTTCATAAACCCATCTGCTGACAAGTCAATTCCCAAATATCTGAAAACATTCACTTCTTCCATAATCCCTCTCTCCAATGTGATATCCAATTTTTCTTTATTTAAATCATTTGATACCCTCATCACCTTACTCTTATCTATATTCACTTTCAACTTTCTACCTTTACACACCCTCCCAAACTCGTCCACTAACCTTTGCAACTTTTCTTTAGAATCTCCCATAAGCACAGTATCATCAGCAAAAAGTAACTGTGTCAACTCCCATTTTGTATTTAATTCCCCATAATGTAATCCCACTCCTCTCCCCTATACCCTAGCCTTTACTTCTTTTACAACCCCATCTATAAATATATTAAACAACCATGGTGACATACATAGTGTAAATTACCTAGGATAACCCAAAAAATCCAGTGCTATACACTGTGCTTGTATATATAAGGCATAATATGCATGACTGGCAAGTAATACCATGTTCACTTATCAAGAATCAGACGTGACTGCATCCTGTGTAATAAATGTTGGTTCATGAGCCGCTCTCTGAGACAGAGAGACAAGCAGACAGACACACAGATAAGCAGAGCTAGACAGACACACAGATAAGCAGAGCTAGACAGACACACAGATAAGCAGAGCTAGACAGACACACAGATAAGCAGAGCTAGACAGACACACAGATAAGCAGAGCTAGACAGACACACAGATAAGCAGAGCTAGACAGACACACAGATAAGCAGAGCTATACACACACACAGATAAGCAGAGCTAGACACACACAGATAAGCAGAGCTAGACAGACACACAGATAAGCAGAGCTAGACAGACACACAGATAAGCAGAGCTAGACAGACACACAGATAAGCAGAGCTAGACAGACACACAGATAAGCAGAGCTAGACAGACACACAGATAAGCAGAGCTAGACAGACACACAGATAAGCAGAGCTAGACAGACACACAGATAAGCAGAGCTAGACAGACACACAGATAAGCAGAGCTAGACAGACACACAGATAAGCAGAGCTAGATAGACAGACATGTTTGTGTGTAACAGTGAAAACAAATAAAGCCAGGGTTCCCTGCAGCAGTGCACTATCATGATGTCACTCCACTGCTTACTCTGTCAGCAGTTTACTGACACTTGTCATAATCACCATGCTTCAAGAAGTTTCCACATACAGTGGACCCCCGACTTTCGGTCGGTTTGAGTATCAGTCAATTCGAGTTTTGAAGGGTTTTTTTCTTTCAAATTTTCCCCCGCCAACTGGTCATTCCCCCAACTATCGGTCCGGGTACCAGACCTATCCGCCTGCCCGCGCTTGCGTGCCTCGCCGCGCAGGCGCCGTGAGCCAGTCTAGTGTTGTTTACCATTCAGAGAACATTACCCAGCGTGCTCATTCAAACAATTCACAATAAATTTATTGTGTTTGTTGCTGGTTTAGTGATTGTCACTGTGAAATAAGTCACCATGGGTTCAAAGAAGTTTCCTAGTGGCACCCCTGTGGTAAAGAAAGTGAGAAATGCCATCGAACTGAAGGAGATAGTAGAAAAAGAGAGTGGCTTATGTGTGAGTGAGCTTGCCAGGATGTGCAACAAAAACCAATCTACTATCCCCTCTATCCTGGCAAAGAGAAAAGAAATCAAGGAAGCTAATGTTGCAAAAGGTGTTGACATGTTTGCCAAAAATAGATCGAAAGCAGTGGATGAGGTTGAGAAGTTGTTGGCGTGTGGATCAATGAAAAACGGATAGCGGGTGATAGTGTTTCCATGGCGATAATTTGTGAAAAGGCAAGGCAGTTGCACGCAGATCTTGTCAAGACAATGCCTGGAACCAGTTCTGATGCAAGTGATTTTAAGGCCAGCAAAGGCTGGTTTGACAGATTTAGGAAACGTAGTGGCATACACAGTGTTGTAAGGCATGGTGAGGCAGCCAGTTCAGACAAACGTTCAGCAGAAAAATTTGTCTGAATTTAAGGGGTTTGTAGATACTGAACAATTCAAACCCCAACAAGTGTTTAATTGTGATGAAATAGGCCTCTTTTGGAAGAAATGCCAAAGAGGACCTACATTTCAGAGGAGGAAAAGGCACTGCCAGGACACAAGCCTATGAAAGACAGGCTAACTCTCATGTTGTGTAGTAATGCTACTGGGGATTTTAAAGTGAAGCCTTTACTGGTGTATCACTCTGAAAATCCCAGAGTGTTCAAGAAACACAATGTGAACAAGAATAATTTGTGTGTCTTGTGGAAGGCTAACACCAAGGCATGGGTCACGAAGGCAATTTTCCTGGAATGGCTCACTGGAGTGTTTGGCCCCAGTGTGAAGAAATACATCATGGAACAGAAATTGGAACTCTCCTGCTACTGGACAATGCTCCTGCTCATCCTCACAACTTGGAAGACTATTTGTCTGAGAACTTCAATTTTATAAAAGTGAAGTTCTTGCCTCCTAACACCACTCCTCTCCTCCAGCCCATGGACTTCAAGAAACTCTACACCAAAGCAATGTTTCAAAAGTGCTTTCAAATGACCTCGGACACTAATTTCACCCTAAGAGTTCTGGAAAGATCACTTCAGTATTCTCCATTGCATAGGCCTTATAGGTAAGGCTTGGGAGGGAGTGACTTCCAGGACTTTGAACTCTGCTTGGAAACCACTGTGGCCGGATTGTGTTGAAAAGAGGGATTTTGAAGGATTTGAGGCTGACCCTGACGACCCTGTGCCTGTTGTGGAAGATATTGTGGAATTGGGCAAGTCCCTGGGGATGGAGGTGAGTGGTGAGGATGTGGAAGAGTTGGTGGAGGACCACAGGGTAGACCTAACCACTCAAGAGCTTCATCTCCAACAGCATCAGACCACAGTAGAGGAAACTGATTCACAGGAGGAGGATGGGCAGGGTGAGTTGCCTTTTCATGGATTAAGGAAATATTCTCAAAGTGGAACGATGTGCAAAGTTTCGTTGAAGAATTTCACCCTGAGCAAGCTGAAGCAAGCCACATGTGCAACTTGTTCAATGACAAAACTTTGTTCCACTTCAGGAAAATGTTAAAGAGACGCCAGAAACAGAGGACTCTGGACAGTTATTTTTCTAGACAGCTGTCTAGTGACTCTCAAGCTGGTCCTAGTGGGATTAAAAGACAAAGAAGGGAAGTAACCCCAGAGAGGGACTTGTTACCTGAAGTCCTTATGAAGGGGGATTCCCCTTCCAAACACTAAGCCCTCACCCTGTCCTCCTCCCTATCTTCCAGATGCCAGCAAGTCTCTTCAATAAAGGTAAGTAAATGTTATCTTAAATGTTTAATTATAAATTTATTATACTTTATATATATTTATAATTGTTTTGTGTATGTAAAAGTATAGTTAATCTTTACAAAATTAATTTTTTGTGAATATTTTTGGGTGCCTGGAATGGATTAATTGTATTTACATTATTTCTTATGGGAAATAAGGGTTCAACTTTCGAACAATTCGAGTTAAGGTCTAGCTCCTGGAATGGATTATGACAAAGTCGGGGGTCCACTGTATACTCCAACAGGTCTAAAACATTGCTGAGACCTATAAATGCTTTGTATACATTTCTAGACAATAGTAAAGGACCAAGGCAGGTGAAAATGATCACCTGTCGGTGTGATTGTGACTGAGTACTAGTATTTCAGTAGCTAATATTAGTGTCAGAACAGAGATTGGCTATGAAATCACAAGAACTATTATAAATTGTAATTATCAGAACAAAACTTATATAAATTAAAATAAAAACGAGAAAAAAAGGTATATCAGCAACACTTCTGCAAGCGGCAGGACTCGATGTTGCCGTCAGGTGAGCATCCAGCGCAAACTTTGCGGTCTTATACCACTTCTTTAAAAAAAAGAAACTTTTTTTTTTCAAAATATTCGGAGCACTACGCGAGTGAAACATAGATCTACGTTTGAACAGATTAAGGGTTAATGTGCACTTTCTTATTTTTTACTTTCCGCATACAAATTCTTGTTGGCTCTTGGTCTTCATTTCTGGTCGTTTCATCAAGCCTTGGCAGTCAATGAAAAAAAACTTGTGGTGAAACATTTCACTTAACCAACAATGATTCTCCAGCTTCCATTTTACATCTTTTAACACATATTTTTCCTTGTATTTAATATTTTTTTTATCTCTACTTCCTCTTAACTTAAACAATTCCAATTTCTCTCTCCATAACAAGATCTAGTGATAAGTGATGTTATACATATGATGACTTAAATGCAGCAATTTGCAGAAGGCTTCTGGTTTCAAATGTGGTAGGATGAAATTATGGTGTGTATATTCTCATATGTACTAGCATTTTTTAAAAAAAAAAAAAAAGAGAGAGAGAGAGAGAGAGAGGCATAAATGATGAAAGACCCCATTACTGTACCAAACTGTCCTGTATTTTTCTGCTGTAAAGCAGACTAGCCTGAGCACATACAGCTCTTCATCCAACTTAAAAAATACATTAAAGAGAACAGCTACTGCATTTCCACATTCGAGCATATAATAAAAATAAGAGCCAGCTTACCTTTGTAAGTATTGGCTGGTAGAACTGTCGGCGGGAGTTTGGTCTTGGGAGATAAAGTGGAGAGGCGCCAGTAGGAGGCAGGAATGGGGATTCCCGATATAAATCAGAAGCTAGCGTGTTCCAGTACTCTAAGCAAATTTTGAATATTTCGGTATCATCGACTTCAGATATTAATATCAGGTACTGCAAAGCCTGAAAAAAAAAAATATTACTTGTACAAATTGTGACAAATTTCAATATCGCATGGTAATCCATCATGAATGTACGTGTATCAGATGTGCAAATTTTAATATGGTATGCAATTCAGAATTAAATGGTACTGCAAGAGTGAAAATAGCAGATTACTTTTAGGCCAATGTACAAGTTTCTAATGTAGCATGGTATGTAAGAGAGGCAGAACAAATGCAGGAGTGTGCAGGTATGCTATGGATTACAAAAGGTTAATTGTAGCAAGAGCATGCAGAGGAAAGAACAAAGGTAGGACTTGGTATAAAATTCTTATTGTCCTCAACAAATCTTCACTTTCCACAATGCAGCAGCATATAAGGGTCTAGTTGGTGTAAGTGAGCCAAGAAGAGATTAAAACATATACATAGAGAAAAAGGAGATCTTTTATTATTAGGATGTTTCGCCAATAAGTTAAAAGACTCTTGTAGGTGAAATGCAATTTAAGGTTCCCTTTTGTTACTTGCATCTTACAGTCATTTAGTTTATTACATCAATTTCTAATCTTCTATACAAGTCTTTATTCACATTAGAAGAAAATGTTCATACCTTTACTTGTGATAGTGAGTGATTAAATAAATTTCAAGTGTAGAAAAAAAGCAAAACAGATTTTTAAATTCCTCATCTGGCCATCTTTCCAAGATGGGATTTCAATTGGAAACAAGGCAAAAAATAAAATGTTAAGTGTTAAGGAATCTGTGGAGGCAAAACTTTATCAATGGAGGCATCAACAATGTATGGGTTTTGAATGTTACAGTGGGGAAAGTAGAGCTGTCATGTTCGAAGGCAAAGGTGCAAGGAGTCAGGCCGAGCCTGTATCAAGTATGGACAAAATGCCATGCAGAAGATCAGGAGTGGTGGAATATTATGCAGAGAATTTGGAGTTTCAAGATTAGGAGGTGTGGAGTAACAAAACTATTATTCAATGGGCTGAGGAGGGGCTGTTGAGGTGGTTTGTACATCCAAAGATGGAAAAAAATAGAATGACAAAAAGGGTGTAAAAATCTGGGTAAAGGAAGGGGTAGATGTCATCCTAAGAAAGGTTGGAGGGAAGGAGGGGGTAGGAGTCATCCTTAGAAAGGTTGGAGGGAAGGAGGGGGTAGGAGTCATCCTTAGAAAGGTTGGAGGGAAGGAGGGGGTAGGGGTCATCCTTAGAAAGGTTGGAGGGATGGAGGGGGTAGGGGTCATCCTAAGAAAAGCTGGAGGGAAGGGATAAAGTAAGTTTTGAGTGTTAGGGGATTGTGAGAGCATGTTAGATAGGAGTGAGTGGAGACAAGTGTTTTTTTATGATTTGATGTGCTGTTGGAATGCAAGCAAATTAACATTTATAAAAGGATTCAAGGAAACTGGTTATCCGAGCTTGAGTTCAGGAGATGAAAAGAGCAGTGCCTGTACTTTGAAGGAGCGGTGGGAATGCTGTAATTAGAGGATTATCTGAACTGTGATATCAGATTTCAGCACAATTTTAGAAAGATAACAACTGCACAGAGAATGTTTTCATCTTTAGGTCACCATTGTTTGGTGGGATGTGGGGAGGGGGGTAGGATAAAACCTACAGGGGTCATACAACAGAGAAATGGGAGGTATAGGTATTCAAGCCTGATCCACTGGGAAGCACAGGTCCAATCCCTTATGTTAAGAGCTCCTCACCAGCATCAAGGAACCTTCCTTGCAGGGAAGGGTGAATTTTAAAAAAAATTTCATTGTTAATTTTTACCAAATGGATTAATAATTTGTGCATGCTCATTTTATTCACATACAGTGGACCCCCGGTGTTCGTCCTGCTCCAAACTCGCCCTTTTATTTAAGTGTATTTTTTTAAATGCTTTTGTAAGTGTATTTTTGGGGGTCTAAAAGGACTAGTCTACTTTACATTATTCCTTATGGGAATAAATTCGTTTGGTAATTACACTTGAACAGCATTCTGGAACGAAAAATAACGAAAACCGGGGGTCCACTGTATATTCACATTTGTTAGGTAGAGATTGGTTAAAAACTGTAGATACAATAATTAAGATTTACTTGAGGATTAGTTATAAATAATTTTGTTTCAGTTTTTATCAAAAGCATTCATACTTTGTATGTTCATTTAATGCATGAATGGAGAGCTCACATTTGTTTACTAGTCTCTTCAAAAATTATAATGGTCCTATTCTCAGCCTTTCATACACAACTACAGCTAAAACACTGCCCTCCTAAATAAGAACAAAGGCAAATTACAGTAGGCCTACTCTCAGTGACTGGTGTATAACTGGAAAACTAAATCATTGCTTTCCTGAATAAGAGAGTTAGCAAGGTGTGAGAATGGGATAGAAAGAGTGTCCAGTTACAGCTTACCCCTACACATCTGTACTCTTACTCTTACTTTAAGAGAGTGGTGAAGCAATGTAAAAAGAGAGCAAATGAGAGAGTGGGTGAGATGTTATCAACAAATTTTGTTGAAAATAAGAAAAAGTTTTGGAGTGAGATTAATAAGTTGAGGAAGCCTAGGGAACAAATGGATTTGACATTTAAAAATAGGAGAGGAGAGTTATTAAATGGAGAGTTAGAGGTATCGGGAAGATGGAGGGAATATTTTGAGGAGTTGTTAAAGGTTGATGAAGACAGGGAAGCTGTGATTTCGTGTATAGGGCAAGGAGGAATAACATCTTGTAGGAGTGTGGAAGAGCCAGTTGTGAGTGTGGGGGAAGTTCGTGAGGCAGTGGGTAGAATGAAAGTGGGTAAGGCAGCTGGGATTGATGGGATAAAGATAGAAATGTTAAAAGCAGGTGGGGATATAGTTTTGGAGTGGTTAGTGCTATTATTTAATAAATGTATGGAAGAGGGTAAGGTACCTAGGGATTGGTAGAGAGCGTGTATTGTTCCTTTGTATAAAGGCAAAGGGGACAAAAGAGAGTGCAAAAATTATAGGGGAATAAGTCTGTTGAGTGCCACCCTGCCTCGGTGGGAAACGGCTGACGTGTTGAAAGGAAAGGAAGTCTGTTGAGTGTACCTGGTAAAGTGTATGGTAGAGTTATTATTGAAAGAATTAAGAGTAAGACAGAAAGCAGGATAGCAGATGAACAAGGGGGCTTTAGGAAAGGTAGAGGGTGTGTAGACCAAGTGTTTACAGTGAAACATAGGTGAACAGTATTTGGATAAGGGTAAAGAGGTTTTTGTGGCATTTATGGATTTGGAAAAGGCGTATGATAGGGTGGATAGGGGGGCAATGTGGCAGATGTTGCAGGTGTATGGAATAGGAGGTAGGTTACTGAAAGCAGTGAAGAGTTTTTATGAGGATAGTGAGGCTCAAGTTAGAGTGTGTAGGAGGGAAGGGGACTATTTCCTAGTAAAAGTGGGCCTTAGACAAGGATGTGTGATGTCACCATGGTTGTTCAATATATTTATAGATGGGGTTGTAAGAGAAGTGAATGCGAGGGTCTTGGCAAGAGGTGTGGGGTTAAAAGATAAAGAATTAAATACAAAGTGGGAGTTGTCACAGTTGCTTTTTGCTGATGACACTGTGCTTTTGGGAGATTCTGAAGAGAAGTTGCAGAGGTTGGTGGATGAATTTGGTAGGGTGTGTAAAAGAAGAAAATTGAAAATGAATATAGGAAAGAGTAAGGTGATGAGGATAACAAATAGATTAGGTGATGAAAGATTGGATATCAGATTGGAGGGAGAGAGTATGGAGGAGGTGAATGTATTCAGATATTTGGGAGTGGACATGTCAGCAGATGGGTCTATGAAGGATGAGGTGAATCATAGAATTGATGAGGGAAAAAGGGTGAGTGGAGCACTTCGGAGTCTGTGGAGACAAAGAACTTTGTCCATGGATGCAAAGAAGGGAATGTATGAGAGTATAGTTATACCAATACTCTTATATGGGTGTGAAGCATGGGTGATGAATGTTGCAACGAGGAGAAGGCTGGAGGCAGTGGAGATGTCATGTCTGAGGTCAATGTGTGGTGTGAATATAATGCAGAGAATTCAGAGTTTGGAAATTAGGAGGAGGTGCGGGATTACCAAAACTATTATCCAGAGAGCTGAGCAGGGGTTGTTGAGGTGGTTCGGACATGTAGAGAGAATGGAACGAGACAGAATAACTTCGAGAGTGTATAAATCTGTAGTGGAGGGAAGGCGGGGTAGGGGTCGGCCTAGGAAAGGTTGGAGGGAGGGGGTAAAGGAAGTTTTGTATGCGAGGGCTTGGACTTCCAGCAAGCATGTGGAGCGTATTTGATAGGAGTGAATGGAGACAAATGGTTTTTAATACTTGACGTGCTGTTGGAGTGTGAGCAAAGTAACATTTATGAAGGGATTCAGGGAAACCGGCAGGCCGGACTTGAGTCCTGGAGATGGGAAGTACAGTGTCTGCACTCTGAAGGAGGGGTGTTAATGTTGCAGTTTTATAACTGTAGTGTAAAGCACCCCTCTGGCAAGACAGTGATGGAGTGAATGATGATGAAAGTTTTTCTTTTTCGGGCCACCCTGCCTTGGTGGGAATCGGCCGATGTGTTATTAAAAAAAAAAAAAAAAAATTCTCAATTTTTCTTTTTTGAGACACTGGCCATCTCCCACCAAGGTAGGGTGACCCAAAAAAGAAGCATTTGCACCATCACTCATTCCATCACCATCTTGTCAGAGGCGTGCCAACATTACATCTCAGATTCCCCTCCAACTACAATATCCCACCCCTCCTTCAGAGTGCAAGCACTGCCCTTCCCCCTTCCAAGACTCAAAGTGCAGCAAATCAATTTCCCTGAATCCCTTCATAAATGTTAACCTGCTCACTACACAAATAACCCGCACATAGTTCGGTGACGTTTCGGTCCGACTTGGACCATTTACAAAGTCACACTAACAAAAAGAAGGGAGGGAGGGAGGGAGCTTATATAGGCAGCCGAGAGGGGCGGAAACAAGAGAAAGTGGTGGAGGAGTAATAGTACAACTCGTAAAAACCTACTTAACTACACTGTTATCTAACACAATCACACGCCTGTTGGACGTCCAAGCCCCTTGCATACAAAGCCCCCATTACTCCCTCCCTCCAAACTTTCCTAGGATGATACTTACCCTGCATTCCCTACACTACAGATTTATACACCCCTTTCTCCATCCTCTCAAAATACCCAAACCATCTCATCAACTCCTTCTCAGTCCTCTGAACAATCCTTTTAGTAACCCCATACCTCCTCCTAGTCTTCAAACTAGGAATTCTCTGCAAGATATTCACACCACACATTGTCCTCAGACATGACATTTCCACTGCCTCCATCTCCTTGTTGCAGCAAAGAAAACCCATGTTTCATACCCATTTATAAGTGTGTTCGTACCACTATACAGTGGACCTTTACATGGTCCAAACTCACCCTTTTATGTAAGCTATTTTAAATGCTTTTGTAAGTAACTTTGGGTCTAAGACTATCTATTTACAACATTTCTAAAATCTTAATGGCACCTGACAGCACTGAATGACCAAATATTAAACGTACCACTTCTCTATACATTCCCCTTTTGCTTTCTATAACATTTTCCCAAATCCAATACCACCACCATTTTCCTCATCATTCATATCAAATATTAGGCTCATTCTTCCTCCATACTCCCTCCTTCCAATCTGATATTTTTCATTATCTATTTTTTTTATTACTCTCATCACCTTGCTCTTTCCTATTTTTTTTTTTTCCAACAAGTTGGCCGTCTCCCACCGAGGCAGGGAGACCCAAAAAGAAAGAAAATCCCCAAAAAGAAAATACTTTCATCATCATTCAACACTTTCACCACACTCATACATAATCACTGTCTTTGCAGAGGCGCTCAGATACGACAGCTGAAAATAGTCCCTCCCAGCTGTCACTATCCCAGACACCTCCTTTAAAGTGCAGGCATTGTACTTCCCATTTCCAGGACTCAAGTCCAACTAAATCAATTAACTGGTTTCCTTGAATCCCTTCACAAAATGTTACCCTGCTCACACTCCAACAGCTCATCAGGTCCCAAAAAACATTCGTCTCCATTCACTCCTATCTAACACGCTCACACATGCTTGCTGGAAGTCCAAACCCCTCGCCCACAAAACCTCCTTTACCCCCTCCCTCCAACCTTTTCTAGGACGACCCCTACCCAGCCTTCCTTCCCCTACAGATTTATACGCTCTCCAAGTCATTCTACTTTGATCCATTCTCTCTAAATGACCGAATCACCTCAACAACCCCTCTTCGGCCCTCTGACAAATACTTTTAATAACTCCACACCTTCTCCTAATTTCCACATTCCGAATTTTCTGCATAATATTTACACCACACATTGCCCTTAGACAGGACATCTCCACTGCCTCCAGCCTCCTCCTCGCTGCAGCATTTGCAACCCATGCTTCACACCAATATAAGAGTGTTGGTACCACTATACTTTCGTACATTCCCTTCTTTGCCTTCATGGATAACGTTTTTTGTCTCCACAGATACCTCAATGCACCACTCACCTTTTTTCCTTCATCAATTCTATGGTAAACCTCATCCTTCATAAACCCATCCGCTGACACGTCAACTCCCAAATATCTGAAAACATTTACTTCTTCCATAATCCCTCTCTCCAATGTGATATCCAATTTTTCTTAATCTAAATCATTTGATACCCTCATCACCTTACTCTTATCTATGTTCACTTTCAACTTTCTACCTTTACACACCCTCCCAAACTCGTCCACTAACCTTTGCAACTTTTCTTTAGAATCTCCCATAAGTACAGTATCATCAGCAAAAAGTAACTGTGTCAACTCCCATTTTGCATTTAATTCCCCATAATTTAATCCCACCCCTCTCCCCAACACCCTAGCATTTACTTCTTTTACAACCCCATCTATAAATATATTAAACAACCATGGTGACATTACACATCCCTGTCTAAGACCTACTTTTACTGGGAAGTAATCTCCCTCTCTCCTACACACCCTAACCTGAGCCTCACTATCCTCATAAAAACTCTTTACAGCCTTCAATAACTTACTACCTATTCCATACACTTGCAAACATTTGCCACATTGCTCCCCTATCCACTCTATCATATGCCTTTTCTAAATCCATAAATGCAATGAAAACTTCTCTACCTTTATCTAAATACTGTTCACATATATGCTTCACTGTAAACACTTGAGTAACGAACACCCTGGAAATCGTACAAGTATGTAAGTACTGTATATTATTGTAAGTGCTTTTGTAAGTGTATTTTTGGGGGTCTGAAATGGACTAACCTACTTGACAATATTTCTTAAGGGAGTAAATTCGTTCGGTAATGGCACTTGAGCAGGCTTCTGGAATGAAGTTTTTACGTTACTCGGGGGTCCACTGTACCGTATTTCACGGCTTATTAGAGGCATTTTTTTTCCATAAAATATCTCCAAAAACCACCCTGTATCCTATAAACTGAAGGTCAGTGACAGGAGCTATAAGTTTGGGGTGTGGGGTGGGCTGTAGCTCTCCCAGTTACGTCCGGTGCCGAGCCATCATTGAAACTAAAACAAGTCTTATAAGCCGCGAAATACGGTATGTATTACCCATTACCAAACCTCTTTCTATACAAAGTTCAATTAAAAGCCAACCCCCCCCCATTATCATTTACTCCTGGCACCCCAAACTTACCTACTATACCCTCTACAACAGTTTCTCTCACTTTAGCACTTAGGTCCCCTGCCACAATTATGCTCTCATTTGATTCAAAACTCCTTAAACACAAGTTGATCACCCAAAATCTCTCTCTCCTCTACCCATTTTTCACATCCCATCCTAATTTAATCCACAATATTTTTATAGTGACAGTTGGGAGGGACTTATTCTCAGCTGTCGTATCTGAGCGCCTCTGCAAAGACAGTGATTATGTATGAGTGAGGTGAAAGTGTTGAATGATGAAAGTATTTTCTTTTTGGGGATTTTCTTTCTTTTTGGATCACCCTGCCTCGGTGGGAGACGGCCAACTTGTTGAAAAAAAAAAATTATACATTTAAATTCCCTTTTCTGCCATAACAGTTCATTCAACATTACCCCTTCCTTAGCTATAACTCTCTCAGATACACCTCACCTAATACCATATATTTCTCCCCACTGAAAATCTTCTACTCTTCAGAGGTTTGTTTCGCATAAAAGGGAGGACATCCAGCTACTTTTAATTTAAAACATTCACTAATCAACTCTTTCATATCATCTGTACTATATTAAGGCACATTAAAACATCCCAACTTTAAATTATTCTTGTTTTTAAATTTAGTATTAATTACTAAATTCAAACACTCAATATACAGTGGACCCCCGAGTTTTGTAAACCCCGGAAACCATACAATTATGTAAGTATAATATTGTAAGTGCTTGTGGAAGTGTATTTTTGGCGGTCTGAAATAGACTAACCTACGTGACATTTTTCCTTAAGGGAGTAAATTCGTTCGGTAATGGCGCTTGAGCAGACTTCAGGAGTGAAGTTTTTACGAAACTCGGGGGTCCACGGTAATGAACTAATATGGAGTTGTCCAAATGTCTGTTAATAAGAATATTAGAAAATGTGAAAAAAAAGCACTAAAGTATTCTACTGTATATCTAACATAGTACTTTTCAAATAGCAATAATTGCACCTATGACACAGTACTGTACAATTTTCAGTTATACTGCAATAAACATTGAAAAATAAAGAAGTTAAAAGAACAATTTACGTAGTGGATTTTGTGCATTATTTCAAAAAGACCTTTACACTGAGGGTCATTGCATTGAGGGTTTGCTGTATATTAAACACTGTTTAATACTATTTACAAGTAAAAGAAAAGAGACAACAATTATGTAAAATATTTGGTAAAATACTTTGGAAAAGAAATAAACTGAAAATAGATATGAAACATTATGGCTAAGGAACAAATTTTCAATTATAAACTGGGTTAGTATGAGGAAAGTTTGAAGTGCTAAACAATCATTTTGTGAATTTTCAGGAATATAATAATGTTGTAAATTGAGGCCCTCTACTGTATTTCTACTTTGCTGAACATGTTGGCAACTGATGATAAAGACAAGTGAATAAATGTTTAAACAAGAAAATTGCAAAGTGGAGGCTTTTATTTTTACACTACTGACATGTATAGCGGGTGTCAGCTGATAAACCTCATTACACCCATCATGGTCCAGTTGGACCATGTTAACCATTACCAAGCTTAAAATCCTCCAATTTAAGATAATGTAAGAGAAGAAACCATAGTAATTTTTACTCAGCAGAACAAAAAGATGTTCTGATAAATTTAAAGGTACCTGGAGTGTGTCTCAACTGTTATGAGGGGGGATGTACTACAGCATAGATTTGTCCCTAACAAAAGAAAACTAAAAGTATATAAGAAATACAGCATAAGATAATTTACTATTGTACCTCAAACAAGGAGTTATTCTGTATCTCAATGATAAAAAGGTATTAAGTGCAATCACTTATATTTTTCTACAAGTGCAAATAAATACTGTCCTATAATATTTAAAACTACACTGCTCACTAATATATAAACTTACTTTGAGGAGAGCTTCACTTAGTTGCTTTCTCTCCACTAATGAGCCACGCTCCTTAAGGAAGGTACATAAGAATAAGGCCAGGTTTTGTATGAACTGTTGCTCTGCATCTTGACCATTGGCATATGCATCTCTGATATTAGTTTCTAACGGCAGCATCTGAAAGCAAAATTTTAAGAACTTTAGCATAGGGACACAGTAAACACCTGTTGTCAACACCAAGAGAAAATTCCTTATTATGAGATTACACAAGTGTTTCAAGCATGTGCTCAACTTGATATTAAATACTCCAAATTTACCGTTCAGAAATACATAGGTTAAAAACTTAAATAAAATTGATGTAAAATATTGCTACCCTTCTCTGTAGTTCTATTATTATTTGAAAATTCCTGGGAAAGTGCTAATACAGACCTGCAGGAATTTTGCAGTGGACAAGTTTTCTCAATGGATCCAGTTGTTAGTACATGCCTAAATGAAGGTAAAAATCTTGGGCAGACATCTGGGGCCAAAGTTTTTTACAATGCCATATTCTGTGTATGAGCATATTGCCTGTGCTCGTTTTCAGCATTTTCCTTACTTACAGTTATAGCTGTGCGAAACATGACATGTTCCTTGGATTCCTTATAAAATAGCCTATAAAATGAAACTAATTTCATCTTCCTGTATATATGGTTGTATACACAAATAATTTGTGTATTGTTCAAGTCATGATATTAAGCATTTTTATTCTTTATTTGGCTGTATATTTGTAAAGGTAGGTAGTAGGTTGGTAGACAGCAACCACCCAGGGAGGTACTACCGTCCTGCCAAATGAGTGTAGAACAAAAGCCTGTATTTGTTTTACATGATGTTAGGATTGCTAGTGTCTTTTTTCTGTCTCATAAACATGCAAGATTTCAGGTACGTCTTGCTACTTCTACTTACACTTAGGTCACACTACACATACATATACACATTTATGTACACACACCCCTCTGGGTTTTCTTCCATTTTCTTACTAGTTCTTGTTCTTATTTCCTCTTATCTCCATGGGGAAGTGGAACAGAATTCTTCCTCCGTAAGCCATGCGTGTCGTAAGAGGCGACTAACATGCTGGGAGCAAGGGGCTAGTAACAACTTCTCCTGTATATATTACTAAATGTAAAATGGGAAACTTTCGTTTTTCATTTTGGGCCACCCCACTTCGGTGGGAAACGGCCGACGTGTTGAAAGAAAGAAAGTTCTTGTTCTTATTTCTTTTCATATCCATGGGGAAGTGGAATAAGAATCTTTCCTCCGTAAGCCATGCGTGTTGTAAAAGTCAACTAAAATGCCGGGAACAATGGGCTAGTAACCTCTTTTTCTGTATAGATTTACTAAAAAGAAAAAGAAGAAAACCGTCAAAGTGAGATGTCTGAATGTGCGTGGATGTTGTGCGAATGATAAGAAAGAGATGATTGTAGATGTTATGAATGAAAAGAAGCTGGATGTCCTGGCTTTAAGTGAGACAAAGATGAAGGGGGTAGGAGAGTTTCAGTGGGGAGAAATAAATGGGATTAGGTCAGGAGTTTCAAATACAGTTAGAGCTAAAGAAGGAGTGGCAATAACGTTGAATAATCAGTTATGGCAGGTAAAGAGGGAGTATAAATGCTTAAAGTCAAGGATTATGTGGAGTAAAATAAAGGTTGGATGTGAAAAGTGGGTTATAGTAAGTGTTTATGCACCTGGAGAAGAGAGAAGTGTAGAGGAGAGAGAGAGAGAGAGAGAGAGAGATTTTGGGAAATGTTGAGTGGGTGCATGGGGAGTTTTGAACCAAATGAGAGAGTACTTGTGGTTGGGGATCTTAATGCTAAAGTGGGTAAAAATGTTTTGGAGGAAGTAGTAGGTAAATTAGGGGTGCCAGGGGTAAATGTAAATGGGGAACTGTTAATAGAGCTATGTGTACAAAGAGGTTTGGTAATAAGTAATACATATTTTATGAAAAAGAGGATAAATAAGTATACAAGGTATGATATAGCACGTAATGAAAGTAGTTTGTTAGATTATGTATTGGTGGATAAAAGGTTGATGGGTAGGCTTCAGGATGTACATGTTTATAGAGGGGCAACGGATATATTGGATCATTATTTAGTTGTAGCTACAGTTAGAGTAAAAGGTAGATGGGACAAAAAGAAAATGGCAACAGCAAGTAAGAGAGAGGTAAAAGTGTATAAACTAAGGGAGGAGGAAGTTAACGTGAGATATAAGCAACTATTAGCAGAAAGGTGGGCTAATGCAAGTAGTAGTGGGGGGGTTGAAGAGAGTTGGGATAGTTTTAAAAATGCAGTACATATTAGAATGTGGGGCAGAAGTTTGTGGCTATAGGAGGGTGGGTGCAGGAGGAAAGAGGAGTGGTGGAATGAAGAAGTAAAGGGTGTGATAAAAGAGAAAAAGGTAGCTTATGAGAGGTTTTTACAAAACAGAAGTGTTAATAGAAGAGCAGAGTATATGAAAAGTAAAAGAAAGGTAAAGAGAGTGGTGAGAGAGTGCAAAAGGAGAGCAGATGAAAGAGTGGGAGGCTCTGTCAAGAAATTTTGCTGAAAACAAGAACAAATTTTGGAGTGAGATAAACAAGTTAAGAAAGCCTAGGGAACGAATGGATTTGTCAGTTAAAAACAGTAGGGGAGTTAGGAGATGGGGAGCTGGAGGTATTGGGTAGATGGCGGGAATATTTTGAGGAACTTTTAAATGTCGATGAAAAAAGGGAGGCGGTAATTTCATGCACTGGCAAGGGAGGTACAACATCGTTTAGGAGTGAAGAAGAGCAGGATGTGAGTGTGGGGGAGGTGCGTGAGGCATTAAGCAGAATGAATGGGGGTAAAGCAGCTGGAACTGACGAGATCATGACAGAAATGTTAAAAGCAGGGGGGATATTGTGTTGAAGTGGTTGGTATTTTTATTTAATAAATGTATGAAAGAGGGGAAGGTACCTATTGATTGGCAGAGAGCATGTATAGTTCCTTTATATAAAGGGAAGGGGGATAAAAGAGATTGCAAAAATTATAGGGGAATAAGTTTACTGAGTATACCAGGGATATTATTGAAAGAATTAGAGGTAAGACAGAGAGTAGGATTGCACATGAGCAAAGAGGCTTTAGAGTGGGTAGGGAATGTGTAGTTCAAGTGTTTACAGTGAAGCAGGGTGACACTTTCACCACACTCATACATAATCACTATCTTTGCAGAGGCGCTCAGATATGACAGCTGAGAATAGTCCCTCCCAGCTGTCACTATCCCAGACCCCTCCTTTAAAGTGCAGGCATTGTACTTCCCATTTCCAGGACTCAAGTCCAATTAAATCAATTAACTGGTTTCCCTGAATCCCTTCACAAAATGTTACCCTGCTCACACTCCAACAGCTCGTCAGGTCCCAAAAACCATTCGTCTCCATTCACTCCTATCTTACACGCTCACACATGCTTGCTTGAAGTCCAAGCCCCTCGCCCACAAAACCTCCTTTACCCCCTCCTTCCAACCTTTTCTAGGATGACCCCTACCCCGCCTTCCTTCCCCTACAGATTTATACGCTCCCCAAGTCATTCTTTGATCCATTCTCTCTAAATGACCAAACCACCTCAACAACCCCTCTTCAGCCCTCTGACAAATACTTTTAGTAACTCCACACCTTCTACTAATTTCCACATTCCGAATTTTCTGCAAAATATTTATACCACACATTGCCCTTAGACAGGACATCTCCACTGCCTCCAGCCTCCTCCTCACTGCAGCATTTGCAACCCATGCTTCACACCCATATAAGAGTGTTGGTACCACTATACTTTCGTACATTCCCTTCTTTGCCTCCATGGATAACGTTTTTTGTCTCCACAGATACCTCAACGCACCACTCGCCTTTTTTCCTTCATCAATTCTATGGTTAACCTCATCCTTTTTAAACCCATCCGCTGACACGTCAACTCCCAAATATCTGAAAATATTTACTTCTTCCATAATCCCTCTCTCCTAGGTGATATCCAATTTTTCTTTATTTAAATCGTTTGATACCCTCATCACCTTACTCTTATCTATGTACACTTTTAACTTTCTACCTTTACACACTCTCCCAAACTCATCCACTAACCTTTGCAACTTTTCTTTAGAATCTCCCATAAGCACAGTATCATCAGCAAAAAGTAACTGTGTCAACTCCCATTTTGCATTTAATTCTCCATAATTTAATCCCACCCCTCTCCCCAATACCCTAGCATTTACTTCTTTTACAACCCCATCTATAAATATATTAAACAACCATGGTGACATTACACATCCCTGTCTAAGACCTACTTTTACCGGGAAGTAATCTCCCTCTCTCCTACACACCCTAACCTGAGCCTCACTATCCTCATAAAAACTCTTTACAGCCTTCAGTAACTTACTACCTATTCCATACACTTGCAACATTTGCCACATTGCTCCCCTATCCACTCTATCATATGCCTTTTATAAATCCATAAATGCAATAAAACTTCTCTACCTTTATCTAAATACTGTTCACATATATGCTTCACTGTAAACACTTGATCTACACATCCCCTACCCACTCTAAAGCCTCCTTGCTCATCTGCAATCCTACTCTCTGTCTTACCTCTAATTCTTTCAGTAATAACCCTGCCATACACTTTTTACCTGGTATACTAGTAAACTTATTCCCTATAATTTTTACACTCTTACTGAGGTTTTAATACTTGGTGCTGCGTTCTTTACGCTTAATCACGTCCCTCAGATGCGTAGGAAGACTCTCACACAAATTCTTGAGGGTTTGGGGAGGTATATTATTCCATGCCTCATGTAGAGAAACCTCCAGACGCGGGATGGAACTGATATCCTTGCCCAGTAAACTTTGTTTCACTATTGACTTGAGGTTCTCAATAGGGTTTAGGTCTGGGGAATTGCCTGGCCAGTCATTAACCCTTTGACTGTTTTGGTCGTATATATACGTCTTACAAGCCACTGTTTCGGACGTATCAATACGCCTAAATTCTAGCGGCTTCAAATCAAACGGGAGAAAGCTGGTAGGCCCACATATGAGAGAATGGGTCTGTGTAGTCAGTGTGCGCAGTATAAAAAAAAATCCTGCAGCACGCAGTACATAATGAGAAAAAAAAACTCCGACCATTTTTTGGATTAAAACGCCGACTTTGAGGTGTATTTTCTTATAGTATTTATAAGTGTATTCTCTTTTTTATGGTCTCATTTGATAGAATGGACAACATACTACAGAAATATAGATGATTGTGATTAGTTTTATGATGAAAACTACCTTGAAATTGAGCTCAAAGTATGAGAAATGTTCGATTTTTGCAAATCTTCAAGAGTAAACAAATCATGCCACGCGTCCAATACACATCAATTGGTGAGTCTAATATTATTTCACAAGTGCACTGATATTATTTATACCATTTTTACAATAATGCAATAGTCTGCATAACGGTAAATCTTCTATTTTTTATGTGAATAAAAAATCAAAATAGAAAGCAAAAGTAATATAAGAGGGGCCTAAAGACGTGACTAATGAACAGATAACATCTTATTTTAGTGCCAGGAATGTCTGCATTGTTTATTCTGGGCCCTATTTTGAAATTGACAACTTTTTTATTTTGCATGAAATTGGCCAAATTGCCAATTTCTGATCACTTTTATTGGGTAGTTGAAATCGATAAATTGGTGGTTTCTTGTACTCAATCGATAGAATAAATGGAGTTCTAAAGAAATATCTATGAGTTTGGTCAACTGGAACAATGGAATTTACCGAAAATAGGGCTCAAATTCGGCGAAATTGCCGATGCGTATATATTGCCGAGATCACTAACTTCGCGAGAGCGTAATTCCGTGAGTTTTCCATCAAATTTCAAACTTTTGGTGTCTTTACCATCGGGAAACGATTCTCTATCATTTCATAAGAAAAAATAATTTTTTTTTTTAAATTTTGCAACAACAGGAGAGCACTCAGGATTGAGGGTTGCGACAGTCAAAGGGTTAAAGAACCTCAATTCACAGTCTTTAAGCCACTGAACTACAGATATGGCGGTATGACATGGTGCACCGTTTTGCATAAAAACCGTAGCCCCACACTTGTCAAACACCTCAGGTAAATTGTCACACAATAACTCCAGGTAATTATACTGGTTCTTATACTGGTTTTGGGGAAGCACAATGAGTTCACCAACAAACAATAGTTCACCAACACTGGAGTTTACCTGGAGAGAGTTCCGGGGGTCAACGCCCCCGCGGATTGGTCTGTGACCAGGCCTCATGGTGAATCAGAGCCTGATCAACCAGGCTGTTACTGTTGGCCGCACGCAGTCCGACATACGAACCACAGCCCGGCTAGTCAGGCACTTGACTTTAGGTGCCTGTCCAGTGTCTGCTTGAAGACAGCCAGGGGTCTATTGGTAATCCCCCTTATGTATGCTGGGAGGCAGTTGAACAGTCTTGGGCCCCTGACACTTATTGTGTTTTCTCTCAACGTGCTAGTGGCATCCCTGCTTTTCATTGAGGGGATGTTGCATCGTCTGCCGAGTCTTTTGCTTTCGTAGGGAGTGACTCTCGTGTGCAAGTTTGGTACTAATCCCTCTAGGATTTTCCAAGTGTATTTAATAATGTATCTCTCCCGCCTGCATTCTAGGGAATACAGGTTTAGGAACTTCAAGCGTTCCCAGTAATTGAGGTGGTTTATCGCAGTTATGCATGTCGTGAAGGTTCTCTGCACATTTTCAAGGTCAGCAATTTCACCCGCCTTGAAAGGTGCAGTTAGTGTGCAGCAATATTCCAGCCTAGATAGAACAAGCGACCTGAAAAGTGTCAACATGGGCTTGGCATCCCTGGTTTTGAAGGTTCTCATTATCCATCCTGTCATTTTTCTAGCAGATGCGATTGCTACAGAGTTATGGTCCTTGAAGGTGAGATCCTCTGACATGATCACTCCCAGGTCTTTGACATTAGTTTTTCGCTCTATTGTGTGGTTGGAGTTTGTTTTATACTTCGATGAAATTTTAATTTCTTCACGTTTTCCATATCGAAGTAATTGAAATTTCTCATCATTGAACCTCATATTGTTTTCTGCAGCCCATTTAAAGATTTGGTTGATGTCTGCTTGGAGTCTTGCAGTGTCTTCAATGGTGGACACTGTCATGCAGATTCGGGTGTCATCTGCAAAGGAAGACACGGCACTGTGGTTTATATCCCTGTCTATGTCCAACATGAGGATGAGGAACAAGATGGGAGGCGAGTACTGTGCCTTGTGGAACAGAGCTTTTCACCGTAGCCACCTCAGACTTTACTCTGTTGACTACTAATCTGTGTTCTATTTGTTATTAAATTATAGATCCATCTGCCAACTTTTCCTGTTATTCCTTTATCACGCATTTTGTGTGCAATTACACCATGGTCACATCTGCATTCTGTTTTGTCTTCTAGAGCATCCAGGACCTTGTCGTAGTGGTCGAGTAGTTGGGACAGACAGGAGCGACCTGCTCTAAACCCATGCTACCCTTGGTTGTGTAACTGATGGGTATCTAGATGAGTGGCGATCTTGCTTCTTAGAACCCTTTCAAAGATTTTTATGATATGGGATGTTAGCGTTGAAACACTCCCAAACCATGAGCGAGTCTGCGTGTTTGGTGGTCTCACAGGTGTAGCGTGGGTCTAGCAGGTCACTACCTCTGGGCCGGTACACATGTCCTCCACGGTTACAGGTGACGGTGAAGGTTGCTTAGTTGTCCCATAGCTCGATCGCTAGTGCACTCAGCTTCAGCTCACACTCTGAGGTCCGGAGATCGAATCTCCTCCGTACGGCTGGAAAACATTAGGGACGTATTTCCATAGACACCTGCTGTCCCCGTCCCTGTTCAACCATCAGTTTAAAATGGGTACTACCTGGGTTAGTCGACTAGTGTGAGTAGCATCCTGAGAAAACTGACCTAATTTGCCCGAAATGCTCTGCATAACAAGGTGCTTTCTATATAGTA
Source organism: Cherax destructor (assembly GCA_009830355.1). Lineage (NCBI taxonomy): Eukaryota > Metazoa > Arthropoda > Malacostraca > Decapoda > Parastacidae > Cherax > Cherax destructor. The sequence continues at coordinate 213,169 of WNWK01001831.1, read as the reverse complement.
GTATGTCATTGATGTCGGCTAGGCCTGTATACCACGTACATTTTTTTTTTTCAACAAGTAGGCTGTCTCCCACCGAAGCAGGGTTACCCAAAAAGAAAGAAAATACTTTCATCATCATTCAACACTTTCACCTCACTCATACATAATGAAGTGTCTTTGCAGAGGAGCTCAGATACGACATTTTAGAAGTCCCTCCAAACTGCCAATATCCCAAACCCCTCCTTTAAAGTGCAGGCATTGTACTTCCCATTTCCAGGACTCAAGTCCGGCTAACCGGTTTCCCTGAATACCTTCACTAAATATTACCCTGCTCACACTCCAACAGCTCGTCAAAGTTTGATAGACAAACTCCCATTCAGCAATATAATCTTTTTTTTTTTTGTTTGGTCACTGATCCCTCCAGTTGACTTCTGAGATTTGTTTATTGTCCGTTCGAGCCATGTCAAAACCAACTGCATTAAACTTTCCATTTGTTCTTTGAATAACCAAATGACTCTTCAATATTAGTTGGGCATCTCCTATCTTGCTGTTTTGCATAGCATCTACTACATCACTTGCATAGTTAATGCAACCTCATTTTCAATGATGCCTAAAAATTATTTCCATGTCAGGCTCTCTACAACTTCTGCAAGTATGAATATTCCCTTCACTAACCTTTACATATATTTTGCAATTTACAATACGTATACTTGTTTATAGGTTACAAATAAATGCAGCATGTTATCTATCAGCAACTATTCCTCTATATTTCAACATCTATAGTGTCTCAAAGACACTTAAAAATATTGACTTCATAGGCGAGATGAACCCAACCCTATTTTTTTCGTGTGTGTGTGCACGTTTGTGTAGGTCCCTATCTGTATATCAGATTGCCAGTGTCTACAATTCAGGAATCTGTTAATGTTTTTAAATCAAAGCAAATTGTTTTAAAGACCACAATCCTGATGATAATATTTTCACTCTGGAAAATAAACTAATATTTTTTACCATAGTTGCTGTGTTTATGGTTTTGTGTGTGTGTGAGTGAATTTCTTGAAAGACCAGGCACTCAAGAATTGTAAAATTCCAATTTTTATTATTATTACATAGCACAAAATCACAAAGCATCTATTTCAGGAATGTGACCCCCTCACGTTATGTGAGGCCCTACTGAATACGGAACTGAATTTCATTAATGTGAATACCATTAAGGACACCATATACATGCCCATAATTAAAATAAGATATTCCTTACCTCCTGCAGCTGTGTGATAGTTTGGGAGAACATCATGATGTAGGATTCATCATACGAAGGAACGGCAACACCAGCTATCTCTGTCAAACACTTCAGCGTCACATTTCGAAAAAGTGGAAGGCCTAAAAACTGAAAGCAAAAAATGACATATCAGTAATGTGACAATGCAGACATACAGTGGAACCTCAGTTTTTGTTTGCCCTGGCTTTTGTTGAATTTTTTTTTTGACTAATTTTTTCGTCAAATATTTGTCCCAGTTTTCGTTCATCACCTCAGTTTTCGTAGGTCCACCATACCGAACGTGTCCACCTGCCCACACCCACACAAAGCATCCAACGCGTTCTGAGTCAGTCTGGCTTTGTTTCTCATTGAGTGAGCATTACCCTGCACGCTCATCAGAAACATTTTGTAATAATCCATTGTTTTTTGTGCTTGTTTATTGAGTGCGACTGCTAAATAAGCCACTATGGGGCCAAAGAAAGTTCCGAGTGCCAGCCCTTTGATAAAGAAGGTGAGAAACACGATAGATTTCAAGAGGAGGAAGAGAGAGGGGAGAATGTGCCTTCTTCAGTGATTAAGGACATGTGTGCAAAGTGGAGCGAGTTGCAAAGTTTTGTGGAGAAATATCACCCTAACAAAGCTGTTGCAAGCCATGTCTGCAACATGTTCAATGATAATGCCTTGTCCCATTTTAGGCAAATCTTAAAGAGACACCAGAAACAGACCTCTCTGGACAGATTTTTTTGTGCGACAGGGGTCCAGTTCCAGTAAAAACAAAGAAGGGAAGTAACCGTGGATAGGGACTAGATACCTGAAGTCCTTATGGAGGGAGATTCCCCTTCCAACCAATAACCTCACCTCCTCCCTCTCCCCTCCTCGTGTCTTCCATACGCCAACAAGTCTTCAATAGAGGTAAAAGTGATATTTAATGTTCATTTATCCATTTCATTAGCCCTTTATATCTATTTCTCATTGTTTTCTGTATGTAAAACTATATTCTCTATAAAATGTATTTTTTGTTAATACTTTTGGGTGTCTGAAACGGTTTAATTGTATTTACATTATTTCTTATGGGAAATATTGCTTCAGTTTTCATCAAATTCGGTTTTCGTCAGACTTTCTGGAATGAATTAATGACGAAAACCGAGGTTCCACTGTATTAAGCAATTTTTCTAACTAGTCTACTAGGTATATGATACCAAAAAATTGAGGAAAAGGACATGTGAACAAACACCTAAGACATTTTAATGGAAACTTTACCATTAAACTGTCCCAAGTGTTTGCTCATGTATCCTCATCTTTAAAATTTCTAAAATAAGAGGTAAATCATTTATGAAAGAAAAATCAGAAAAACACAACAAAATTTACCTTGTATATAAGAGTACTAATAAGCTTGGTTTCAAAAATATAACCAAGAGGAATCCAGTTAAGAAACCTGAGAAGAGTTTCAAGTGTGGCACTAACAAGCGTTGGGTTCTGGGAGTTTTCCTGCAATTAAAAATAATTTATTTTAATAGTGAGTACAAAACAGAGTAATGCTACTATTATGTACTGCTGTGAAAAATAACTACCTGGATAGGTAAAATGTGACTAATATACAGTGGTACCCCGACTTACGATGGTCCCCAAACTCACCCTTTTATGTAAGTTTATTTTTTTAAATGCTTTTGTAAGTGTAATTTTGGGGGTCTAAAAGGACTAGTCTATTTTACATCATTTCTTATAGAGATAAATTCGTTTGGTAATGGCACTTGAACAGCATTCTGGAATGAAAAAATATCGTAAGTCGGGGTACCACTGTATATGAATTAATACAACCTATAATTAAAAGAATATATAAACTAAAAGATACTAGCTTGATTTAAGCAGCTGAACCTGTTCTGGTGTTCAGAATATACTGTACATCTAAAGCAAGAATTACACAGTAATTACAGTCTCTCCTCACTTAACGATGGAGTTGCGTTCATAAGAGTAGGTCGGTAAACGAATTGGTAGTTAAGCGAGGAGCATACTATAAATGGTAGTGGGTTTGTGTCAACCATCCTTAGATACTGTTTTAATGTCACCTTTGCACCATTTATAACATTTTTAGTATATTTTTAAATGTTTATACAGTAGTGTACTACATACTGTAATAAACAGAAATGAGGAAATCAGCTCTAATATACATTATTAAAGTATGCATACTGGTCAGAGAGCCCGTCGTAAGTCCGAGTCGTCGGTAAATGTGTATATCGCTAAGTGAGGAGAGGCTGTATTGAATTATTATTATATTTATGGGTGAGTGCTAAACCCATTGTCTGGATATTGAATGCTTCCCAATGTCTGTTCTAATCATACCTTTTATTCTGTCCATGTTCTCGAGAATTATGTCTGTAGTTATAACACTTCATTCTGGTTCCTTCAGAGTTATCCAGTTTCAGCTCATACAGTCTTACCTTAGTTTTCCTTGTATCTGTCAATGAGAAGTCCACACTGGCACATTATATGAACAAGCCTATCATTACTGTTAAGTGTACTTTAGCAAATAGGGTTGGAATAATATATACTCTGAGGCCCTTTTCTTTGTCCAATTCCATAAGCTGTTCTACCAGGGGGAGGGGGAATGGGGAGGGTCCTTCTTAACCTTTTCATTGTCGGTCCTGTTGTATCACGGCTTTGAAGCCAGTGTCAGTCCCATAGTGTGACGTCATGAGCTCAACTCACTCAGATAAGCTGTGAGTGGTAAATTTGGGCCTAGATATGAGAGAATGGGTCTATGCAGTAATGAGCACCATAAAAAAAATCCTGTAGCACGCAGTGCATGAGAAAAAACTGCGACCGTGTTTTTGGTTTAAAACAGCGACTTTGCAGTGTATTTTCATATGGCTTTTAAGGATATATTCTCAGTTTCTTGGTCTCGATTGATAGAATTTAGATATACAGTAGACCGCCATTTAACATGAGTTTATTTGGCACGATTCGGTTATAGCACAATTGAAGAATTGGGGCACAATTTTATACACTTTGTAAATTAATTTAACACGGTTCAGTTTGCGGGAGGGGAAACAATTTGGAGCGTCAGCCACAGGACACTTGTGGCTGTGGGTTAAACCATTCAGTCAATGGGGGAGACCTACCACCATCCCCCATCACCCTCCCCACCACCCACCACCCTTGTCCCAGTCTTGGGTTCATACACATGTAGGACTATCCTTTGCTAGGAGCCTGCTGTGTTTATTTTTGTTTAGATCTTTGAATTGCCATACCTTAAATCTGCCTAGCAATCATGGCACCCAGTAGGCATACAAGTGTTGTGGCAAGAAAAGATTTAAGCGTTTAAGTCTAGGAATTACGAAGAAAAGTGAGATTTTAGATAAGCTTAAGAATGGCTCACGTGTGGTGGATATAGTGAGGGACTATGGCCTTAATGAAGCATCAGTTCGCACAATTAAAAAGAACGAGGTGAATATACGAGCTTGTGTAATGAATAACCCAAGATGTCATCTCTTGAAAAGAAAGACATGCAGATCACAACAAATAAATAAAACAGAAAACTTGTTGCTCGAGTGGATCGAACGAAAGACAAAGAAAGGTGCAACACTTAATTTCAACCTAATTAGAGAAAAGGCCTTATATTTGTTTAAAGCAATGTGTGATAAGGAAGGAAGGCAGGCCTGAAAAAGAGTGTATGTTTAGCACAGGCTGGTTCCACAACTTTAAGTTGCATAATAAGTTACATAATTATTAAGTTTTCTGGTGAAAGTGCTTCAGCTGATCATACAGCAGCAAGTAATTTCCCTGCTGAATTGCAGGAAATTATTTCTGAGGGTAGCTATGAGCCACATCAAGTGTTTAATGCTGACAAGACAAGTGTTCTTTGGAAGAAAATGCCAACACGAACTTATATCAGTCAGCAAGAGAAAAGTGCACCGGACTTCAAGACAGCAAAGGATCACTTCACCTTGCTACTTTGCAGTAATGCATCAGGTGATTTCAAGTGTAAGCCCATGGTTATTTACCGCTCTAAGAATCCTCATGCTTTGAAAGGTGTAGATGAAAACGCCTTACCAGTAAATGAAGGTCAAACCAGTCAGCATGGATGACAGAGGAAATATTTATTGACTGGTTTAAGCATCACTATTCCTGAAGCCAAGTTTTACTTGCACAGTAAGACCTTGCATTCAAGGCTCTCTTCATTCTTGATAATTCCTGTACTCATCCACAAGCTTTGCTGGATGTGACCCCACATGTAAAAGTTGCATTTTTACCTCCAAATACAACATCTCTAATTCAACCACCTACACAAAAAGAGTTATGAAAAAACTAGTTGCATCAATGGACTCTGACTCCAGCTTAGCAGCACCAAGCTTCTGGAATAAATTTAACATTGGAGATGCCCCAATCAACATTAAATGCAGGCTGGTTTTCCCTTGCTTGAGAGTTAGGTTTAGGAAATTGTTCAGCTGGCAAGGAGATTACCAGGTGATAGTTTTGAAGATGTGAATGAGCTCTTAGAAGATGATGATGAAAACAGGAGTCCCCAGGAAATGTTGGCAGAGCTCGATGCACAGATACATGGGAGCCACATAACAGAAGATGAAGAAAAACAGTTAACTTTGCAGCAGTTACGTGAGCAGTTCCATATTATTGGTAAAGTTGCACTTTTTCACTGAAGAGGACCCTGACAAATCTAGAAGCAGTGCTTTGAAATGGGGTCTAGACCAGCTGATGATGCCTTACCATCAGCTGTATAATGTACTGCAGGGTAAAAGAGCCCAGAGATCCATTACAGAATTTATGCACACTCCAATACAACCATCGACTTTAGTACCAGAACCTCTACCATCCACTTCTGCCGACAACCAACAACCACCCACCTCAGCCCAGTAGGGCCACACCATGCATATCCACTCTTCACAATCATCCACAAACACGATTACCCACAATTTAAGGTAAGTAATACTATTATTTCTATTGCATTCGTAGTCTTAAGCAGTAATATATCACGATAATGAACTACAATTACATATTCACTTTTATTTTTGTAAGATCTGTTGGTCTAAAAAAAAGTTGTTTGGCTTTTTGGGGGCTCCCAGGAACGTAACCCTATTTTTCCCATAAGTTCTTCAGTTCATTTAACACGGTTTTTTACCTAACATGGTGTTTTCAGGAACGTAACTACCGTGTTAAATGACGGTCTACGTATATTAGAGCTGATTTCCTCTTTTCTGTTTATTACAATATACAGTGGTACCTTGGGTTACAAGCTTAATTCGTTCCAGAAGGCTGTTCGAGTGCCGATACCTAACGAATTTGTTCCCATGAGGAATAATGTAAATTAGATTACTCAGTTTCAGACCCCCAAAAATACACTTACAAAAGCATTTACAAAAATACACTTACATAATTGCTCGAGTTGGGAGCTGCTTGTATGTTGAGGTACCACTGTACAGTACTTTAGTGTATAAACATTTAAAGATACACTAAACATGTTACCAAATGGTGCAAAGGTGACAGTAAAACAATATAAAAAATGGTTGACACAAACCCATTAACATTATAGTATGTTCCTTACTTAGCGACAATTCATTTACTGATGTGGTCTTAGGAATGGAACTTGGTTAAGTGAGGAGAGGCTGTATGAGAGGGGCCTAAAGACGTGACTATGGAACAGAGGAAATGTTTATTTAGTGCCAGGAATGTCTACATTGTTTATTCTGGACCCTATTTTCAAATTGGTAATTGCTGAATATTGTATGAAATTGGCCAAATTATCGATTTCTGATCACTTTTTGGGTAGTTGAAATAGGTAAATGGGCAGTTTCTTGTACTCAATTGATAGAATAGAAGGAATACTAGTGAAATAGCTGAGTTTGGTGGACTGGAATAATGGAATTGGCCAAACATAGAGAGCAAAGTGAGTGAAATCGCCGCTGCATAAATATCACCAAGACCGCTAACTTTGTGAGAGCGTAATTCCTAAGTTTTCCAACAAATTTCATACTTTTGGTTTCATTACCTTCAGAAAAACATTCTCAGTCATTTCATAAGATAAAATATTTTTTTTTTAAATTCTTTGACACTGAGAGCAAGTTTGAGAGCAGGGGTCATGACAGTGAAAAGGTTGATTACTTTGCATTTATTGGGACTGAATTCAACCAGCCCCACAGTCCTGCAGTTCTCTTCCATTTGCATCTTCACCCTATTCCCACTGATAAGCTTTTGGCAAACAACAGTCACCAGACTTCATCATGGAAAGAAACAGTAAAGATTTATGTAATAAAGGTCATGGCTGACAGTCTGACAAGAAATAGCAAGAAAGCCTGGGAGTTTAACTACTGTTCCTTCCACACTTTCAATCTTTCTCTCTGCTGTACATCACTACCGAGCATGTTAAGTATTACATGGTTCTCTAACTGACACCAGTTACAATCAGGCTGTGTAGTACAGTGGTACCCTGAGTTTCGGTCACCTCCCAACTCAAACAATTATGTAAGTGTATTATTGTAAGTGCTTTTGTAAGTGTATTTTTGGGGGTTTGAAACGAACTAATCTAATTTACATTATTCCTCATGGGAACAAATTCATTCGGTAACGGCACTTGAACAGCCTTCTGAATCTAATTATGGCCGTAACTCAGGGTACCGCTGTATTTCAAGAAGGTAATTATACTTTAACCCATTAACTGTCCAAACGTATATATACGTTTTTACCGCTAGCACTCCGACCTTGATTTTCCCCATAAGAAAGCATGTAAAAAAATGTATATATACGTTTGGAGCGCTAGCGGTATAAACGTACATATACGTTTGGACAGTTAATGGGTTAAAGGAGAGGTTTGGGATATTTGCTGTTCAGTGACATCTAAACTATTGTATCTACATATGCACCTCTACAAAGACAGTGATAGTGTGAATGATGGTGAAAGAATTCTCTTTTTTTGGGTCACCCTGTCTTGGTGGGAGACAGCCAGCATATTTAAAAAAAAAAATTATACTTTCTGTATGGGAAAGAAACCTAGTCCAATCAACATCTGATGTCGTGAAAAGCATTATGACTTAGCTATGTTTCACATATTTATTGTTAGATTTTCATAACTAAATCTTTTTGCCCAACTAGCATAATCATATTTAAAGGGGAACCATTTTCGAAGTGCACTAGACAATCTACTAACAAAGCCAGTTGAAAATTGGCCCAATTCCTACAAGCCAGCCAGGATGAAACTTAAAACAAATTGTTTCAGGTGCCACATCAGCTAGATATTGCTGGTTATGTAGGCCTGTGGACAGCTGGCAGCAACATCTGGCTCGGTGGCAGTCAGCAAGGCAGTGTGGAGCCTGGCCTAGACTAGGCTGGAAGGGCAGAAACCCCTTTGAAACTGGTCACAAGTATTGTTACAGTAATGAGGCTAGTCACTAGTGCCTAGAACCCATGTGGATACTTTGATTTTTAAAACACACTCGCGTGCGTGCGTGTGTCTAAAAGGCAAAGTGATGGGTTAGGTGCATTAACATACAAGCAGCAATAGACTGTGGGAGCTTCCAATTACAGTGGTACCTCGAGTTACGATGGTCCCCAAAATCGCCCTTTTATGTAAGTTTATTTTTTTAAATGCTTTTGTAAGTATATTTTTGGGGGTGTAAAAGGACTAGTCTATTTTACATTATTCCTTATGGGGATAAATTCGTTTGGTAATGGCACTTGAACAGCATTCTCGAACGAAAAAATATCGTAACTCGAGGTACCACTGTATTCTGCATCATGTACATGTGTAATTTTGGGCAAATACATCATGTGTAGGATTCACACGTGTGTTGCTGCAAATCTATTCTAAAGCTGAATCATAACACGGTGATAGGTGCAAAAGTAAGTCCTAAGTTATATGAAGACTATATAAAGATTATATAAAGGCTGGCCATGGGGGGTGTAAATCCCCAAAACCCTCTCTAGGTATGCATTTGTGCAATGATTTACATTAATTGTTAAATGAGCACAAAATTTTGGGAGCTTTCTGAATAAAAACACTCCAGTGCCGAAGAAAACACATAGGGAAAGTGGTAAAGACTGAAGGAGTCAGAGGGTGAGTAATACAAGAAAGTTAAAGGTGAATGTATAAAAATCAGAGCAAGGTAAGGAGAGTATGAAGACACCAAAATAATGAAAAGATGCATAATTGGAGGGAAGAAATATGTAGTAAGTGTATGTGATATATTCAGATATTTAAGAATGGCTGTGCCAGCAGATATGGTGAATCACAGAATCAATGAGAAAAATATTGATAGCCTTTTGAGGAGTCTGTGAAGAAGTTTGTCAGTGGATACAAAAAGTAGTAGTAGTAAGACTCAAAACTCATCAAAGGTATATCCAAAGGTAAAAGTATATCAACTTTAAGGTAATGTATCAGATTACAGTTTAGTGTGTCAATACTTTTACATGGCATGAAACAGTATTCAAATGTTGCAGCCAAGAGGCTGGAGGCAGTAGAGATATAGTTTCAGGTCAGTGTGTTAATTATATAAATAGAAAAGGAGTGCAGATGTGGTGTAAACTGAGTGAAAGAAGAAATGATTTGGTCGCTCAGAAAATGATATGTAAATCGGGAGTGGATTGAAAGTAGGGAAAGGAGGGTGTGGAGGAGGTTTAGTGGTAGATGCTTGAACATTCAACAAGCATGTGGAAGTATGATCAAATGGAATGAATGAATTCAAGTAATTTCTGAGATTTAACCCTTTCAGTGTCAGTCCCATTATATAATGGCTTTGAAGTCAGTGTCGGTACCGTAGTACAATGCCATGAGCTCAGCTCGCTCAAATAAGCTGTGAACGGTAAATTTGGGAGCAAGTTTGAGATCAGGGATCTTGACCCTGGAAGGGTTAAATGGGCTGTTGAAGTGTGAACAAGGTAACAGTTATGATGAAGTGATTCTAGAAAACAGATTAGCCAGATCAGAGCTGAGTTCTTGCATTCTGAAAGATGGGTAAGGTAAAAGAGATGTGATTCAAAGGGTCACTTGACTGATGTCTTTGCACTTCTGGCAAGACAGCTCTTGAATAAGTTATGGTGAACGTGTTTCCTTTTGCGAATCACCCTACCTTGGGAAAAACAGCCTATGTGATATAAAAAGAGTGAGGAGTGAGAACATGTGCAGTTAATTCATTCACTGTATGAGAAATAAAGGATGTACATTATAAATATGCTAGGCATCCAGTAAAGGAGTATAAGATACAAAACAATCAAAAGTAACTGAAAATTATACGAAGAATTAATTCAATATTAACTTACCATGACAAAAAGACATAGAAGAAAAACTTGTTGAAATTCTGAGCACATGGTATCCTTGAGATGCTTTGCCTTGGTCTGGGTCATTTGTCCCGTGGAAAAGTCGAAAACTTCTTCAGACAGCAATTTCAATATCACCATGTTGTTCTGGCACATAGATTCATTAGTTTTGCTTGCTCCAACAATGTCAGGAATGAATGACTGCCAGTTTTTGGGCCATTCACGCTTCAGGATCTGTTTTATCAAAATGTGGATGAATTTGCAAGTATTTCAAGAGAAACACTTTAGAACATGAACCATTCAATATTTGTTTGATATACTGCCATAATAATCTGAAAAATACTAATAAGAGCATTAGCTACAACAAAATGTACCCATCTTACAATACTCACCTGTACAAGAATCATATTCAGTTTATTCAAATAAACTTTCTCTCGGTCAAGAGATTCTGGCGTGCTTGACAATTTGATAATAACATTGACTATGTATTTCTTGATACCTGCAACAAGTAAAAAATATACTTTTATAGTTTTAGCAGGTTTAATTGAACAATATACATGAAAAATATTTAAAAGATATAACTCAAAGATTGTATATGGTACACCAACAAGATGCTGTCAATTTTGTTTAAGGAAATTAAATGATGATTAATAACTACACAAGTCAGCCATTTCTACGATGGTTACCTTTTTAAGTTGTTCCAGAGGTAACCACCCTACAGACAGTCAGTGACACTCCATAATTGATTAAATCCAAAATGGTCAAAATTGCACTGAAAACAATCCTACTTGAATTTTTACTTTAAATTAGAGTAAATCTCAAATCTGACATACAGTGAACCCCCGAGTAATGAGCACCCCGGAAATCGTACAATTATGCAAGTATAATATTGTAAGTGCTTTTGTAAGTGAATTTTTGGGGGTCTGAAATGGACTAACCTACTTGACATTATTTCTTAAGGCTTCTGGAATGAATTTTGCTCATTACTCGGGGGTCCACTGTATATCACACTTAACTAAGGCATTTTCAATGCAGAGCAGTACAAGATTAACCACCAAAATGGCAGCAGTTTTGCCATATTGCATAAAACTGCCATCTACAGTAGTTGAACATAATGGAGATTTCCCTTCTTTGGATCACTGTGCCTTTTTTGGGGAAAAATGGCCAGTGACCTAGTATCTATAACAGCATTTCTCTATAAGGGGCTCAGGATGCACACCAAAATATCATTTATTACACCAAAAGGCTCCAGGAGAATGGAATAGATAGCCCGAGAAGTAGAGCACAGCATGGGTGGAGATGAACTCAAATCAACCAAACATGACTATCAAGAACATAAATTCTAGTACCACAACATCCTGAGGTCAGGGACACAAGACACCTGTGTTTTGCCAAGCCAGAGCTTGCAAAGTCTACAACCAGGGATGCAGGGAACACCATGGAACAATAGGAAGCACTGAGTGGACACCTAAGCTAGGTAGAAAATTATACTCTTAAGCATAAATGCAAAGAGGAAAAGAAGAAACTTTTATCCCCGCTAGCCACGAAACAAAAGGGTCCTTAATAGAAGCCATCTGGTCAAGGAATCTAGACACACTAATGGGAACCTCACAATTAACCCTCAAGGCAAACAAGTCAACATGCCATTGATCAAAGGGTCCCAGCACTCCATAGAACTGAAGACTGCTGGGCAAGTTCCCATTCATAAGTACCCCAAAAGTGAGGAGTAAACTGATTTGCCCGGGTATAGACATGCACTGGTAAAAGCAAGGGAAATACAGTAGGTCCTCACCTAATGTTAATGTGTGCCTGAAAACTATTCAAAAGTCAATTGTTTAGAACCTATTTTCCCATAAACACTAATGTTATAATCAGAGATTATAACATTATTCTGTATTAGGGGAGTGCCAAAGTATAAGTGGGTAGTGGCTAATTTTGATGGTATAGGTACTAGCCTAAAACTGTGCATCAGTAAGTAGTGGTCTGATGGTATCAGAATCAAACAATTTTTATGGTATTTTTGGTGGTCTATAGCTGAGAATAGGTACTAGCAAAAATTTTGCCATCATCCCACCACTATTCTGTTTCTATGTATAATATCATTTAGTTTTAAACCAATATTTTTTCAATACTGGATTTTACATTCAGCACTGTTCATTTTCAATTACAAACAGTACTGAACAATCTTTATTACATAATTAGCATGTTAATTAAAGAGAACAGTGCTGCAATACAGTGCACAGTACAGTACTGATATGCAGAGATGGGCAGCAGCTGGAGTGTCTTCTCTGATTCACTCTTACTCTCTCTTGCATTATACTACAGTTAGGCTTTACATAGACTCATTACTAAATCATTGTTACAGAGATTAATGTGCCTGAGTGTACTGTGAGGTCATAATGAGGATACCTGTGTAAGAGAAGGTATATCATAAGCTGACTGTCCTGCGCCTCATTCATGGATGTGTCCAGTATGTAGGCAGCAATGTCAGAGTACACAAAATTAACAGATTTCAGAGTGGTATACTTCAGATGGAGTCTCTGAAACAATTTCAACCCAAATCTACAAACCACATTTTGCATTACAGTGGACCCTTGAAAATCGTCTCCCTTGAAGATCGGCGAATTTGAAAATCGTCCACCTTTTTTTGGCAAAAATAGACTTGAAAATCGCCGTCGTCTTAAACGCGTCCGCGTGGCCTCCCAGCCGCCTGGGCACAAACACACTGAGCGTCAGTGTGCCATTGTTTACCAGCGAGTGACCACCACCCACGCATTCATACCATACATGTTGTCAATATTCCATTCGTTTTAGTGCTTGCAACTGGTAAATAAGCTACCATGGGCCCAAAGAAAGCTCCTAGTGCCAGCCCTGTGGCAAAGAAAGTGAGAAACACAATAGAAGTTAAGAAAGAGATCATAGAAAAATATGAAAGTGGTGTACGTGTGGCAGAGCTTTCCAGGATGTATGGGAAGGCCCATTCAACCATCACTTCCATCTTGTTGAAGAAAAAGGAAATCAAGGAAACTGATGTTGCAAAAGGGGTGAATATGCTAACGAAAATGAGATCGCAAATAATCGAAGAAGTTGAGAAGTTGTTGTTTTTGTGGATCAGACAAAAAGAGTTAGCAGGAGATAGTGTTACACAGTCAATAATTTGCGAAAAGGCAAGGCAGTTGCATGACGATCTCATAAAGAAAAGTCCTGGAACGAGTGCTGATGTTGATGAATTCAAGGCCAGCAAAGACTGGTTCGAAAATTTCAAGAAGCAAAGTGGCATACACAATGTTGTAAGGCATGGAGAGGCTGCAAGTTCTGACAAATGTGCGGCTGAAAAATTCAAACCCCAACAAGTGTTCAATTGTGACGAAACAGGCCTCTTTTGGAAGAAAATGGCAAAGAGGACCTACATCACGAAGGAGGAAAATGCACTACCAGGACACAAGCCTATGAAAGACAGGCTAACTCTCATGTTGTCTGGCAATGCTAGTGGTGATTTCAAAGTGAAGCCTTTACTTGTGTATCACTCTGAAAATCCCAGAGTGTTCAAGAAGTACAATGTTGCCAAGGCAAATTTGTGTGTGTTTTGGAAGTCTAACAATAAGGCATGGGTCACCAGGGAAATTTTCCTTGATTGGTTCAATGAAGTGTTTGGCCCCAGTGTGAAGAAATATCTCAAGGAAAATAAATTGCCACTTAAGTGCCTCCTGGTAATGGACAATGCTCCTGCTCATCCTCGAGACATGGAAGAGCAAATGGTGAAGGATTTTAAGTTCATCAAAGTGAAGTTCTTGCCCCCTAATACCACTCCTCTCCCCTCCAGCCCATGGACCAGCAGGTCATTTCAAACTTCAAAAAAACTTTACACCAGAGCAATGTTTCAAAGGTGTTTTGACATAACCTCAGACACTACTTTGACCCTAAGAGAGTTCTGGAAAGATCACTTCCATATCCTTAATTGCATACGCCTTATAGGTAAGGCTTGGCAGGAAGTGACTCCCAGGACGATGAACTCTGCTTGGAGAAAATTGTGGCCAGATTGTGTTGAAAAGAGGGATTTTGAAGGGTTTGGGGATGACTCTGACAGCCCTATGCCAGTTGTGGAAAAAATTGTGGAATTGGGGACGTCCATGGGGATGGAGGTTAGTGGTGAGGATGTGGAAGAGTTGGTGGTGGACCACGATGAAGAACTAACCACTGAAGAGCTGGTGGAACTTAATCTGCAAGAACAACAGACCAAAGCTCAGGAAATTGCTTCAGAGGAGGAGGAAGGGAGAAGGAAGAAGTTGCTTTCTTCAGAGATTAAGGAGATGTGTACAATGTGGACTAGGATGGAAAAATTGGTGGAGGAGCATCACCCTGACAAAGCTGTTGCAGGCCGTGTATATGACATGTTCAATGACACTATCTTGTCACATTTTAGGAACATTTTAAAGAACCACCAGAAACAGACCTTTCTGGACAGTTATTTTGCAAGAAAGGAATCCAGTGACTCTCAACCTGGTCCTAGTGCCATTAAAAAACAAAGAAGGGAAGTAACCCCAGAAAAGGACTTGGTACCTGAAGTCTTCATGGAAGGGGATTCCCCTCCAAACACTAGCAACACCACCACCACCTTCTCCCCTCCTTCCTTCTTCCACACATCAACAACTCTTCAATAAAGGTAAGTGTCAATTTATTACTATTTTATACTATGTACAGTATACATCTCATTGTTTTGTGTGTAGATAAATGTACATTTAATGTGTAAAAAAATTTTTTTTTTACATACTTTTGGGTGTCTGAAACGGATTAATTTGATTTACATTATTTCTTATGGGGAAAATGGTTTTGAAAATCGTCCATTTTGAAAATCGGCGGCCTCTCAGGAATGGATTAATCACGATTTTCAAGGGTCCACTGTATTTGTAGTTTTTACACTTATGGGACCACTAGGGATGCAACCCACATGAATTTGTTGAGTTAACTATACAGCCTCTCCTCACTTAACGACGGAGTTCCGTTCCTAAGACCACATCAGTAAACGAATTCGTCGCTAAGTGAGAAGCATACTATAATGGTAGTGGGTTTGTGTCAACCATCTTTGATATCGTTTTAATGTCACCTTTGAATCATTTATAACATTTTTAATATATTTTTAAATGTTTATACAGTAGTGTACTGTACATATACAGTGGACCCCCAAGTATCGGCCATAATCCTTAACTCAAACTGGCCAAAAGTCTAACCATTATTTCCCATAAGAAATAATGTAAATACAATTAATCCATTCCAGACATCCAAAAATATTCACAAAAAATTCATTTTTTAAAGAATAACTATAGTTTTACATACAGAAAACAATTATACATAATATAGTTATTTGAAAATAAATACAAACATTTAAATAAACACATAAAATAACATTTTTACTTACCTTTATTGAAGATTGTTGATGGCATCTGGAAGATAGGGAGGGGTGAGGGAGGGCTTAAGTGTTTGGAAGGGGAATCCCCCTCCATAAGGACTTCAGATATCAAAGCCGTATCTGGTGTTACTTCCCTTCTTGATCTTTTAATGCCACTAGGACCAGCTTGAGTCACTGGACCCCTGTCTCACAAAATAACTGTCCACAGTCCTCTGTTTCTGGTGCCTCTTTAACATGTTCCTGAAGTGCAATATGGCTCTGTCACTGAACTTGTTGCAAAGATGGCTTATTTCAGCTTGCTTATTTCAACAAAACTTTGCACATCATTCCACTTTGAACAAATTTCCTTAATCTCTGAAGAAGGCACCTCCAGTCTATCTTCCTCCTCCTGTGAAGCAATTTCCTCTACTCTGGTCTGATGCTGTTCCAGATGAAGCTCTTGCAGCTCTTCAATGGTTAGCTCTACCCTGTGGTCCTCCTCCAACTTTTCCACATCCTCGCCACTCACCTCCAACCCCAGGGACTTGCCCAATGCCACAATACCTTCCACAACAGGCAGAGGGTCATCAGGGTCAGGGTCAGCCTCAAACCCTTCAAAATCCCTCTGCTTGACACAACCTGGCCACAATTGTCTCCAAGCAGAGTTCAAAGTCCTGGAAGTCACTCCCTTCCAAGCCTTACCTATAAGGCTTATGCAATGGAGGATACTGAAGTGATTCCTCCAGAACTCTTTGGGTCAACTGAGTGTCTGAGGTCATTTCAAAGCACTTTTGAAACACAGCTTTTGTGTAGTTTTTTGAAGTTAGAAATGATCTGCTGGTCCATGGGGTGGATGAGAGGAGTGGTATTAGGGGCAAGAACTTCACTGTGATGAAACTGAACTCATCAGACAAAAAGTCTGCCAAGTTGTGAGGATGAGCAGGAGCATTGTCCAGTACCAGGAGGCACTCGAGTCCCAATTTCTTTTCCTGTAGGTATTTTTTCACACTGGGGCCAAACACTTGATGGACCCACTATGAAAATTTCTCTTGTGACCCATGCCTTAGTGTTAGCCTTCCAAAACACACACAATTTACTCTTGGTGACATTATGTTTCTTGAACACTCTGGGATTTTCAGAGTGATACACGAGTAAAGGCTTCACTTTAAAATCCCCACTAGCATTACTGCACAACATGAGAGTTAAACTGTCTTTCATAGGCTTGTGACCTGGCAGTGCCTTTTCCTCTTGAGTAATGTAGGTCCTCTTTGACATTTTCTTCCAAAAGAGGCCTGTTTCATCACAATTAACCCTTTGAGGGTCGAGAGGCCGTCAACCAACTCAGGGTCGAAAAATTTTCAGAAAAAAAATAAATGATTTTTTCTTGTGTAATGATAGAGAATCTTTTTCCGATTATAATGCCACCAAAATTATGAAATTTGATGGAAAACTAACGGAGTTATGCTCTTGCGAAGTTAGTGGTATCGATGACATTTACACATCGGCGATTTCGCCCACTTTGAGCCCTATTTTCGGCAAATTCAAATCTTTCAGTCTGCTAAAATTATAGCTATTTCGCTAGAGTTCCATTTGTTCTATCAACTGAGTATAAGAAATGTTTGATTTCAACTACCCAATAAGGTGGTCAGAAATTGGCAATTTGGCCAATTTCACAAAATTTCAAAAGACACCAATTTCAAAATAGGGTCCAGAATAAAACGAGACAGACATTCCTGGCACTCAAATAACATTTTATCTGTTCATTAGTCAGTCTCCAGGCCCCTCTTACATTACTTTTGCTTTCCATTTTAAATTTTTTATTCTCACAAAAAAATAGAAGATTTACTGTTATGTATTCAACTGCATCTTTTAGAAACGGTATAAATAATATCAATTGCACTTGTGAAAGAATATTAGACTACCCAGTTGATGTGTATTGGACGCATGGCGTGTTTTGTTTACTCTTGAACATCGACCAAATCGAACATTTTGCTACTTTGCAGCTCAGTTTCAAGGTACTTGTCATCGTAAAACCAATCAAAATCATACCTTTGAAGAGTTTGAGTATACTCTCAGGCCCTGTCCACATAAAATCCGTGGAAGTCTCAAAGGCTGTATCTTCTCAACAGAAAATACCTTCAAACAGAGGCTGAGGGTTGGCCTTGATTCTGGTTTAAGGAACTGGATCTATCCTTCTCTTGGTTGACGGCTGGTAACCTGCTGTTCCCCACTTGATGCATGACCCTATTGGTTATGTAAACGAATGTTTCATACTCAGGTATAATTTATATGGTTTCGTAGCCGAGGCTCAGCATATGATTTTCCCTAGACATTGTGGAGTCAAAGGTTAATCTCACGATATCAGATCAAGAGTTCATGCCACGGAAGGTGGATTGAGCTTCCATCGTTTTAGACTATTAAGTATATGTCTGTTTTCAAAAGATGGTACAAAAGGGATGGTACAAAAGGGATGGTGCAAAAGGGATGGTGCAAAGGGGATGGTACAAAAGGGATGGTGCAAAAGGGATGGTGCAAAGGGGATGGTACAAAAGGGATGGTACAAAAGGGATGGTGCAAAGGGGATGGTACAAAAGGGATGGTGCAAAAGAAGAAAACGGATTACCGAATTGCGTAAAAACATAAACATGTCGCAAGGAAGGAGAGATAGTCTTAGCCGAGAGATCACTGATTTAGAACAAAAACTTATGATGACATTACCAAACAGAAGAAGCACAAAGACAACAAAGGGCCATCCAGGATATTGCAAGACCCCCAAATTTTTTTATTGATATGCAAAATCTAAGCTAAGAACTACTTGTAGAATTGGACCAGTAATGAGAGGAGACTCGTATACTGACGATGAACAGGAAATGAGCGAAATTCTATAGGAACAGGATGAGTCAGTGTTCATTAGTCCACTAAATAAGAGCTGGATAGAAAATGCAGAAACATTTCTCACCCCAGCGGAAAGCCGAGCAGACCAACTAACTGACATCAGTACCAATCCCATAGATTTCGAAAAAGAATTTGAAATTATGCCCACTCAGTACATGAACCAGATTCATGGTATGCCTTATTTGTAAAAAAGTGCAAAGTACCACTAGCATGAGCACTCAATATTCTTTGAAGAAAGAGCCTTGATATAAGTGAAACACCAGAGACCTTAAAGAGTGCAGACATAGCTCCTTTGCATAAGGAGGTAGTAGAGCACTAGCTAAAAATTACAGACCAGTAGCCCTAACTTCTCATATCATGAAAATCTTTGAAAGAGTAATGAGATGGCAGAATGCAAATTTAATGGACCAGCACAATCGGTATAACCTAAACCAGCATGGTTTTCGAGCAGGACGATCATGCTTGTCACAGCTGCTGAAGCACTATGACAGAATTACGGTGGCTTTGGAAGACAACCAAAATGCAGATATGATATACATAGACTTATCTTGGGGTGATTGCACACAAAGTGAGGGCTATGGGCATTACAGGAAAAGTAGGTAGATGGATTTTAGGGTTCCTAACACATAGAACACAAAAAGTAGTAGTAAACAGAGCAAAATCCAGCATCAGCGAGGCAGAAACCTTAGTTCCGCAAGACACTATCCTGGCACCTCTTCAGTTTCTCATCATCATAGCGGACATAGATGTAAAAGCCAGTCACAGTTATGTAACATCATTTGCAGATAACACTAAAATAAGCATGACGACACTGAATGGGCAGTGAGAACATGAGGTTCAGTGGTGATAAGTTCCAACTGCACAGGTATAGAAAGAATGAAGAACTCAAAAGGAACCCTGTATACAAAACTCAAGAGAATCGTCAAATAGAACGAAAGGAACATGTGAAAGACTTGAGAATAATTATATCAGCTGACCTCCCTTTCAAAGAACCCAATAAGACAGAGGTTACGACAGCTAGAAGAATGACGGGGTGGGTAATGAGAACTTCAAAACAAGGGAAATAGTGCCAATGGTGACACTTTTCGAATCGCTAGTGCTCCCTCATTTGGAATATTGTTCAATGTTGACGTTCCCATTCAGGGCAGGAGAAATATCAGAGCTGGAACAAATACAGAGATCGTTTACGGCCCACATAGAGACAATAAAGCATTAAAGTCTTAAATGTGTACGCACTGGAGCGAAGGAGAGATACATGATAATATATACCTAGAAAGTACTCGAGGGCCTGGTCCCAAATCTGCACACTCCCATAGCATAATCTGGGACATGGATGTTGATACAATGTTCCCACAGCACCTCTGCTTTCACTGGGTTTATATTTCTTCCTCGCTCGCAGTATCTGGAGAGGGCTTCGGGGTCAACGCCCCAGCGGCTTGGTCTGAGACCAGGCTGTGGTGGATCAGGTCTGATCACCCAGGCTGTTACTGCTGGCTGCACGCAAACTGACGTACGAACCACAGCCCGGCTGGTCAGATACTGACTTTACGTGCCTTCTTGAAGACAGCCAGGGGTCTATTGGTATTTCTCCCAGCATACATAAGGGGGATTACCAATAGACCCCAGGCTGTCTTCAAGAAGGCACTGGACAGGCACCTAAAATCAATACCTGACCAGCCGGGCTGTGGTTCGTACGTCAGTTTGCGTGCGGCCAGCAGTAACAGCCTGTTGATCAGACCCTGATCCACCACGAGGCCTGGTCTTAGACCGAGCCTCGGGGGCGTTGACCCCCGAAACCCTCTCCAGGTATACATACTGGAGCGAGAGATATGAAAGTACAAAATAAACCCAGTGAAAAGCAGGGGCGCTGTGGGTACAATAAGGGGACAGTGTATCAACATCCGTGGTCCCAGACTATTCAACATCTTACCGGAAGATATCAGAAACATTGCTGGAACAAGTGGAGAAATCTTCAAGAGGAAACTGATTAAGTATCTTCACCAGGTGCCAGATCGACCAGGCTGTGATGGATATGTGGGACAGCGGGCTTCCAGCAGCAACAGCCTGGTTGATAAGGTTAGCACCAGACAAGTCTGGCCCATGGTCGGGCTCCGGGAGTTGGACGACTCTTGAAACCACGCCGGGTCACCATCTGAAAAAGACCTGGGCCCGGACAAGACCGTCGAATCTACTACAGTACAGACTCTCGAAACTCATCAAAGGTATATCAGAGGTATGAAGGCAAGTGTTAAGGAGGTGTAGGAAGGTGTAACTTGTCCAGGAGATTGTTGCTACAGTCTCTACAAAAAAAAGTCACACAAGCAAAATACATTGCAACTACATAACCGATGAGCTGAAAACTCAACAGACCTTCATGAAACCATGTTGACGGTCACACAGTGGCACGCGAGAGGAAGACACCACACTCATTTGTTGAGATTATTCTCTCTCTCTCTCTCTCTCTCTCTCTCTCTCTCTCTCTCTCTCTCTCCTTTCCGTGGCTGCTCTAGCGTCTCTCCAGGGTACACTTTCTGAGCGGAGGAACCCGATGCTGGGATCAGTAAGTTATTTTTGTAAGCGACCCGACAGTTTTGTTGATAGATGGAGCCTCAGCCTCCGGGTTAAACTTAATATTATATTTTTGTCTTATATGAGGTAAAATATGGTATTGCTTTGTTTTCGCAAAATTTTTAGAAGCAGTTTTCCTATTATATTTTTAAATATTATTATTACTATTATAATTTATTATTATTATTATTACTATTATTATTATTATTATTATTATTATTATTATTATTATTATTATCAGTAGTAGTATTATCATTAGCATATTTATATTTTTCGAAAATTTCCAAAACATTGTGTCCTTGTATATGCTAGCACGGCACAACTATATATAATTCGAGAGTCGTATATCTCTCAATATATTTAAGATGAAAATTTGTTTTAATCTCCATTTTGGAGATCAAAGCAGTCGTAACTGGTGGTGAACAGGTTGCATGCAGCCTTAATGACCCTCGTGTAGTTGATAGCCTTCAGATTCCCTTAAATAACCTTGTTTGACGCTCCTCAAAAATTAGAAACTTAGAAGCAGTTCCTTGAAGATGAAACTCCTCAATATTTTTACACGCTAATTGACACACAAGTTTCCTTGCCTGTCTAAAAATCTCCTCCGTGTCTTCCCATCTTTGTAGTTATATATTTTTGAAATTTAGGTAACAATTTTAAGACTTCATCATCACACTCACGCTATTTAGAGTCCCTTTTTTTTATTTTTTTTTTATTAACACATCGGCCGATTCCCACCAAGGCAGGGTGGCCCGAAAAAGAAAAACTTTCATCATCATTCACTCCATCACTGTCTTGCCAGAGGGGTGCTTTACACTACAGTTATAAAACTGCAACATTAACACCCCTCCTTCAGAGTGCCGGCACTGTACTTCCCATCTCCAGAACTCAAGTCCGGTCTGCCGGTTTCCCTGAATCCCTTCATAAATGTTACTTTGCTCACACTCCAACAGCACGTCAAGTATTAAAAACCATATGCCTCCATTCACTCCTATCAAATACGCTCACACATGCTTGCTGGAAGTCCAAGTCCCTCGCACACAAACTTCCTTTACCCCTCCCTCCAACCTTTCCTAGGCCGACCCCTACCCCGCCTTCCCTCCTTATCTACAGATTTATACACTCGAAGTCACTCTGTCTCGTTCATTCTCTCTACATGTCCAAACCACCTCTACAACCCCTCCTCAGCTCTCTGGACAATCGTTTTGGTAATCCCGCACCTCCTCCTAATTTCCAAACTCCGAATTCTCTGCATTATATTCACACCACACATTGACCTCAGACATGACATCTCCACTGCCTCCAGCCTTCTCCTCGTTGCAACATTCATCACCCATGCTTCACACCCATATAAGAGCGTTGGTATAACTATACTCTCATACATTCCCCTCTTTACTTCCATGGACAAGGTTCTTTGTCTCCACAGACTCCGAAGTGCTCCACTCACCCTTTTCCCCTCATCAATTCTATGATTCACCTCATCCTTTTTTTTATTTAAGTTTATTTAGTTCGCATCTGTAACACGTGGAGACCTTTAATACCGAAACGCATCGCCTGCGCAGGGTTTTTCTCAATAGAATACATGAGCGACTTTTATACTTGTGTCTTATTCATCAACTACTTGGTACTGTGCACCGTCAAGATAATAGTTGGCCTAAGGCCTAATATTTGGATATTATCTTAACGTGGAATCGCTAAACCCGTTAGGGGAATACAGCACATGCGAAATGGGATGTAATCCGATTTGATACATGGCGGAGAGAAGCTCCAATTCCTCGAATCAAGAGCTATTCACCAGCATCAAGGGCTGGCATACTTGCTGACTGAACCACGGCTAGCATGACTAGTGGGTCGATAAGCTTATTGAAATTATCCGTGTTATGGTCCTTACGTGACCCGGTGATGGGAACATTGTTTCCTTCGCTTGCGTGGCTACACTGTGTGCGGTGACTGGGATGATCATGACTGCAATGTGATCCCCAGTACTCACGATATCGTAATGATTGCAAACAAACCATACCACGGGTGGGTATGGTTTGGAGAGGTTGCATATCAATGGTATACAGTACCGACAAAATGATGAATTAGACACTTTTCGCCATTCAGTGGCTTTGTCAATACAATACATAAACATAATATGAAGAGTGTAGAAATGCATTGTATTGATAAAACCACTGGATGTCGAAACGTCTACAAATTGAAGATACCCATATGTTGAACATGTGTCTAATTCAACTGCTGTGAGGTATTAACGTAAAGTTCCAATCTCTCTCTCTCTCTCTCTCTCTCTCTCTCTCTCTCTCTCTCTCTCTCTCTCTCTAAATTCCCCACACCTGTGTCCAGGCATGTGGTTGATAGTATGCATTGTTATTTACCATTTGAATGTCATGTAATATTAATGTTGGTGAAATGTGCGATCTACTTTCAAATGAGGTTGAAATATGTACATGCATTATAGAGGCCTGGCCAAATATGAAATATGCAGCAGAGTTTTTAATTTATATTTCATGTTGTGTTCATTAACTAGCTATTTACAATGGCTACGAGAAAATTTGCATAGTGATTGCTCTCATTCTCTTTCTCTCTCTCTCTCTCTCTCTCTCTCTCTCTCTCTCTCTCTCTCTCTCACTCTCACTTTCTCTCTCTTGCTCTTTTTGCAGGTGCTCCACTAACATCTTTCTTGCAATCTTCCCAAAAAAATTTCTGAATTATACATGACAGTCACACTTTCCTGCAGTTCAGGTCTTCCTGTCTGTCCCAATGGTTCAATATGGGGATGGGGACAACATTAAACTTTATTTCCTTTAGATTTTTGGCAGCTTCTTCATTTCTAGCGAGCTGCTGCTGCTGTTGCTGCTGCTGCTGTTGGCCCTTCACGTACCAAAGGAGATATTTTGCTTTTCTTTCATCCATCTCTCTGAGTGCCCCCTTTTTTTTAGTGCACGCACTTCCTTCGTCATTTGGATCTTTTATTTATGTCTTGCTAGCTCCTCTATTTACCTGTTACGAGCTACATAAGCTACTCTAGCCCTATGAAAGGTATGCTACCACCCCCAGGACGCAACCCACTTCTAAAGTCAACGTACCTGAATGCTGTTCAGTGAAGTCGGGCACTTGGGAAAAGTACAGCATATTCTGTACTTTTCCCAAGATTGAAAGACTGAGCACATCGACTCCAGGATGAGGAACTGTTTACCTCGAACTCCTCCTCATCTTAAACCGTTCTTTTCTGTATTGGACTGAAGAAGCCACTGGCTGGCGAAACGTTTCCTCAACAATGATTCCCAAATGTTACACAAGTGTCTCATTCTTCTTCTGTGGGTCAAAGTTCACTCAGTCAGCTTACCTGTTCTTAGTCTCTCCTAAAATCGTTAGTTTTTGTATTTGTTCTTTCTGTCTCTGCTGCTGTATCTAATATGAGTATTGTCTCAGTGGTGACCTGTACTTAGCTCAGTGAAGACGTGTCTAGTGTAATCCCTGTGGACTGAACCAAGATGTCCTCTATTGAGCAACTTTACCAGCAGCTTAAGGAGGAATTGAGGGTAGCGAAGCTAGAGATACGGCGATTGACGGAGGAAAATAAGAGGATTCGTAGTAGTCCTGTTGTGAGTCCTCAGGTCAAGAAGGGAACCTGGGCAGTGACAGGACAGCATGGGACGAAGTTAAAGATCAAGAAGACGAATGGAGAGGTAGTAACGACGAAGAAGAAAGAGACTGCTGTGGAAACTTCGAACTCCTTTTCTGTGCTACCAGACGAATGTGAGTCGACTACTGGGAACGTCACGACGAACGGCACCAAGGAAAGTAAAAACATTGTTGTTGTTGGGGATAGCCAAGTTAGGTATATGGATAGGGCCTTCTGCTTGAAAAATAGGAGTAGGAGACAGAGGTTTGCTTTCCTGGGGCGGGGATAGAAGACATTGTTAGCCGGCTTGACAACATCATGCATGGTAATGGGATAAATCCTATTATCTGCCTCAGTGCTGGAGGCAATGATGTAGCCAAGCGTAGAAGTGAGGATTTAGTTAGAAGGTATAAGGCAGCAATAGACATCATTAGGAACAAGGGAGGGAGCCCTGTTATATGTGGCATTTTGCCAAGAAGGGGTGTTGGAAATGAATGGCTGTCCAGAGCGATTGATATAAATTGCTGGCTGGACAAACACTGTAAGGATAATCCAGTCCCATTCATTGACAACTGGGACCACTTCTATGGCCGAAATGACATGTATGCCAGGGATGGGGTTCACTTATCCAGGGCAGGTGTAGGATTTATCGCTAGCTCAGTTGAGGATGTTGTCAGGGCTTTAAACTAGGATTAGAGGTATGGGTTTAGGAATGGTAAATAATGAGGGTCAAAATATTGATTCAGGCTTTGATATCATAAATCTTAACAATAACAGTAATCGAGTAACACAGAGTAATGATAGTAACATAAATTGTGTAAAACAAAAGCTGAATGTGAAAAACGTTCACAAGAAGATACATATCAATGTATTTTATACTAACTGTCGAAGCGCCAGAAATAAAATTAACGAATTACGTTTGGTAGCATGTGCTGGGAAATTTGATGTCATTGCAATAACTGAAACATGGTAAAATATAAAGAGTCGGGATATGATTGCTGAGTGTCATATTCAGGGGTTTAAGTTGTTCCATGTAGATAGATATAATGGGAAAGGGGGTGGAGTTGCATTATATGTACGAGAAAATATAAATTGCTGCATAAAAATAGATGGATCATTAACAGAATCTGTTTGGGTAGAGTTTTTAGAAGGTCAAGAAAAACTGATTCTAGGTGTAATATACCGACCTCCAGGCTTGGATCACGATAGAGGGAGACTTCTTTGGGACGAAATTGTTAGGGCTTCTAGACACAGTAACGTAGTGATAGGGGATTTTAACTTTAGTAAAATTGACTGGACTTCTTTGACCGGTAATCTGGAGTCCAGTGACTTTATGGAAGTAGTTCAGGACTGTTTTCTGAAGCAGTGTGTGACGGAGCCTACCAGAGGTAATAATTTGCTCGACCTAGTCTTGTCAAATAAAGAAACCCTTGTAAATAATCTGGAGATCACTGAAGAGCTTGGCGCAAGTGATCACAAATCCATTACTTTTAATATTACCTGGGAGTACGAGAATAGGGATAATACGGTAAAAATTCCTGATTTTCGTTCTGCCGATTATATTGGACTTAGAGAACACCTGTCTAATCTCGACTGGGGTAATCTAGCTAACGATTACGATTGGATCTGCGTTTATGATTTTTTTCTTAATAATGTACAACGTGCACAGAGTATATTTATTCCCAGAGAGAATTTAGGTCAAATAATAACGATCCAAAATGGATTAACAGGAGGCTAAAACATCTATTAGGGGAGAAAATAGGAATTTATAGGCGCATCAAAAGAGATGTTAACCTTATTGACCAATATGTTCAGTTGAAAAGAGAAGTAAAAAAGGGGATTAGAAAGGCTAAACGTGACTATGAGATTAAGGTTGCTAATGAATCAAAGACTAATCCAAAAGGGTTCTTTCAAGTGTATAGGACGAAGGTGAGGGAAAAGGTAGGACCTCTGAAATTTGGGAATGGACAGCTGACGGATAACGAACTGGAAATGTCTTCTTTATTTAATGACTATTTTTTG
Source organism: Cherax destructor (assembly GCA_009830355.1). Lineage (NCBI taxonomy): Eukaryota > Metazoa > Arthropoda > Malacostraca > Decapoda > Parastacidae > Cherax > Cherax destructor. The sequence goes on along the minus strand of WNWK01001831.1, from coordinate 186,178 downwards.
TCAGTCTTTACACAAGAAGACGTAAATGATATTCCAGAAATTAACAATTATTCAGTTCCTGAAGAATTCAAATTAACTAATATTACTGTCACGACGGACATGGTTATCAAACAGATAGATAAACTGAAGCAAAATAAGTCCCCGGGACCCGACGAGATTGAACTTAGTCAGCCATTAACGAATGTGTTTAATACGTCCATCCTAACTGGTGTTGTGCCAGAGATGTGGAAGATAGCTAATGTAGTTCCTATATTCAAATCAGGGGATAAGTCCATTCCATCAAATTACCGTCCAATAAGCCTCACGTCTATAGTACAAATTATTAGAATCAATTATAGCTGATATTATTAGAAGTCACCTTGAAGAACATAATTTGATTAATGAATCTCAGCATGGGTTCACGAGAGGTCGTTCCTGCCTGACAAATTTACTGACGTTCTTCAATAAAACATTTGAGGCAGTAGACAGTGATAAAGAATATGATATAGCTTACTTGGATTTCAGTGAGGCCTTCGATAGAGTACCTCACAAGAGACTCTTAAGAAAGGTGGCAACTCATGGTATAGGAGGTAAAGTTCTAGCATGGATAGAGGCATGGCTTACCAATAGAAAGCAGAGAGTTTCCATTAATGGGGTCAAATCTGAATGGGGATTAGTCACTAGTGGCGTTCCACAAGGGTCAGTTTTAGGCCCATTATTGTTCATAATTTACATAAATGACCTTGATGAAGGAATTACAAGTGACATGAGTAAATTTGCTGATGATATAAAAATAGGCCGTATGATTCATTCTGAGGAGGATACCAGTGAACTCCAGGAGGATTTGGACAAATTAATGTCTTGGTCTGAAAAGTGGCAGATGAAGTTCAATGTGGACAAGTGTAAGGTACTAGTCCTTGGTAATGAAAATATCCCTCGAATTTATAAACTAGGTGAAGTTGAGCTTGATCATACAGAATGTGAAAAAGACTTGGGAGTCATGGTAAGCAGAAATCTAAAGCCAAGACAACAGTGCCTAAGTGTGCACAATAAGGCTAACAGATTACTAGGATTTATTTCAAGAAGTATAAGCAACAGAAGTCCAAAAGTTATTTTACAGCTCTATACATCACTAGTGGGACCTCATTTGGATTATGCAGCTCAGTTTTGGTCTCCTTACTACAGGATGGATATAGATTCATTGAAGAACATACATCTTCTTGTAGGTTCGCCGGTACATCCGGCCCGGGTCTTCTCCAAATGGTGACCCGGCCAATAAGAACGTACAGAGAATGACTAAAATGATTTACAGTATAAGGAATCTCCCGTATGAAGATAGACTTAGAGCGTGTACAAGTGGATGATGGGCATAAACAAAGGAGATATTAATAAAATACTGAGGATATCGAACCAAGTAAGAACCAGAAATAACGGATTTAAATTGGATAAATTTAGATTTAGAAAGGACATAGGCAAGTGCTGGTTTTCGAACAGAGTTGTAGATGCGTGGAACAATCTTCCGAGTAGGGTGATAGAGGCTAGGACCTTGGGTGGCTTTAAAAAGAGATTGAACAAATATATGAGTCGGAGGGGCTGGGTTTGATTGGTGTCGTGAGTACGGGAGTAAATTCTTAGGTAGTGGTGGTTTTGATAAGGACTTGCCTTGTATGGGTTAGCAGGCCTTCTGCAGTGTTCATCCATTCTTATGTTATCTGTCGTTCTTACTCCTCTTCCTCCTTCGGTCCACTGTTATTCGGTGAAGGGTTTTATACTCTACGGCCACTATTACCTTTACGCCCTCCGGTTGTTAGTGTTCCTGCTATGTAGTTCCAAAATTGATCCTTTCTCAAATTTACAAAGTGCCGCAAAACGCCATTGGTTTCTTATCATCATAAAAGCCTCGTCTCCCTTCCACTTCCCTTATTCTTTCTTCCGCACAATTTGGAATATTTAGGTAATGTCACCTGTTATTTCCGTGGGTGTTTTTTTTTCTTAATTTATATTAAGCGCTAAACCGATGTGGGTCATTTAGTGCAAGACGTGGTGGAGGCTTGATCCTCCGTCTGGTGAGAGCCAGACAGACGCACTTCCTATTTGTACTCGTCTGTTATTTCCGTGAATGTTGTCTAGATAATGACGAAGTCAGTGCTCTCCCCACTGATGATTCCTTGCAGTTCTTCACTCATTCCTACTTTCGTCTGCAATTTGTGTAGCTGTGCTTGAGACTCGTGTCCTTCACCAATTGTTGTCACATCTGTTTCTTTCTTCCTCTTTTTTTTTTATATATTTTTTGAAGGGGAGAGGGAAAGGAAAAGGGGGCAGCGGATGCTGTGACTGTGGAGAGTGGATGATGGGGAGGAGAGATGTAAGGGATCATAGTGGGAGGAGACAGATCTGGGAATTGTTGTGTGGAGGGGACAATGAGGAGAGAGAGAGAGAGAGAGAGAGAGAGAGAGAGAGAGAGAGCGTTATCAGTCTGAGTTGGGAGGAAAGAGAGAGATGGGGTCGTAGTTGGGAGGGGAGGATTCAGTAGGGAGGGCGGGTGCCTAAATTAAATATTTTGCATGACTTAAATACTTACGTAGATGTGAATGCATACGTACATATGAATACATACATTTATTTAAATGCATAAGTTTATTTAAATACATGAGAATAGAATAGTGTATGCCTACATGCTTCAGTATATTTCAATACACACACACCCATATATATATATATATATATATATATATATATATATATATATATATATATATATATTTAAGATTATATAAATCCATAAATATATTTATTTACACATATGGATACATGAGCGCATAAATAAGTATGTAATTACATGTGTTTCATTGTTATTACATAATTTAATGGAAAATATTCAAACATAAAAGAGTATTTTTTTATGACAGTGATTCGTCCCTTCTTCGAAAAAATCACGTCAGCATCCACAATCCTCTTTTCCACCCCCTTTCCCCCCTCTCTCTCTCTCTCTCCCCTCCCACGAAAAGCAGTGGAAAACGATTACATCTGTATTATACTGCTTTAAGCATGCTAAATCTCTCTCTCTCTCTCTCTCTCTCTCTCTCTCTCTCTCTCTCTCTCTCTTTCTCTCTTTCAATTTCTTCCTAGTTTTGCACAGTCGCTGCCAGACGTCATGCCCATTCCTTGCTCACATGTTTATCTGGCTGACGAGGCCCCACTAGGGAAAGGCCTCCTGAAGAGGAACTGAAGGACTCCTGTTGATGAGTTGAAGGACTAGTGGGAGAAGAGTTAATGAAGGAGTGAGTTAGGGAAAGTTAAGAAAAAGTTAAGGGAAGGAGGAAGGTTGTAGCAGCATACATCCCAATCCCACACAACCACGCACCTCCGTGTGTCGTCAGCGTTACTGGCACAGGCCTCCAGCGGTATTACGCCGCGTCACTAGCTTGCTAAAGAATGTTGTAAATACACGTGTAAGTCAAACAGCAATACACTTGCACATGAATGAAATTAGCCCAGAGGCACCCACACCACCGTGTCCTCGGATGATGGTAAAACACCTAGCTTGGCTGGGTGCGTCATTTTTGTATGATTGAGTGGTCCTGTGGTTTAGAGCGTCATGAGTTTTCGCTCACCATGAGGCGAGCCAAAGCAGCATGGGTTCGAGTCCTTGGCTAGTCTCAGTGTTGTTATTGATCAATACCACTCGTTCGTGGTTACAATAATATATATATATATATATATATATATATATATATATATATATATATATATATATATATATATATATATATGTCGTCGATTAGGTAAAACTTACGATTTTGGCTTAAATAGTAACGCTCACCTTGCCATATAAGACAAGTGAAAATTTGTGTATGCAATAATTTCACCAAATTCATTCTGAACATAACGAAAAAAAATATATTTCATTGTGTTTGTTTATTATTAAATTAATGTTAACGTATCTAAAATATATTTAGTTGGGTTAGGCTAAATTAAATTGCGCTTGTTGTAATAAGGTTAGGTAGGTTTTCAAAGTTTCTCTTGGTACAAAATTATAAATTCTTGCATTAACATAAATGAAAAAATATATCTTTAAACTCATAAGAGAAATTTTTAGAAAGGACTTAATTTTAGACGAGTTCTTGCTAATTAACCAGTTTTACCTAATCGGCACGACATATATATATATATATATATATATATATATATATATATATATATATATATATATATATATATATATATATATATTTTTTTTTTTTTTTTTTTTCAACAAGTCGGCCGTCTCCCACCGAGGCAGGGTGACCCAAAAAGAAAGAAAATCCCCAAAAAGAAAAAACTTTCATCATCATTCAACACTTTCACCACACTCATACATAATCACTGTCTTTGCAGAGGAGCTCAGATACTACAGCTGAGAAAAGTCCCTCCCAGCTGTCACTATCTCAGACCCCCCCTAAAAGTGCAGGCATTGTACTTCCCATTTCCAGGACTCAAGTCCAACTAAATCAATTAACTGGTTTCCTGAATCCCTTCACACAATGTTACCCTGCTCACACTCCAACAGATCGTCATGTCCCAAAAACCATTCGTCTCCATTCACTCCTATCTAACACGCTCACACATGCTTGCTGGAAGTCCAAGCCCCTCGCCCACAAAACCTCCTTTACCCCTTCCCTCCAACCTTTTCTAGGACGACCCCTACCCCGCCTTCCTTCCCCTACAGATTTATACGCTCTCCAAGTCATTCTACTTTGATCCATTCTCTCTAAATGACCAAACCACCTCAACAACCCCTCTTATATTGTGTGTACTAGACATGTACATATCTATTACACCTCTTGTACTGTATATGCCATGTTTATATCAACAATGTATCTCTTAAATCTGTTGTACCATATTATGTAATAAAATATACCTATTGGTAAAAAAAAAGAATGAAAAGATGGGGTGGTAGGGGAAGTGGAATATTCAAATGGCTTCAGGAAAAAATCCAAATAAGTAATAAGTAAAACTTGCCATTTTGGCTTAAATAACAACTCACTTCTTGCCGAATAGGGCAAGCGAAAATTTGTGTATGCAATAATTTCGCAAAAGTCATTCTGAACCTAACATAAAAAATATATTTCTTTGTGTTTGTTATTAAATTATTGTAAACTTATATAAAATATATTTAGATGGATTAGGATCAATTAAATTGCGTTTCTTATAATAAGGTTAGGTAAGTTTCCTAAAGTTCTTTTGGTACAAAATCATAATTTTTTATATTAACGTAAATGAAAAAATATATCTTTAAATGTATAAGAGAAATTTTTAGAAATAACTTAATTTTAAATGAGTTCATATATATATATATATATATATATATATATATATATATATATATATATATATACATATTTGTGTGTGTATGTATATATATATATATATATGTATATATATATATATATATTTATATATATATATATATATATATATATATATATATATATATTCTTTAGGTACTTCCATCGAGGTACTCATTAAAGGGAAAATAGGATTAGAAAAAAGAAAGTTTGGGTTGATACGAGAAGAAAGAGTAGCAAATAGAGGATGAATAACAAAAAAAAAGTAACATTAAATCTAGTGATGAAAGAAGCTGGAGGAAAATTGTGATGAAGGAATTGAGGATGGAAGGGAGAGAGACGGGATGAAAGGAATTGAGGAAAGGAGGGAGGGTGGGAGACAGGAGAGTGAAAAAGAGTGGGAGAGGGGGAGGGATGCAGGCGGGGGGTGAAAGAAAGAAGAGACTGAGAGAGGAAGGGAGGCAGACAGACAGGGGGCAGAAGGAAGGAAGAGAGACAAAGAGTGGCAACTGTCAAGGACGCAGCAAACCTCCAGCTGACACAAACAAAGTCTTCCAGTCTTCCACAGAAAACAATATGGTGTTCACTGAGGACAAATTTCATTTACTCCACTATGGAAAAAACGAAGAAAATTAACATTGTAATGAAGTATAAAAAATATTCAAATCAACGAACAGAGCGAAGATTAACGAGGATCTATGGAATGATGTTGTCAGAAGATCCCACGTTCAAAGATTACAATAGTGTTATTATAACAAACTCAAAGAATATGATTCCTGGAGGATGCTTCGGAGGTGAACGCCCCTCCTGCCCGGTCCATGACCAGGCCTATTGGCTGGATATTTATTCAAAACAAGAGATAACAAGCTCATAATGATGCTTTGTAGTGTTCGGGGCCCAAGACTGTTCAACGGCCTCCCACCAGGCATAAGGGAAATTACCAATAGACCCCTGGCATAGACCCCTGGCATAGACCCCTGGCTTCCTTCAAGAACGAGCTGGACAAATACCTAAAGTCGTTACCCGACCAGTCGGGCTGTGGTTAGTACTACATTGGACCACGTGCGGCCAGCAGTAACAGACTACTTGATCAGGTCCTGATCCACCGGGAGGTCTGGTCAAGGACTGGGCCGCGGGGGCATTGACCCCCGAAACACCCTCCAAGTAGACTCCAGGCTGGAATGTTGCTGTAAACTAACAGCCTCTTTTAAAGAAGGCGAAATTGCAGAGTTGGAGAATGTACATAGAACCATCACTGCTTATAAATAAATTCAGCCAAACACTTAAGTTTCTAACAACACTTGATGTGCATCAAAATTTAGTCAAGAAAGATACATAATAATTTACTCCTGGGAAATTTTGAAGGGATTTCTCCCAAATCTGCACAACGAAATCATGCTAAATGACAGGAAGAGGTTCGGGTAAATACCCGTAGTGAAAAGCAGCGCTGCAATGAGTACAATATAAGTCAGAAAGTGTAAAGGAATCAAGATTTTCAGTATCCTGCCCTCGTACATTAAGACAATTACCAGCAAACCTTTCCCAGCTGACTTCAGGAGAGATATGGATGAGTTCTTCAAGTCAGTACCTGATCAGCTGGTCTGTAGTGCACCTGCTGGAATTGCGTGTGGCTATCACCAACAGCCTAACTGACCAGAATATCAAACCAGGAGGCGTGGTCTGTGACCGGGCCGCGGGGGCGATAACCCCCAGAAAACATTTTCAGGTAACCTTAACGTTATGGAGCGAGACATGAGGTGAAAGGATGGAAAAGAGGAAGGGACATATGGGGTGGTGGGCTACCGGGAGGGGATTGAAGGGGAGAAGAGGGGAAGGGTTGGGGGCGGGCAGCTCTTTACCCCTAAAGTTATCGCTTGAGAAACCTTAACCCAACGCGGCCTTTCTCAAGTTCTTTTTCTCTGGTAGTGGAAGTGCTGGGAAACTTTCTTAAGGAGCTGCACAAGGAGAGTGGAGTGAGGCTGGAGTTGTGAGAGAGAGCGAGAGAGTGAGTCTGAGGGGGGAACAGGACTGAAAAGAAAGAATTTGGATGTGAGGAACATGAGAGAAGTGTTCAGTGCGGTACAGAGGTGTAAGTAGGAATGAATGGTGAGAGGAGTACACGGGAATACATGGGAGTACACACACGAGCACACGTGAATACATGGGAGTACACACACGAGCACACGTGAATACATGGGAGTACACACGAACAAATGTGAATACATGGGAGTATACATGAGCATATGTGAATGGCACACAGCATGTGACACCAGAAACCATACCCAGCTGAGAACCATAACCAGCTGAGAACCATACCCAGCTGAGAAAAATAACCAAAAGAAAATCATAACCAGCTGAGAACCATAACCAGCTGAGAACCATACCCAGCTGAGAAAAATAACCAGCTGAGAACCATAGCCAGCTGAGAAATTCAAAGTACATACTACCTCCCTCTAATTCTGTCTAGATAGATCGTAGGATAGTATCGCAGGAGGTGTTCGTTAGGATCAAAGTACTGAGACATTTGGTGACAATGAGGTGAGGAAAGGGGATGAAATGGGTGTGGGAAAGGTGTGATGGAAAGGGAAAGAGGGTGTGGGCGTAGGATGGGCGTTTTAGGAGTGAGCTTGAGAGAGGCGCATTGGAGGGGTATGTGCGTGGTAGAGAAGCATGGGAGGGGTGAGGCCGTGGGAGAGGCGTATGAAAGGGGTGTGAGCGTGGGACAGACGCATGGGAGAGGTATGGGCGTGGGAGGTGGGAGAGGCATATGGGAGGGGTGTGTGCGTGGGAGAGGAGCATTAGAGGGGTGTGAGCGTGGGGGAGACGCATGGGAGGAGTGTGTGCGTGGGAGGGGTGTGGGCGTGGGAGAAGCGCATGGGAGGGGTGTGGGCATGAGAGGAACCGAACTTAGTGGTTAACGAATATCTATTAACATCTATCACACGTTGAATTTTTACGAAGACGAAGAAGGAGTAGACGACAGGAAAGAGAACAGAGGGGAAAACGAGATAGGACGATAACGAAAGGAGGAAAGACAGGCCAAAATAAATAACAAATTTCAAAATGTGAGGTCAACGGAGGTAAAGAATAAGCAATAATTGCAGGAGAAGCGAGGCAGGAGGGAGAATAATTGTATGGAAGCAGGAGAAAGAGAGAGAGAGAGCAAAGAGTGATAAAGAGAGTCAGAGTATAAAAATAAAAAGATGATTTTTTATTAATTTTAAAGAGAGAGAGAGAGAGAGAGAGAGAGAGACTAAATAAGAATTAGAGAATAAGTAGATTATCGGGAAAAAGAGAGTGGGAATGGAGAGACCGTGAAAAGCAGTGACCAGGAAAAACTATGGGATAGAGGTGGATGGAAGAGTAGCAGAGGGAGAGTATGGAAGAGTGTGGAAGACAATGACTGGGAGGATGGAAGAGTGTGGAAGACAATAACTGGGAGGATGGAAGAGTGTGGAAGACAATGACTGGGAGGATGGAAGAGTGTGGAAGACAATAACTGGAAGGATGGAAGAGTGTGGAAGACAATGACTGGGAGGATGGAAGAGTGTGGAAGACAATAACTGGGAGGATGGAAGAGTGTGGAAGACAATAACTGGGAGGATGGAAGAGTGTGGAAGACAATGACTGGGAGGATGGAAGAGTGTGGAAGACAATAACTGGGAGGATGGAAGAGTGTGGAAGACAATAACTGGGAGGATGGAAGAGTGTGGAAGACAATAACTGGGAGGATGGAAGAGTGTGGAAGACAATAACTGGGAGGATGGAAGAGTGTGGAAGACAATAACTGGGAGGATGGAAGAGTGTGGAAGACAATGACTGGGAGGATGGAAGAGTGTGGAAGACAATGACTGGGAGGATGGAAGAGTGTGGAAGACAATGACTGGGAGGATGGAACAGTGTGGAAAAAAAGCGCAAGTCTGAAGAATTTCTAACACACCGGGATTAAAGTTGTACTGCAAACCAGTGTGTGTGTGTGTGTGTGTGTGTGTGTGTGTGTGTGTGTGTGTGTGTGTGTGTGTGCACAGATGGAACACACACACACAGCTTCAGCAAACACAATTATGACGCTCGTGGCTGGCAGGTAAATATTATTCTTTACATATAAAGGTGACCAATCCACCTGTCGCCTCTTCTCTCAATAACGTTCGTTCAACTTTACGATTTTTCCTAAATCTGTGCCTTACTGTTTTTTTCGTCATGTCCTTTACTCTCGTTATTATTTTTGTTCCTAACTTAACATTGACATAGCTCTCTCTCTCTCTCTCTCTCTCTCTCTCTCTCTCTCTCTCTCTCTCTCTCTCTCTATTAACACCAGTTTCATCCATTGTTTGCTTTACCAACTAGATCTTTGCACTTGCAACTTCAAAGAGCTGTCAGTTGCAATGATCTCCAACTCTAAGTAAGACACTACTCAGACTGGCCTGGGAGATTCATGTCCTTGTCTCTCATTTCGTTTCTTTGATTCACACTGCAAATAGTTCTCTCTGTGTTAAAGTACATTATTTTTATTATTATATGTATGATAAAGCACTAAATTCGTAGGCGTCACGCAGTGCTCGATGAAAAGGAGGTAATCGGATTTGATCCTGCTCCATTTCCCTGAAATTGAATCCTTTAATGAGCATCAGCGGAGTATAAAACAAATGACAGACAACGAAGAGGAATGCGAGGGATTCAGAAAGTGATAACATCGGAGGATCTTATGTTCAAGTATTACATCAGTGTTGATATCACAACAGCAAGGAAACTGATAGACTGGATAACCAGATCTTTGAAAGCAAGAGATGCCAGGCCTCTGATCATGCTCTCTCTACACTGCAATATCGCTGCACTGACCTCTTAATTCAGGCGAAATCGCAGAACTGTAAATTATTGGGGAACATCTGAAATTTGTCGGAACTGTATTACCGGGAACGTAGGCAAGTAAGATGCATCGTAATTGACACCACCTGGAGAATTCTGGAAGGATTGGCCCCCAAATCTGCTCACCGAATTACCCCATTCAAGAACAACAGGCTCGTCAGTGGGTATAAAATGCCTCTAATGAAAGGCAGGGGCACATTGAGCACACTGAGATAACTCAGTTTGTGTAAAGGCATCAAGACTTTTTAACATCTTCACTGGCTGTCTTCAAGGAGGAGCTGGATAAGTTCCTCAGGTTAGTTCCCTATCAGCTGGGCTGTGGTGCGGCTAGCACTAAAAGCCTGGTTGATCAGGCCATCAACTACGAAGCCTGGTCTGGGACGGTACTCTGCGGAATCTTCTTTAGATAAGCTTCAGGAACCAGGGAGAGAGAGAGAGAGAGAGAGAGAGAGAGAGAGATGAAAATTCATGCGGTATTGTCAGTGACAGATGAGGAGATCATGGGTAGATACCCACACTTGCCTGATTGTCTTCTCCCTCCTCGGCACAAATGGCAGAGATCTCCACTGGATGTTCAGAGATGGGACGTAGAAATCCTACATTTGCCAGCAAGAATGACACAGAAATTTATTTGATACATGTAAATCCCTCGTTTACTAGAGTGAATGACACAAATCTCTTTGCATCCCATCATCTTCAATTCTGTGTGGATTTCTCGCATACACTTTACAACAAATTTCTCGATCGATGTTGAATATCAGAATGGTATACAATACCGACAGTAAGACACATAGGCAGCTTTAATCCGAAACGTTTCGCCTACACAGTAGGCTTCTTCAGTCGAGTACAGAAAGTACTGTTACTGTCTACTTTCTGTACTCGACTGAAGAAGCCTACTGTGTAGGCGAAACGTTTCGGATTAAAGATGCCTAACTGTTGCCTGTGTCTTATTGATTTATGTTATTTAGATTAGGTCAGGTTTATTTAAGCTAGATTGTCATCTGTAAATATTATATATTCTCTGGTTAACACTAAATCCTTATGATTTATACAGTTTCTGTGGAACAGAATTTAATGAGATTTCAACCCTCATAGGTATATTTTGTCCAGGGAGAGACAATATGTAAGATTGATGGACTGATTGCATCCACTCCTCAGTCCCTCAACCCTTCAGGCTGAGGGACTGATTGCCTCAATCTCTTTCTGATCTTTAATATTCTTCTTTGTGTTAAGTCAAGCCTCTACGGCTTTGTCAAGCCGTAACGGCTTGACAAAGCTCATGGAGAGCGAAACGTTGCCACAATAAAATGTCGCATTAATTGCACTTGTGTTCTTTTTCTTAACATATTGTCGGTAATTCTACCAACATTAATACTGTAATGGACTGATGAAGCCACTGTGTGACGAAACGTTTCCTCAATAAAGATACCCAAGTGTTGGACTTGTGTCGAATTTATCAACTTGTCGGTTCTCTAAACCATTTATCCTCACAGTGTGAGCAGCTCTCAGCTTCTCTGAATGATCACTTACTTACGGTCTTCCAAAATCCCAGAAATCATCACGTGGAGGTGGCTGCCCTTCGAGTTCTTCCTCTAACAATAAAAATTAACCATTTCCAACACACCACAAAGACAATAAATGAAATAAAAGATAAAGGCGATAAACACTTCAAACTCGCGAACGGAAAGCGAGGACCCACCGAGCTAAACAGAAAAAAAAATATGTCAGGTAATCACTCTTTAAAGCTTGTTTAATAGTCACCCATTTGACTGTCTTAGCAACAGTGAAATATTGTCTTCTACTAACGGATGGGCTTCTGTTTGATACACACAATTCTGTTAGATATACACAATTCTGTATTTGTTCCAGTCCTGGAGAAATATCAGAGCTGGAACAAATACAGACATCGTTTACGTACCGCACAGAGCCAGTAAAATCTTAAAATTACTGGGAACGCCTTAAAGTCTTAAATATGTATTCACCGGAGCGGAGGAGAGAGAGAGATACATAATGATATATACCTGGAAAGTACTCGAGGAACCGGTCCCAAATCTGTACACTGCCATAACAACATACTGGAGCGAGAGATATGGAAAGAAGTGCAAAATAACCCCAGTGAAAAGCAGAGGTGTGGTGGGCACAATAAGGGAACACTGTATCAACATTCGTGGCCCCAGTTATTCAACATCTTGCCAGAGGATATCAGAAAAACGGCTGGAACAAGTGTAGAAGTCTTCAAGAGGAAATTGGACAAGTATCTTCACCAGATACCAGATCAACCAGGCTGTGATGGATATGTGGAGCAGAGGGCCTCTGGCAGCAACTGCCTGGTTGAAAAGGACCAGGAGTAGAAATGCTCTAGAAACACATCAGTGGTATATCAAAGATACACACAGTTCTGTTAGATACACTCAATCCCTTCGTTTACTAGTGAATGGCATAAAAATCTGTTTGACACACAATTCCATTGATTATTAGAGTGAAGTACCATCTCGCTGCCAGACGTATAGGGGCGTTTTTTTTTATTTAATGCTCTTCTTTTTGATTAAAGATTTTTTTGTTATAAGTTTAATCAGCCTAACTTAACCCAACGTAATTTAATTTAAATTAATCTAACCTGACTTACAGAAAGAAGGACTTGAGAAAAAACGTGATGCGTCGAGAATTTGACGTTGAATTCAGCGCGAAAAAATGACGCAGTAAATTGAAGGTAGTTTTTCCTTCTTGAAGGAAACTTTTATCTTCTTTCATAGATACTGTGATGACTAAACTCTGCCTTGTCGTCCTTCCCCGCCAGCAAGGAGGGGAAGGATGCCTTCATACTAGTGAAGGACTCTTGATCCAGTGAACTGGAACTATCTTCTGTTTCCTGGGTTTGCACCTGATTATCTCCCATACCACAAGCGCTGTAAGACCCATACGGGCTTAGCGCTTTCTTATGAATATAATAATAATAATAAAAATAATCTTCATCACTAACCATTCCTGCTCCTATACAATATCCCAAACCCCTCTAAATCTCTACAGTACATCCCCCCCATTTCTCATCCTCCCCACCCCTATTATTCCCCCACAATTCCCCAACACCAGTCATCCAGTTAATATGATCATGGCCGAGGCTCATTTGTGCCTGATATCGTCTCCCGTGGGCTCTTCCTCCTCCCTAACGTCACCCCTATCAAGGGTTCCTTTCTTTCCCTTCCCGTCCTTCTATAGAGGGGGTCCTCCAGCGCCCCTTATCCCCTTAGCGAGGGGGTCCTACCTTTAACGTTCTCCCTGCAGCGAGAGATCATCCTTGTGCCCTTCTCCCTGCAGCGAGAGGACCTCCTTGTCCCATTCTCCCTGCAGCGAGGGGGTTTTCCGTGTCCTCTTCTCCCTGCAGCGAGAGGTCCTCCTTGTCCCCTTCCTGCAGCGAGGATCCTCCCCGCCCTTTTCTTCTTGCAGCAAGAGGTAATCCCTTCCCTTTTTCCCAGCAGCGACGGGCCCTCCCTTCCTCTTCTCCCTGTACCAAGAGGTCCTCCATTTTCCCTCTCCCTGAAGCGACAGAGATCCCATTCCCCTTAGACCAGTTTCCCAGCGAATGCCTTCCTTAAAACAGCTTCGTGTGTGCTCCTCGTTCCACACATTAAGTGAGATGACCGTCAGATAGTCGACACTTGCCGTCCCCGCTGCTGCCAGGGTGAGGCACGCCAGTGTAGAGCGCCTGAGAGACGAGCTTGTAAATGCGAGAGCAACGAGCGAACTCATTTGCAAAACGGCCTTTCCCTGGAGGACCGTGCACGAAGATTCGAACCTCTGACCTTTGAGGGCCGTGCATGAAGCCTAGGGCCTCTAGGCCTCTTGAGAACCGTGCACACGAGGCCTTGTACCTCTCGCCACTCGAGGACCGTGCAAGAAGAGAAGAACCTCTGACATCCTTGAGGACAGGGATCGCGCATTGTGTTTCAGATCAGCAGAGTGTTCAAATCTTTGTGCCTCACTTACCACGTAGGTAGTGAGTAAAGTACAAGTACACTATTACCTTCAGCTGGTCACCTAAACGTATGTGGTCTCAAGAACTGTGTACTTGACTCTCTACCTAAGTAGGAATCGAGGTACATAGGTTCGAATCCTCTGCTGGTCTTCGCTACTGATTGATATATATATATATATATATATATATATATATATATATATATATATATATATTTTTTTTTTTTTTTTTTTTTTTTCAACAAGTCGGCCGTCTCCACCGAGGCAGGGTGACCCAAAAAGAAAGAAAATCCCCAAAAAGAAAAACTTTATTCATCATTCAACACTTTCACCACACTCATACATAATCACTGTCTTTGCAGAGGAGCTCAGATACTACAGCTGAGAAAAGTCCTCCCAGCTGTCACTATCTCAGACCCCTCCTTTAAAGTGCAGGCATTGTACTTCCCATTTCCAGGACTCAAGTCCAACTAAATCAATTAACTGGTTTCCTGAATCCCTTCACACAATGTTACCCTGCTCACACTCCAACAGATCGTCATGTCCCAAAACCATTCGTCTCCATTCACTCCTATCTAACACGCTCACACATGCTTGCTGGAAGTCCAAGCCCCTCGCCCACAAAACCTCCTTTACCCCTTCCCTCCAACCTTTTCTAGGACGACCCCTACCCCGCCTTCCTTCCCCTACAGATTTATACGCTCTCCAAGTCATTCTACTTTGATCCATTCTCTCTAAATGACCAAACCACCTCAACAACCCCTCTTCAGCCCTCTGACAAATACTTTTAGTAACTCCACACCTTCTCCTAATTTCCACATTCCGAATTTTCTGCATAATATTTACACCACACATTGCCCTTAGACAGGACATCTCCACTGCCTCCAGCCTCCTCCTCGCTGCAGCATTTGCAACCCATGCTTCACACCCATATAAGAGTGTTGGTACCACTATACTTTCGTACATTCCCTTCTTTGCCTCCATGGATAACGTTTTTTGTCTCCACAGATACCTCAATGCACCACTCACCTTTTTTCCTTCATCAATTCTATGGTTAACCTCATCCTTCATAAACCCATCTGCTGACACATCAACTCCCAAATATCTGAAAACATTTACTTCTTCCATAATCCCTCTCTCCAATGTGATATCCAATTTTTCTTTATTTAAATCGTTTGATACCCTCATCACCTTACTCTTATCTATGTTCACTTTTAACTTTCTACCTTTACACACTCTCCCAAACTCGTCCACTAACCTTTGCAACTTTTCTTTAGAATCTCCCATAAGCACAATATCATCAGCAAAAAGTAACTGTGTCAACTCCCATTTTGCATTTAATTCTCCATAATTTAATCCCACCCCTCTCCCCAACACCCTAGCATTTACTTCTTTTACAACCCCATCTATAAATATATTTAACAACCATGGTGACATTACACATCCCTGTCTAAGACCTACTTTTACCGGGAAGAATCTCCTCTCCTACACACCTAACCTGAGCCTCACTATCCTCATAAAAACTCTTTACAGCCTTCAGCAACTTACTACCTATTCCATACACTTGCAACATTTGCCACATTGCTCCCTATCCACTCTATCATATGCCTTTTCTAAATCCATAAATGCAATAAAAACTTCTACCTTTATCTAAATACTGTTCACATATATGCTTCACTGTAAACACTTGATCTACACATCCCCTACCCACTCTAAAGCCTCCTTGCTCATCTGCAATCCTTCTCTCTGTCTTACCTCTAATTCTTTCAATAATAACCCTGCCATACACTTTACCTGGTATACTCAGTAAACTTATTCCCCTATAATTTTTACACTCTCTTTTATCCCCTTCCCTTTATATAAAGGAACTATACATGCTCGCTGCCAATCCCTAGGTACCTTCCCTCTTTCATACATTTATTAAACAAAAATACCAACCACTCCAGCACTATATCCCCCCCTGCTTTTAACATTTCTGTCATGATTCCGTCAATTCCAGCTGCTTTACCCCCTTTCATTCTACGTAATGCCTCACGCACCTCCCCACACTCACATCCTGCTCTTCTTCACTCCTAAACGATGTTGTACCTCCCTGGCCAGTACATGAAATTATCGCCTCCCTCTTTTCATCGACATTTAAAAGTTCCTCAAAATATTCCCGCCATCTACCCAATACCTCCAGCTCCCCATCTACTAACTCCCCTACTCTGTTTTTAACTGACAAATCCATTCGTTCCCTAGGCTTTCTTACCTTGTTTATCTCACTCCAAAATTTTTCTTGTTTTTCAGCAAAATTTCTTGACAGATCCTCTCCCATTCTTTCATCCGCTCTTCTTTTGCACTCTCTCACCACTCTCTTCACCTTTCTTTTACTCTCCATATACTCTGCTCTTCTACTAACACTTCTGTTTTGTAAAACCTCTCATAAGCTACCTTTTCTCTTTTATCACACCCTTTACTTCTTCATTCCACCACTCACTCCTCTTTCCTCCTGCACCCACCCTCCTATAACCACAAACTTCTGCCCCACATTCTAATACTGCATTTTTAAAACTATCCCAACTCTCTTCAACCCCCACTACTCCTACTTGCACTAGCCCACCTTTCTGCCAATAGTTGCTTATATCTCACCCTAACTTCCTCCTCCCTTAGTTTATACACTTTTACCTCTCTTTACTTGCTGTTGCCATTTTCCTTTTGTCCCATCTACCTTTTACTCTAACTGTAGCTACAACCAAATAATGATCTGATATATCCGTTGCCCTCTATAAACATGTACATCCTGAAGCCTACTCATCAACCTTTTATCCACCAATACATAATCCAACAAACTACTTTCCTTACGTGCTATATCATACCTTGTATATTTATTTATCCTCTTTTTCATAAAATATGTATTACTTATTACCAAACCTCTTTCTACACATAGCTCAATTAATGGCTCCCCATTTACATTTACCCTGGCACCCCAAATTTACCTACTACTCCATCCACAACATTTTTACCCACTTTAGCATTAAGATCCCCAACCACAATTACTCTCTCACTTGGTTCAAAACTCCCACACACCTCACTCAACATTTCCCAAAATCTCTCTCTCTTCTACACTTCTCTCTTCTCCAGGTGCATAAACACTTACTATAACCCACTTTTCACATCCAACCTTTATTTCACTCCACATAATCCTTGAATTTATACATTTATATTCCTTCTTTACCTGCCATAACTGATTATTCAACATTATTGCCACTCCTTCTTTAGCTCTAACTCTATTTGAAACCCTGATCTAATCCCATTTATTTCTCCCCACTGAAACTCTCCTACCCCCTTCAGCTTTGTCTCACTTAAAGCCAGGACATCCAGCTTCTTTTCATTCATAACATCTACAATCATCTCTTTCTTATCATTCGCACAACATCCACGCACATTCAAACATCCCACTTTGACGATTTTCTTCTTCTTCTTTTTAGTAAGCTATACAGGAAAAGGGGTTACTAGCCCATTGTTCCCGGCATTTTAGTTGACTTTTACAACACGCATGGCTTACGGAGGAAAGATTCTTATTCCACTTCCCCATGGATATGAAAGGGAAAAGCAATAAGAACAAGAACTATTAAGATAAAATCAAAGAAAACTCAGATGAGTGTGTATACAATAAACGTGTACATGTTTGCGTAGTGTGACCTAAGTGTAAGTAGAAGTAGCAAGACGTACCTGAAATCTTGCATGTTTATGAGACAGAAAAAAGACACCAGCAATCCTACCATCATGTAAAACAGTTTCAGGTTTCTGTTTCACAGTCACCTGGCAGGATGGTAGTACTCCCTGGGTGGTTGCTGTCTACCAACCTACTACCTATATATATATATATATATATATATATATATATATATATATATATATATATATATATATTTATTTATTAACACATCGGCCGATTCCCACCAAGGCAGGGTGGCCCGAAAAAGAAAAAAAATCATCGTTATTCACTTTATCACTGTCTTGCCAGAGGGGTGCTTTACACTACAGTTATAAAACTGCAACATTAACACCCCCTCCTTCAGAGTGCAGACATTGTACTTCCCATCTCCAGGACTCAAGTCCGGCCTGCCGGTTTCCCTGAATCCCTTCATAAATGTTACTTTGCTCACACTCCAACAGCACGTCAAGTATTAAAAACCATTTGTCTCCATTCACTCCTATCAAATACGCTCACACATGCTTGCTGGAAGTCCAAGCCCCTCGCACACAAAACCTCCTTTACCCCCTCCCTCCAACTTTCCTAGGCCGACCCCTACCCCGCCTTCCCTCCACTATAGATTTATACACTCTCGAAGTCATTCTGTCTCGTTCCATTCTCTCTACATGTCCGAAGCACCTCAACATATTTTGAGGACATTTAATCAGTACCAGACAGTGATCCATAGGCCTACTCCAGATGTGCTTAATCAGCGACATTGTTCTACAGGCAGACTAGATGCGTTCTTAATCAGTGACATTTTTCTATTAATCTACTGCTTAGGGAGAATGAAGACCCGATCCGGAGAACTGTTTTGCCCGTCTGTGGTGATACGAAGTAAACGTCTTTTTTATATCATATATACGATAAGAATTTATTGATCTTCACTTTCCACACCATTTCATAAGTGACGTCAAAAGTCGCGCATTTCGCATCATCAACTCAGTAGACGAAACAGTTCCTCTTATAGGCTCACCAGGTGCCAGTTCAACCAGGCTGTGATGGATATGTGGGGCAGCGGGCCTCCAGCAGCAACAGCCTGGTTGACCAGGCAATCACCAAACGAGCCTGGCTCATGGCCGGGCTCCGAGAGTAGTGAAACTCTCGAAACTCTTCAAAGGTACCAAAGGTAAGGTATTCTTCGCAAGAGTGAGGTTCCAAGTAATGTAACCAGCGCCCCAGTACGAGTTGCGGCAACTATCGCTACTATTATTATGAATTTGACGAGAAAGAAACCTGTATTGTAATTCGAAACTAATGCTTGTGTTTACGTGATCCTTGCGTGGGATGAAAGCAAGTGTTCGTGAGATGGGGGACACGTCAAGTGTTCGTGAGATGGGGGACACGTCAAGTGTTCGTGAGATGGGGGACACGTCAAGTGTTCGTGAGATGGGGGACACTTCAAGGAACCTGGACACTCGTATTTATGAGCACAACTCAAACAATTTAAGTAATGCATGGGTTATTCACAGAAAAGGTTATAAGTATTTTATATTGTGGAGGAATGCCAGGACGATCATTCAGAAATATTGTTGCAACACAAGAGGCGCTGAACCCGTGAGAGTCACTAAGCGAGTGCGGTGGTAGAGGCCGCTACTCGCTGCCACATCACTGACCAGTTAGGCTGATGATCTCATTAAAACAGAAAATTTAATGAGATTTTGCAGAAGTGACGGCACTTGATATCTGTAGTGATTTCTACCTAAAAACACAGTTGTGCAAAACACAGGTAGTTTCAATATCTCAAACGTATTAGAAGAAATAATCCTAGACTGTTAGAAGACTGTCATCAAGTGACTCCAGACTGGAATGCCCCTGTTCTTACACATTACTCTGTAATCCTTTTAAAAGTATCCTTATGTTGCATTGTGTTTCGCTCACTTGTTGATATTATACACCATTTGTGACTATCAGAGACGTGCTTAATCAGTGTCCAACAATGTTCCATAGGCCTACTCCAGTCATTAGGAAGACGGAGGCTGATTGGTCACAGCAGTCGAGCTATGGGGTAGTAATTACCTGCCGTCTTTCTGAGGGGTGGGAGAGGGAAGAGAGAGGGAGAAAGCTTGTGAGAGAGAAAGGGCCGGAAAGAGAAAAGGAGGAGAGGGGAAGAGAGATTAAAAGGCGAGGAAAAGGCAGAGAGTGGAAATTGAAAGAGGAAGGAGGAGGAAGAAAAAGTTAGGAATATATAGGGTTACTTTGTGAGGTAAAAATATACGAAGAGGGAGAAAGGGTTAAGAATATGAGAGAAGGGCTGTCCCGGCTAGGAATATAATAATTGGCAGCCCTGGGTAAGAATATAAGGATTTGCAGCCCTGGGTAAGAATATAAGGATTGGCAACCCTGGGTAAGAATATAAGGATTGACAGCCCTGGGTAAGAATATAAGGATTGGCAACCCTGGGTAAGAATATAAGGATTGGCAACCCTGGGTAAGAATATAAGGATTGGCAGCCCTGGGTAAGCATATAAGGATTGACAACCCTGGATAAGAATATAAGGATTGGCAGCCCTGGGTAAGAATATAAGGATTGGCAACCCTGGATAAGAATATAAGGATTGGCAGCCCTGGGTAAGAATATAAGGATTGGCAACCCTGGGTAAGAATATAAGGATTGGCACCCCTGGGTAAGAATATAAGGATTGGCAGCCCTGGGTAAGAATATAAGGATTGGCAAGCCTGGATAAGAATATAAGGATTGACAGCCCTGGGTAAGAATATAAGGATTGGCAGCCCTGGGTAAGAATATAAGGATTGGCAACCCTGGGTAAGAATATAAGGATTGGCAGCCCTGGGTAAGAATATAAATGGTAGTTAGTATGGGTAGGAATATTAGGGAAGGAGTCTGGTATGAGGGACCAGGTAAGAGAGTTTACACATTAAGGAAAGAGGGTCTGAACTGGGTTATTAATAGACGAAGATTTAGGAAACACAGAAAAGTGTCTGAAACAATGAAGAGAAGAAGATGAGGAGAGAGAGAGAGAGAGAGAGAAAAGAGAGAATATTACAAATATGTTCTTCCTATTTCCAATCAATATCTACTTTCTTTCTCTCCTTTTCTCCCGTTTGGTTTTCGTTCTCTTCCTAGCTCATGTTTCTCTCAGTTTTTTCTTCCAGTCTTATTCCCTCTTTTTTCATCTCTTTTCCATCTCCCATCTCAGCCTTTTCCTTGGGTAAACTCTACTGCCCTCCTGTCTCCTCCCTTCCTTTCCTCTCTCCTTCCCACCCACCTTCGCGTCTTCCCTCTCTCTCTCTCTCTCTCTCTCTCTCTCTCTCTCTCTCTCTCTCTCTCTCTCTCTCTCTCTCTCTCTCAATCTCTCTCTCACTCTCTCTTCCCTTTTCCGCCTCTTCCTTAACTCTCTTTATTTCCCCCTCTCACCTTCCCTTTCCGTCTCCTCTCCCTCTCCCACATCTTTGCCCATCTCCATTCACTCTTCCTCCAAGGACAGTTATAAACACAATCGACAAGGCCTTTTAATAAGGTTCATGGGAAAGCAGTAAATCCACAAGGGTCTTGCAGCGCCTGGGGTATGGGAGAGGTGGGAGGGTATGGGAGGGTAATCATGTTTGATCTGAGAAAGGGGAAGGTAGCTTCAGTGCCTAAGATCAAGAGCCCTTCACCAGCCTCGAGAAACAATCCTTCTCTCTCCCTCTCTTATCTTTGAAAGTATAGAATAAAGTAAATAAGAAAGACCAGAAGAGAGTTTAATCAAGGTTTTCTTTTTCATTATTTCTCTTGCTTCGTCAACTTTGTCATCTCCTGTTCGTCAGCCTTTTTTTTTTTTTAATAATCTTTCCTGCCTCTATGCCCTCCCTTCGTTCTCTCTCGTTTTATCTCTCACCCTCATCTGTTTGATATCGTTTTCTACGCTTCCTCTTCATTTCTCCTCTAATTTCCTTCTACACTTATCCCTTCGACAACCTGTTCACTCCCTTCTCTTGCTCTGCATTGCTTTGCCTTATTCTTCCTTCATGTCACCTTCTATTCTTCCTCCTCTTCCCCTGCTTCTTCTTCTTCTTTCTCCTCCTCCTCCTCTACTTTCCTTGCCTCCCTGGCATCCGCTGTCTGTGTATTACTTTCTTCCTTTATGTCATCTCGCTCCCCTTCCCCTCTTTCTCCTTCCCCCCTCCCTCCCTCTCTCTCTCTCTCTCTTCCTCTTTGTGTATCTCTCCCTCACATCATCCCCCTCTCTACCACCATTTCAATCCATACCTGCCTCCCACTCTCCCTCTCTTTATTTCTTTCTCTTCCTTGCTCCTACCCACCATCAATTCTTCGCTCCCTTTCTTTCTAAATCCTTCCTTCCAGCCTGCCAACTACTTGCTCCCTCCCTGCTTCCTACTTCCCAACCATATCTTGTTCTCTCCCTCTTCCCTCTTCTATCCAGCAACTATATCGTGCGTAGTACCTCCCTCCCTCCCTCAGTCACTTCCTCCTCCTTCCCTCCCTCAGTCACTTCCTCCTCCCTCCCTCCCTCAGTCACTTCCTCCAGACTCTCTCTCCATCTCCCGCAGCCTCACCTCTGTCTCTCATTTCCTCCACAATCTCAGAGTGTAATGAGAACAAGGAGGATATGAGACAGCCTTCCCACATGCAAAACTGTTCTCACAGATAAAGGGTCGTTGTTGTTGGTTGTTATTGTTGTTGTGGTGGCGTTGTTGGTTGTTGAAGTTATTATTGTTGCTGCTGTTATTGTTACAATTGTTGATTTTTGTTTTTGTTGAATGTTATTGTCGTTGTGTTGTTGTTGTTGTTGTCGGTTTTCGAGTTGTTGTTGTTGCTGTTATTATTAATATTGTTGTTATTTCTGTTGTTGAAGTCGTTGTGGTTGGTGGTATTGTTAGAGGTGGTGGGCCAATCACCGTCGCCGCCCGTGCAGCACCTGACCTGACCCACTATGCAGCATACACTGTGTTTACCGTTCTCTGTATCAGATTGGTACAGAGTCTACAGACCCTGCTGGGCGAAACGTCTCCTCAGTAAATGCCCTGATCACCGCAAATGTTTCTCACATACGAGCTCTACTTTATGCACTTTAAATCTAAAGGCTATTCAGCAGTTGCACAAACAATAATATCCAAGAAACTGTATAATATAATGGACAGATTAGCACCTACACAGACCAAGATCAACTCGTAAATTGATCTTATGAAGATTCACCAATGGACAGGTTCGAAGCCGATTAAAAAAGAGCCTTATCCGGTTATGGCAGAGAAATCAACGTGTTTAATAAAATTGGCAAATTTAGATTTACTGTTCTATTACAAATGTGAATCTTTTTTTTTTTTTTTAGAAGAAAATCCATCATCGTTGAAAGTTTGAAGCCGATAAGAAGAAGCATTCTCCAGTTACAGCACTGTATCCATACAATTCCAAGTGCACGGGAGAGCTGTATACACAAGTATAGAAAGCCTACGAGGTACGTGGGAGAGAAGGTGCAACAGTTGGGTGTCTGCTGTCGAAACATTTCGCCCACACAGGAGGCTTCTTCAGTCGAATACCGAAGAGGCAGCAGAAGCCGTGGAGAGGTAATGATGTGATCACTCCATCAGCCTTGAGGAAGTAGTTCATAATTATACCTACAAGGTACATAATTAAATATTAAAAGTAACGTAGACAGAAATTTACAGAAATAAAATAGCTACTGAATTGCTTACAAACAAACTTATGTCACAATAAAGGAAAGATAATTTACACCGAGATTACCGATATATAACAGACACTAAAACAGTCATACCAGATGGAAGAAACACAAAGAAATTTTTACCTCAAGTACTTTCACACTTCTCAGTGCTTCATCAGGAGCTGTGCAAAGTTGCAAGGGCAGCAACAGGAGAAATAGGGTAAGTTTTTTTCAGAGTATGGTAGCGCGGTGGCACCAGCCAAGTCATATATTGGCTGGTGCCAGTCCTACCATACTCTGAAAAAAAACTTCTTGCCGAATAAGACAAGCGAAAAATATGTATGCAATAATTTCGCAAAAATCATTCTGAACCTAACAAAAAATATATTTCACTGTGTTTGTTTATTATTAAATTATTGTAAACTTATCTGAAATATATTTAGTTGGATTAGGCTAAATTAAATTGCTCTTGTTATAATAAGGTTAGGTAAGTTTTCTAAGGTTCTTTTGGTACAAAATTATTAATTTTTACATTAACATAAATGAAAAAATATATCTTTAAACGTATAAGAGAATTTTTTAGAAAGAACTTAATTTTAAATGAGTTCTTGCTAATTGACTAATTTTACCTATTCGGCACGACATATATATATTATAGGTATACAATAAAATATAAAATTTATCTGTCATCCACATTAATATTATAACATTCACGGAGAAAAGCTAAACCAGTAGGGGGTCCATACAGAGCCTGGCGAACGTTAGGTAATCTGTTTCTATTCTAGGAAAGGGGTAGCTTCGAATTCTTGGATCAAGAGCCCTTAAAGGGTAACGCTAAGAGGACTATAATAGGGTCAGAAGATAAGTGGAAAAAAATGCATGTTAAAAACATTCTCTGAACATAGGGCAAAAAAAGAGTATACCATTCCTTTCGCCAGAGAGAAAATGGTCTCTCTTGCAGCCGCGCGTAGAGGTCAGTATAGGTTCTTGTGTAGCTGGGAATACGTCTCTCTTGTCCTGGATGGTTGTATATTGCAATATATTATATATTACGTAAAATATGCAAATTTCCGAATTTTATAATGTAATTATCCTCCGTGTATAATAATGAATGACAACATATTACAGTATTTTATATATTGCTCTGACAGCTGGTTATAGAGAATAATAATAATAATAATAATAATAACTATTTATAGCAATAATAATTATAATATTACAATAATAATAATAATATTAACAATAATAAAAATTATAATTCAAATAATTATTAATGCTATTATTATTATTATTATTTTCGTATATTTTAATTGCATTTGTTATGGTTGTTATCGATATGACTGTTATCGTTGCTTCCACCACAGGTGTAATAACTTCAATTTTGCGTAATTCTCAATGAATCGTCAGAGAGACCAGTGACGGATTCATTAACTCGGTAACAACTTATTCTCCTCTAATTGGTTCGTAATTACCCGACTGTCGGCTCGGGGTCCTGTGAGTTTAATGACCGGATAATTTGATCATTATGATCAAGGGCACTGTGTGGCATGCCCTATCAATCACGTGGGCGAGATTTGGCACTCACCGCTTTGGTTGATAGGGCACAGGGGACAAGGGAATAATAGGTGGTATACCTACCTTTGATGAGTTTCGAGAGTCTTACTACTCTGGGTGTACTGTGTAATGGTTGGTGTCCCTTCCCATTTTCTTTTCTATTTCTTAAGTCTTCTCTCCCGTCCCATTTCATTCGTTCCATCATCCTCCTCGTATCTTTTATTCGCGTATCTTTTGCTCGTCTTTCGTTATTTTCCGCTGCTTTAATCTTTTCCTAGTCTTTTCGGGTTTCTCCTGTTTTGTGCTCTTCGCTGCCTTTTCTCTCCAGTCTTCTCGTTTGTTCTCTTCATTTCTACTCTCCCCACCTCTCCCTCCTTGTAATCTTGTTATTTTTCATCTCCATTAGATAAATACATTAGGTCGCATTCTGTGGTGCATAAGAAAAATAGACGAAAAAACGACTTCACTTATATTCTATTCTTCCGTTTTGTTCATGCACACCCAAATTTAAGTACTACTATACCACTTTAACTGATGAATAAGAGGAAGCAGTAAAAGTCTCCTCTTCTCGTCCTTGCCTTTCTCCTCCTCCTCCTGCTCCTCCTTCACTTCTTCAGCTGTTCAGAAGATGGCAAGGGAGGGTGGTCGAGGTAGGGAGGAGTGGGTAGGAGGTGGTGGTTTGATGTATAACACGGAGGTAAATATTAGTCTCTGGGCCTTCCAGCTGTACACGCCCCACCTCAGACGTAGCTGGCCAGTGTACACAACACGCCCCACCTCAGACGTAGCTGGCCAGTGTACACAACACCGAGACACGTCTATTTTGCATTTAGCAAAATTGGATACATCGGCAGTGTGCTGCTCCTATTATATGTGATAACTACTTAGTGAGAAGAAAAACTAGCTATGTTTCCCTGCCATATATTCAAATGGCTTCAGGAAGAAATCCAAATATTCTTCCTTGAAGCCTTTTTATCCACTTCTCCGAGGCTATGGGTCCCACAATTTGTACCAGAGGTGGACCCCATCCTATATATGTAATATAAATATACAGTGTTGAAATCTTTTTGCCACAGCTGGGGCCTTCAGAAAGGCAATGCAAATATCATCAAGTATTCCATTACAGGTTCATTAGCTACGGAAGCTTCAAACGTATCGTTTCAGCTGAACTGGAGTTACTCTTACTTGGGAATTACCATCTCTCAGGATTTAATATCCCATACTGTAATAAATTAGAATTTTTTGAAGATATCTCCAGTCATCATAGAGCAACACAACGAAAATTATACATATATGGGTTATTATTGAGCAGTGGCAAGTGTTCATTACACTTCAGTTATTCATATGAGAGAAAAGAAAAAGATGAAAGAGAGAAATTTGGACTACATTATAGAGTGTATCTAAGACTACGTATTATACATAAATATGTAAATAATGCAGATTCATTGTTGCACCAACAACCCGGTCGATCAGGCCAGCAACCGGAAGGCCTGGTCTGGGACCCGGGCGCGGGTGTGATGATCCCCCGTGATCGGCTACAGGTAAGCTCAAGGTAACCTCGCGACTACTAGCGTAAAGTTCATGAAAAAACTCGACTTCACTCACCCACTGAAAGTTAGCTAACCCTAAATAAGTTAGGCAGGGTTCACCTGCATCACGTCTCTAGGCTAGTTTGGTACAAAATAGTGAACGCCATCCTAATTTTCACATTTGCATGCTAAACACCAGAGTCGGCAAACATACACGTAAATCAATGCACAAATACATAATCATATGAATACACAATTATAACTATACACAGGCATACACACTCGTTATACATTGCTGATGGTACAACATGTACGTATGTTAGCTAAATATATGGAAGTAAATATTGCTCATCTTAACTAGACGTGTTCGGAGCTGCTGGGAGCACAGCTTAGATAAGGAGGAAAAGAGAGGGAAGGGAGGGTTCTGGTACTGGTGGGGTAGGGAAAAACTGAGACACCACCAAAGAGATGGAATACCTGAAGAATACCTGAAAGACGTTTCCTGAGGTCAACGCCCCGCTGCCTGATCCCAAACTACGTTCTCTGGAGGATAGTCTCGATAAACCAGACTGTTACTGTTGAGCGCACAGTCCAAGCCTTCAAGAGGAAACTAGACAAGTATCTTCACCAGGTGCCAGATCAACCAGGCTGTGATGGATATGGGGGAAGCGGGCCTCCAGCAGCAACAGCCTGGTTGACCAGGCAAGCACCAGACGAGCCTGGCCCATGGCCGGGCTCCGAGGTGTAAGTTATTATTTGCCTTTCGTGTCTACGCTCCAAGGAAGGAACTTTCAAGCTTTCCCAGTAGTTCAGATGCCTTAGTGTATATGAGCAGTGAAAACTGTTTGTTATCCAGCTCAACATTGTCGCTTACCTTAAAGGTGGGCGTCATTATACAGCAGTATTCCAGCCTGGAGGGAATAAGCTACTTAGAGTATCCTTACTGACTCAGCATCTCTTGTATTGAATGTTCTGGTTATCCAGCCTATTATTTTCCTTGCTGTAGCAATGACAATATTGTTGTGATCTCTGAATGTAAGATCTTCCGACATCGTCACTTCTTGGTCTCGCACATAAAATGTTCGCTCTACTGAATGATTTGAGTTTGCAACTGAAGCATGTCCTCGTTAATCATCATATTGTTGTCTGAGGCCCACTGGAAGACTTGATTTGTATCCACATGAAGATTCGCTGTGTCTTCGATGGACGCCTCTCTCAGAGATTCTGGTGTCACCAACAAAGGATATTACGGTGCTGTGATTTATGTCCTTTTGTCAATGTCGGAAATAAGAATGACAAACAGAAGTTGGGTGAGTATCATGCCTTGAGAAACAGAACTTTTCACAGTAGCAGCCTCCAGCTTCACTCTGTTTACTACTACTCTCTGGGTTCCATTTGATAATATGTTAAATATCCAACTGCCCAGTTTTCTAGTTATTCCTTTGTCATGCATTTTGTGCGCGATCACACCATGATCGTTCTTGTCAAACGCTTTTGCAAAATCAGTGTTCACTATTTAAGCATTTAGCTCGTCTTGCAGAGCATCCAAGACCGCAACATAATGTTCTACCAGTTGTAAAGGGCAGGAACGATCATAAACCCATGCTGCCCTGGATTGTGTGATTGTTGTGATTCCACATGATTGACAATATTGCTTCTTAGGACGCGTTCAAAAATTTTGATAATATGTAATGTTAGGGCTATTGTTCTATAGTTTTTTGCAACTGATTTTCTTCCTTTTGTTGTGAAGCTGAGCAATATCAGACGTTATTGATGCTGTGTCCAGGCTCTCCATAAGGAAGTGGGAGTAGAAGGAAAACACAACGCAAAACACACTAGCTCTCTCCCGAGGTTATTAGCCGAGAAATACTGTACATTGAAAATGGTAAGCAAGCAAACAGAAAATTGCCATATAAGTGTGAAACTGAAGGCAGTTAAACGTTTTGCACTCTGCAGGGTCACTGCTCGATGGTTTCTGTCTCACCAACACGTAAGATAAACAGAATTTTTTTTTATAGTATCTACTCACGTTCAGTTTACAGTTATGTATAACATCCACTGTCTTTCTTAGTAATTATTATTTTTTTCCTATTTAGCGGGCCTGGTCTGAGACCGAACCTCCGTGAACCTGGTCTGAGACCGAACCTCCGTGAACCTGGTCTGAGACCGAACCTCCGTGAACCTGGTCTGAGACCGAACCTCCGTGAACCTGGTCTGAGACCGAACCTCCGCGAACCTGGTCTGAGACCGAACCTCCGCGAACCTGGTCTGAGACCGAACCTCCGCGAACCTGGTCTGAGACCGAACCTCCGTGAACCTGGTCTGAGACCGAACCTCCGTGAACCTGGTCTGAGACCGAACCTCCGTGAACCTGGTCTGAGACCGAACCTCCGTGAACCTGGTCTGAGACCGAACCTCCGTGAACCTGGTCTGAGACCGAACCTCCGTGAACCTGGTCTGAGACCGAACCTCCGTGAACCTGGTCTGAGACCGAACCTCCGCGAACCTGGTCTGAGACCGAACCTCCGCGAACCTGGTCTGAGACCGAACCTCCGTGAACCTGGTCTGAGACCGAACCTCCGTGAACCTGGTCTGAGACCGAACCTCCGTGAACCTGGTCTGAGACCGAACCTCCGTGAACCTGGTCTGAGACCGAACCTCCGTGAACCTGGTCTGAGACCGAACCTCCGTGAACCTGGTCTGAGACCGAACCTCCGTGAACCTGGTCTGAGACCGAACCTCCGTGAACCTGGTCTGAGACCGAACCTCCGTAAACCTGGTCTGAGACCGAACCTCCCCGTGGACAAGGATTCACAGACCATTAACAGACAAAAGTTTACTGTTTATATTTTGATACTGGCGAAGGCTTATTGTTCCAAGTTATTGATGCTACCATCCCTTTCCTTAGATCAAACCTGACTGCGTTCCATTCCTCAGTTGCTGCTTGAGCCTCACAGGTTTAGTGCTTCCCCACGAGTGTACTGTTGTTATTTATGTTTATTCTCGCATTTTCAGTAACTGTGTCTCATGATAAATGTTTCCGGGGGCGTTGACCCCCGGAACCCCCTCCAGGCAGACTCCAGGTGAGGTGATGAGGAGACTGTAGAGTCAGACGGAGGTGATATGGGAGAATAGGGATGAGGGGGTGATGGAAAGAACTGGAATAAAGTTGATAGGATACATAGGAAGAAGGAGTATACCTTTGGTATATCTTTGAAGGGTTTCGAGAGTTTTCCCACTCCCGCAGAACGGCGCTGGTCCAGGCTCGATGTGTGCATACCTATGCCAGCTGGAACGGGTGCTACAGGCAGTGCCTTACAGCAGGGGTGAGCAACCTTGTTCTGCCTAGGGGCCAGGGCCCGTGTCTCTGAGCGGATGGCGGGCCACACCTATCGCCATAGTTAATAAACAAAGGTAATAATTAATACATACTAAACTTTGACATATATTTATGTATTTAATTAAGCAGTATTATGCCTACTGAGCATAGCAGTTATTTTGAGATACTGATATTGAACCTACCCTCACTTCTCTCTCTCTCTCTGTCTAATAGCAGTAAGTGTGACAGTTGATGTTTCTCGCTTGACAGTCTCTCAATATTAGGTGATAGACTGGAAGAAGCCAGATGCAAGATGTCATCTAAATGGACAGCTGATCGTAGTTTTGCCAAACTTCACTGTCTGTGCTTCATCTAGAATTCAAGATGACGGAAGTTCTCAAAAACAAAAAAAGCCAGTGGGCCGAGTTGATATAATATTTCTCTTAGGAACTGTGGGCTGGATCTGGCCTACGTTGCCGACCCCTGGTGTACAGTGTTTGGATCACTGTCAACTCCCCTAAAGTGAACTGAATCTTCGCCAGAAGTCCTGGATGATCAACTGTTCAGTGTAAATCCCATTTTGACTCACTGGAAAGAGAGAGAGAGAGAGAGAGAGAGAGAGAGAGAGAGAGAGAGAGAGGATGGAGAGAGAGAGAGAGAGAGAGACAGAGAGGGAGAGAGAGAATTGAGAATTCTTGACAATTTCTGTCATAAGTTAAGCCGCGACGAGGCACTACTTTTGCTTTAGTTTTGCTAACGAATTAATACTTGAGGACTCCACCCTCCGCTCTCTCTCTCTCTCTCTCTCTCTCTCTCTCTCTCTCTCTCTCTCTCTCTCTCTCTCTCTCTCTTCCCTCATCACCTGGTTAAAAGCCTGTTCGACTTAGTCCATCGTACCAAATTCACAGGCAAAATAGGGGAAGAAAATTGCTCCCTTGATTACAACCCTTTCTTCACTTTTCCTTCCCTCACCCTCTCTCCCTTTCTCCCTCTTTATGTTTTCAATTATATTATTGGAGTGTTTATTCCTCTTTTTCTTTTTCTCAGTGTTGTTGTGTTTGTATAATTACTGTATATCTTCCTTTTACTGTAGCTGCTTCGTTGTCTCATCCTCTTCCTAATCCTTATTCTTATTTTCCTCCTTCTCCTTGGTGCAGATGATAATTCTTTTCCCCTTCCTTAAATTTATCCTCCTCCTCCTCCCTCCTCCTCCTCCACCTATTCTTCCTTCTCCTCTTCCCCCTTCCTCTTTCAGTAGTTGCAAAGCCGCCTGCTACTGTTTACTTCTTTTCTATTGGTCTTTATTCCATTTTTATTGCTCCTTACAAACTTTTTCCTCCACATTCATTATTCATTTCTTTGTCCCCACTCTTACTTTCTTTTTTTTCTACTTATCATTTTTTCCTCCTTTTACTCACCTATCATCTCCATATATTCTCTTGCTCTTCCTCCTAATTCTTGCCCCTCTTTAGTCTCTTTTATACCATTAATTCATTCCTTTTCCTTCTTTTCTCCATCTCCCTGCTCATATATCTCATTTAGCCTTTTCTTACAGTTCCCACGTCATGCCTTTCTATCTTCATTCCCTTCTATTCTTCCCCCGGTTCCCTTTTCTGAATCCACTCTTCTCCCTCCAACTTCTAGTTCCTTTCATACCACTTTCCCCATTCCTCTCATTCCATAGTTAGAGGGCTGGTATACCTTTGAAGAAGAGTTTCGAGAGTTTCACTAGTCTCGGAGCCCGGTCATGGGCCAGGCTCGGTAGACACCAACTACGCAGGGAGCTACGTGGTTGGTGTCTCAAATAAGCGTGAAATGGAAACTTGGTATTTATGTACTGGTTTGATTGTTGATCTGTTATTTCCGTCTTATGAACACGTTCCGTGACAGGTAGATCGTACCATCTTCTGTTTACATTCAGTGTACACATGCCTTTACTTTCCAGCAGTGCTTCTTAATAGGTCTTAATACTGAACTATTTCCTTTACATCCAGTGAAAAGCAGGGGTGAGGTAACCATAATAAGGGAACACTGTATCAACATCCGTGGTCCCAGATTATTCAAAATCTTACCAGAAGCTATCAGAAACACTACTGGGACAAGTGTAGAAATCTTCAAGTGAAAACTGGAGTTTACCTGGAGAGAGTTCCGGGGGTCAACGCCCCTGCAGCCCGGTCTGTGACCAGGCCGAACAATTATCTTCACCAGGTGCCAGATCAACCAGGCTGTGATGGATATGTGGGGTTGCAGGTCACCAGCAGCAACAGCCTGGCTGACCAGGCAAGCACTAGACGATCCTGGCCCATAGCCAGGCTCCGGGAGTAGAAAAACTCTCGGAACTCATCAAAGGTATTTATATCAAAGGTATATCCTAGGTCTGGTCCGAGACAGGGGCCGTGGGGATAAGATAATCCCCCAGGGCCACTAACAGATGACACTACAACTGATTCCCTCTACTCTCTGCACTCTTGAATTTCTAATTGCCTGCTCTTCTCTCTTCTCCATTGTCTTCCCTCATATCTTCCCTCGCTCCGACATTCCCACTTCACTAATTCCATCCTTCCGTCTCCACTCTTTCCCTTCCAATCTCTCTTCACTTCCTCTTTCCCCCTCACTTCCACTTTTGTGCAATAGTTGCCCGGAGCGCCTCCCAGCACCCCATACCTTGATGAAATTTTAATTAGTCCCGCTTACTGTTAAATAACCTTAATCACTGTAGTCGGTGAGAGAGAGAGAGAGAGAGAGAGAGAGAGAGAGAGAGAGAGAGAGAGAGAGAGAGAGAGAGAGAGAGAGAGAGAGAGAGAGATTATATCCTCCCCAGTGACCCTCAAAATATAGCACCCCTTCCTTCTGTTCCAACAGAGACTATTCCCTTCCCTATCCTCCTCTGCAACCAGATAGCAAAGTTGGATAGATCAAGAACTTAAGGTAGGTATAACATACGTATTCATTAATAACAACGTTCACAAAAAAGTCTTATTCGGCCACGTATGTTCTCGCATCAGGGAAACGCCCAATCCTACCGGGTGCCTGGTGTTTGAAAATTGAAGATCCAGTCGTCAGCAGATACTTAAGAGATTATACAATATACCTGTGATATACCTTTGAAGAGTTTCGAGAGTTTATCTATTCTCTGAGCCCGGCCATGTGCCAGGCTCGTCTGGAAATATGATAAGAGTTTTACGGTAATTACAACCATCATTATAAATCTTCCACCGAGTGTAAAAAAACAAAGAGTGAAAAGGCGATTATTTAAAGCATATAATAAAAGTACAATGAGCAAATAGAATAAGTGAAAAGCTACTGACCACAGGTGGTGGTGTTAGCAAGAATGTATGCTGGAAAAAATGGGAAATGCATAGAGGGACAGAAACGATGGTGAATTAGACTCAAGGAGGCAGTAATGGGAAATTTCCTGAGCCTGCATAATGAGACACCACAATGATAAGAGGAAGAAAAAACAATCAATAAGATTGCATCTGATCTTCACTCTGAGTAAAGCCGCCGTAAAAGAAAGTGTGAGGAACCACTAAGAGAGAGAGAGAGAGAGGAAGAGAGAGAGAGAGGAAGAGAGAGAGAGAGAGAGAGAGAGAGAGAGAGAGAGGAAGAGAGAGAGAGAGAGAGAGAGAGAGAGAGATTATTATTATTATTATTATAATCAAATAGAAGCGCTAAACCACAGGGGTTAGAGAGAGAGAGAGAGAGAGAGAAATGAAAGATATAACATTGTACATGATCTCCGACTAGCTGATAAAGATATACAGTAGTACAAGGAAGTCACAGACACGATTATCAAGTACTCGAGGGAAAGGGGGAATGAGTGGTTTGCAATGAAGCGGAGACATGCAGAGAGCAAAGAACAAAAAGTAAAGAGCAAAATGACATGGGAAGCATAAAGATTAAGCGCACTGCAAAGAATAGATTATTTTTACATTCACGGGGAAGCATTAAACTAGTAAGAGTCATACAGCTCTTGGAGAATAATGGGTTATCAAGAATGCTCCAAAAAAAAGTGAGGGAAGGAATTGAATTGCCTGATGTCAACAAGAGTGAAGAAGAGACACATCGCAGAAGGAACTCACAATGGGACAACATTTCTCTCAAGCCATGATTGGGTAAACATCTTAAAAGTTCAAAACGTTATCCCAGTAAAACCATTGTTGTGTAAAGTGATACTTTTCTTCAACAAGGAAAGGGTAGGATCGAAACTCCTTCAAGGGGCGGGGGGAACAGAGAATTGACCAGAAGAACTAGTAGGAACGACTGTGAGAAGACAAGAGATGCAGAAAGCCAATACGATAACAGCAGCGGCACAGCCCTGAGCGGAAACGTAACTAGTGCACAGAAGACTTCTCGACAACTCTAAATATGTAACGAGCCTCTCTGACGTAGTCATATTTAGTGAAGCAATACTTAAACACAGTCACTCTAAGAAATAAATTAAATAACAAAAACACACGCATATATTTTTTTCTGCAACATTTTCATCTGTATCTCATCCAGCTCTCTAAACTTGCTTAAGTGGACTAATTAGAGATAGCGTGTCCAGAACTTGGCAGAAATATTCTAGTTTTTCCTGGCTAAATCTTGAATAATGAAGGTAATGCCTGTCCTGACCTACTTCAACCAGTTTATATATATATATATATATATATATATATATATATATATATATATATATATATATGTATATTATTTATATGTATTATGGTCTAGTTGTAATTTTTAGTTATAGAACATTCACTAAAATCGTATTAGGTTGGGGAACCAGTGTAGTATGTTGGGGAACCAGTGTAGTATGTTGTGGCTTCCGTCACATACACTGGCAGAAGGAGTGCAAATTTTCGCGTTACGATTTCATATTTTGTGGGCGTTACGATGGCATATATTCCTGTGATGGCAGAGCATATCTGTACAGAGAGAGAGAGAGAGAGAGAGAGAGTTGCACGTTTCTCCAATGTATA
The DNA here is from genome assembly GCA_009830355.1 of Cherax destructor. Lineage (NCBI taxonomy): Eukaryota > Metazoa > Arthropoda > Malacostraca > Decapoda > Parastacidae > Cherax > Cherax destructor. The sequence continues at coordinate 151,305 of WNWK01001831.1, read as the reverse complement.
CGTTGCTCTCCGTGTACTTGTGTGTGTGTCTGTGTGTGTACTCGCCTAGTTGTGGTTGCAGGGGTCGATTCATAGCTCCTGGCCCCGCCTCTTCACTGGCCGCTACTCGGTCACTACCCGCTCCATGAGCTTTATCATACCTCTCCTTAAAGCTATATATGGATCCTGCCTCCACTACATCACTTCCCACACTTTTCCACTTCCTGACAACTCTGTGACTGAAGAAATACTTCCTAACATCCTGTGGTTTATCTGAGTCTTCAACTTCCAACTGTGTCCCCTTGTTGCTGTGTCCCACCTGGGACATTCTGTCTCTGTCCACCTCGTCGATTGCTCTCAGTATTTTATATGTCGTTATCATATCCACTCTATCTCTCCTGTCTTCCAGTGTCGTCAGGTCGATTTCTCGTAACCTCTCCTCGTAGGACATACCCCTTAGCTCCGGGACTAGTCTTGTTGCAAACCTTTGCACTTTCTCTAGCTTCCTTACATGCTTGGCTAGGTGAGGGTTCCAAACTGATGCTGCATACTCCAGTATGGGCCTAACGTACACAGTGTACAGGGTTCTGAACGATTCTTTATTAAGATGTCGGAATGCTGTTCTTAGGTTTGCTAGTCGCCCGTATGCTGCAGCTGTTATTTGGTTGATGTGCGCCTCAGAAGATGTGCCCGGTGTTGTGTGTGTGTGTGTGTGTGTGTGTTTGAGTACTCACTGATCTGTTTGTACTCACCGATTTGTTTACGTTTGTACACACACACACACATGAAAAAATACTTACCCTCCCCTCCACTCACAGTAAAAAAATGCTCTTATGATTTAATAATCCTGTGAAAAATTCTGAAAAAAATGCTTGTAATACGCTCATGTATGTTCAGGAGATTATTGTAATTCTTCATGCTTTCCATGGCGGAAGATAACTTTATTAGCGCTTGCTTTAATTAGCTTCATTAGTGCTTGCTTTAATTAATTTTATCAGTGCTTGCTTTAAATAATTTTGTTAGTGCTTACTTTAAAATAACTTGATTGGTGTTTCCTTTAAAATAACTTTAGTGCTTGGTATAAATAATTTGATTAGTGCTTGTTTTAAAATAACTTTGTTAGTGCTTAAAATAACTTTATTAACGCTTGCTTTAAATAACTTTAGTATTGCTTGCTTTAAATTGCTTCAAAATATTAAAACATTTATTTATTTATTTTATACTCTTGTTTTAGTTGAAATTATTATTAATATTATTATTATTATTATTATTATTATTATTTTTATTATTATTATTATTATTTTTATTATTATTATTATTATCATCATCATCATTGAAAATGCTGATGTTAAATATGTTAACAGCATGTTATGAATGTTGGAAGAGCCATATATAATCAAATTTGAATTTGAGCGCTGCTCAAATCCCAATTTGAACACTGCCCTCGCGTTTCATTCCATTCCATTTCGAAACAATTTCAAACGTCAGTCCCGCATAATCACATTAAATTCCATGACATCAGATATCTTTTGGGGGTTAAAATATTTATTCGTTTCTCTGGCCGTTTACGTCCTGACGTAATTAATGTCGGCGTTCTGCGTCTCTCGTTACGACAACGATGACGACTTTCATTTCGCCAGCATTTCCGGCGTTGTTAGTGTTTGTTAGCATTTGTTTGTCCCAGGGTTCTGCGGTCTCGTGGTTCGAATTGTGGCGTGTTTTGCCGGAATTGTGGACTGCAGGGAGATTACCTATAGACCCCCTGGACGTAAAGTCAGTAGCTGACAAGCCGGGCTGTGGTTCGTACGTCGGTTTACGTGCGGCCAGCACTAACAGCCTGGTTCATCAGGCCCTGATCCAGCTCGAGGCCTGGTTAAGAACCGGGCCGCGGGGGCGTTGACCCCCGAAACACCTTCCAGGTATACTGCGGGGTGCGTAAAATTTTCTGGTTCAGGCCGAGGATATTCTCATGTTCTCGGGATTAAGGCGACGGTATCAAGTGTTTAATACTGAGGTAACAATAACACTGTTTACTACAAAGGTAACAGTATCAGTGTTGCATACAGAGGCAACAGTATCAGTGCTGGATACAGAGGTAACAATATCAGTGCTACTCATGCACTCATGTGCTACTCATACACTCATGTGTTACTCATATATTCATGTGCTAGTCATACACTGATTTGCTAGTCATACACTTATGTGCTACTCATACACTCATGTGCTAGTCATACACTCATGTGCTACTCATACACTCATGTGCTAGTCATACACTAATGTGCTAATCATGCACTCGTGTGCTACTCATACTCATGTGCTACTCATACACTCATGTGCTAGTCATACACTCATGTGCTAGTCATACACTCGTGTGATTCTCATGTGCTCAAAAGTGAAACACTGATAACGTTAGCGAAGTCAAAATTAAAACATTAAGTTCTCGTTAACCGTAGTTATGAATGTTGGCGATGGCGGGGTAACGTTGGAGCAGAGAGAGGGATAATGGGGGAGAGAGAGAAAGAGAGAGAGAGTGAGTCGCGTCATACAAAAATACAGCGAAGAAGCCTTAAACCCATTAAATTTTTTTTATAATTTGACATCTTATTTCCACCAGATAAACAGACATCACCTAAGTAGTAGATTGGTAGTCAGCAACCGCCCAGGGAGGTACTACCGTCCTACCAAGTGATTGTAAAACGGTAGCCTGTAATTGTTTTACATGATGGTAGGATTGCTGGTGTCTTTTTTTCTGTCTCATAAACATGCAAGATTTCAGGTACGTCTTGCTACTTCTACTTACACTTAAGTCACACTACACATTCGTGTACAAGCATATATATACACACACACCTCTGGGTTTTTCTTCTATTTTCTTGCTAGTTGTTCTTGTTCTTGTTTATTTCTTATCTCAATGGGGAAGTGGAACAGAATTCTTCCTCCATAAGCCATACGTGTCGTAAGGGTTGACTAAAATGTCGGGAGCAAAGGGCTAGTAACCTCTTCTCCTGTATACATTATTAAGACTAAAAAGAGGAACTTTTGATTTTCTTTTTGAGCCACCTTGCTTTGGTGGGATACGGCCGGTTTGTTGAAAGAAGAAGAAAACAGACATCACAGTTAAAACACTCAGACGAATATGCATTAGCAGCAGACACTGTCGTGCACTGCCTTCAAACTGTGTATCAGTGGTATCCAGTACCGTCAAGAGTCTTCAAGACCAGGGTGCTCATCACCTGCTCCTAGGCTGGGGGACTGATTACCTCGTCTTCCACTCTCTTCTGTATATGTTTCTACAGTCTTCAGATTATGTCTGTGTATTGTATTGATAGAGCCGCTGGGTGGCGAAGCGTCTGCAAGGTAAAGATGCAGAGATGTTGCACATGTGTCTAATTCACCCAGCTAACACTCTGCAGAAAAGTTCCCAAATATACCCACATTCAGGCCGTCACTGGAGCTCTGAAAGCAACAGTGTCGCAGTCCATTCTAGAGAGAAGGCAGAAAAAAAAAAATTAAAAGAAACCCGTGTTTGAATACATTCTTTTAGCTTTCTTAATTAAAAGTAAAGATTTAATTACGTGTGGAGTTGAGCAAGTTGAAGAGAAACTTTTTTAAAGGTTTACATATTGGGGTAATGGAAACAACTTAGAAGATTGTTTGTGTGTGTTTGTGTGTGTGTGTGTGTGTATGTGTGTGTGTGTGTGTGTGTGTGTGTGTGTGTGTGTATGTGGTTACATAGAGGCTCACTGTGATACAGAAGCAGTGGTCGTTATTGGACGGTAGGCGAGGAGAGGTGTTTGAGCCCGGAGTTGGTGGGAAGGATAACGAAGGTAATCATAGAGAGAGAGTGAAAGAGAGAGAGAGAGAGAGAGAGAGAGAGAGAGAGAGAGAGGAGGGGATGGTGCCGGCGTGGACTGGAGAAAAGACATAATGATTCCTCTGACAACCTGATATTTTCCCTTCCCCCTCATGTTAGGATGTGGGAACTTTAATGCAACTGGTTGAAGCTTAATGTTCCGCAATTGTCTGATCATCTGATTGTCTGGGCATCTGATTGTCTGGGCATCTGACTGTCTGGGCATCTGACTGTCTGGGCATCTGACTGTCTGGGCATCTGACTGTCTGGGCATCTGACTGTCTGGGCATCTGACTGTCTGGGTATCTGACTGTCTGGGCATCTGACTGTCTGGGCATCTGACTGTCTGGGCATCTGATTGTCTGGGCATCTGACGGTCTCTGCACCTAACTAGCTGGATCCCTGACTGCGTACTATATCGTCATTATAGGCATCATCATCGAAATCATTATCGTAATAATCATCATCGTAATTATCATTATCGTAATCATCATTTTCGTAATTCTCATTATCGTAATCATTATCGTAATAATCATCATCGTAATCATCATTATCGTAATCGTAAGCCTTATTATCATCACAAATATTGACAAGGCCTCAGAGGACTTCATTGCCCTTTTCTCGTCAAAGTATCTGTTGTTAAATGTGTTGTCAACCTGTTGTTACCCTACTGTTGTTTCCGGGGATCATCCCGCGCCCCGGACGCGGCATTGCCTGATGGTTGGGGCACCTACAGCCTGATACCTCTGACTACGAGTGCTAGCAACATGAAATTCAAGACAGGCACCCGGTACCTAATTGCACTCACCAAATTGTGGTTGCAGAAATCGAATCTTAGCCCCTTCTATCTGCTGACTACTACTGGGTTCACTCTTTCCTGACTGTGTGAGCCCTGTCACACCTTTTCTTAAAGCTATGTAAAGGATTCTGCCTCTATTACTTCGATGTCTAGGGCGTTCCACTTCCTGGCCTTTCCAAAGATAGGGAAGTATTTCTTAACAGCCTTGTACTCACCTAATTGTGGTAGCAGGGGTCGAGACTCAGCTCCTGGCCCGCCTCTTCACTGATCGCTACTGGGTCCCTTCTCTCCCTGCTCCATGAGCTTTATCATACCTCGTCTTAAAGCTATGTATGGCTCTTGCCTCCACTACATCACTTGCTAGACTATTCCACTTCCTGACTAATCTATAGCTGAATATATACTTCCTAACATCCCTTTGACTCATCTGAGTCTTCAAATTCCAATTGTGACCCCTTGTCTATTCCCCGCAGTATTTTGTATGTCGTTATCATGTCTCCCCTAAACTCCTGTCCTTTAGTGTTGTCAGGTCGAATTCCCTTAACCTCTCCTCGTAGGACATGCCCCATAGCTCCGGGACTAGTCTTGTTGCAAACCTTTGCACTTTCCCTAATTTCTTGACGTTCTTGACCAGTTGTGGGTTCCATACTGGTGCTGCTTACTCCAATATGAGCCTGACGTACATATCCTATTGAATTCTCCTCATTAGCTTCACATCATCTGCAAACAGGGACACTTCTGAGTCTATCCCTTCCGCCATGTCATTCACGTATACCAGAAACAGCACCGATCATAGGACTGACCTCTGTGGAACCCCGCTCACCACAGGCGCCCACTCTGACACCTCGTTGCCTACCTGTCAGGTATTCTCTGATCCACTGCAGTGCCTTCCCTGTTATAAATGCCTGATCCTCCAGCTTTGCACTAATCTCTTGTGTGGAACTATGTCAAAAGCCTTATTATAGTCCAAGAAAATGCAGTCTACCCTTTCTCTACTGTCTTACTCTCATTACGTTGTCGTAGAACTCCAGTAGGTTTGTGACACAGGATTTCCCTTCCCATAAACCGTGCTGGTTGTTGTGAATAATCTCATTCCTATCAAGGTGTTCCACCACTCTTCTGATAATCTTCTCCATGAATTTGCAAACTATACATGTCAGTGACACTGATCTGTAGTTAAATGCTGCGTGTCTGTCTCCTTTCTTAAAATTTTTGACTACATTTGATGTCTTCCTCACCTCAGGTAGACGCCCTGTTTCGATAGATGGGTTGTTAGTGGCACACACAGCGCCTCTGCTCCCTCTCTTAGGACCCACGGAGAGATGTTCTCTGGCCCTATCGCCTTTGAGGTATCTAGTTCGCTTTGCAGCCTTTTCACCTCCACTTCGGCTTTCTGGTGTCCTTTCTGTCTCCACTGTTACTACTTCTCTAAATCTCAAGAAGAGCTCTTCACATACTTCCCGGTCGTTTCTTGTGATCTCGCCTCCTTCCTTCTTCATTACTTCTTCCTTCTTCTTTACCTCCTTCCTTCTTTATCTGGTCCTTGTCTGTTGTTGTCCTCTTGTTATGACTGTACAACAGCTTTGGGTGAGACTTGGCTTTCGCTTCTATGTCATTTTCGTATTGCCGCTGGGCCTCCTTATTTGTGCATGTTCATTTCTAGTTCTTCGACTA